>JAZFAU010000314.1:110000-290000 GCA_037178615.1 Dione vanillae | reverse complement strand
TCACCTGATGGTAAGTGATCACCGACGCCCACGGCCCTGTGTAACAGCAGAGGTGTTACAAGAGCGTTGCCGGCCTTATTGTTTTTTTTTAATATTTACTATGTTTATATAGCGGAAACGGAAACACATAATTTGTGAAAATTCCAGTTTTCTAGCTATCACGGTTTACGAGATACAGTCTGGAAACAGACAGACAGCGGAGACTTAGTAAGAGGGTCCCGTTTTACCCTTGGGGGACCCTAAAAATCTCTCTGCCTCCAAATAAAAGAGAAAAGAGAAACCGAAAAAAAAAATAATGACTGACTTATACCTAAGCGTCATACTGCTATGTATTAGGGTCAGACGAATCGTGAGAACATCTAAGCTTAACACAGGATATATATAATTACGTATTGAAGACAATTAGGTTCTGTCTAGGGCTGTCATTTGCCTAAATATGACTGACCAATAGGTCATTTTCATCAATATTCTGTCAGTCATAATCTGAAAATTTGTACGGAGAGTGGAGGACGGAGAGTGTTAGCTTTATACTAGATGTTTTCTTTTGAAGTTTCTTTAGCTAAAAGTGCTTACCTAAGAAATAAATATCTAACTATTTATTGAAAGGACTTATCCTATCCTTGTTTTATTATATATATATATATATATATATATATATATATATATATATATATATATATATATATATATATATATATATATATATATATATATATATATATATATATATATATATATATATATATATATATATATATATATATATATATATATATATATATATATATATATATATATATATATATATATATATATGTGTGTGTGTGTGTGTGTGTGTGTATTTATTGGCGCTTAATCCCATCCCGTTAAAAGCGTGAAGGGAGAAAGCGTGAACCAATTTTTCACCACTCACGCTTTACATTTATTAACTATACATATTATAAGTTAACTACTATCAAGATATAGACGTTATTTTTCTTAAGTACGTACTGTTGTACGGGACTTGAATGCGCGACATACATGAAATAACTAGCACATATGACAACATCGTGTTTGAGGCTAGAAATAAGAGGTAGCTTCACGCTGTATCACGCATATAGCAGGTTAACCTAGTGATAAGACCACGTTGTCCACTTTCCTTTCAATTTCCATTATTCCAAGAAATTCCCACATTTAGTAAAGGAATTCAATACAAGCATGACCCCCTCAAACGAGAATCGAAGCTGCAACCATCGCATTTACAAGAACCACACACTCGCCTCTTGAAGCTACATATAAAAAACTTAATAAATTCTTGAAAAATGCTATTTTTTAAATTCATTTATTAGTCATACTCATAGCCTGGTCTTATGACCTTGTGTCGAGAAACAACTTGCAGGGATGTCACTGTATCTCTCAGCAATCTATTTTTTTATATCTTCACGCTTTATCACGCACATGGCAGGGTAGGCAGAGGGAACTGCAGGAATCATATGAATCTAGTGTTAAGACACTCCGTTGTTAAGTTCCCTGCCCTTCTTCGTTCCCGCTTTCCGCCTTTTTCGAGGTATTGCGTGTTGAATGGCGGAACTTAGTGCCTAGCTTTTTTAGTTCTAGTTTTTTAATATTATCAAGTATTTTTTTAGGGATGGTAAACTTAGAAATCTGTTTTTGTTAAAAGACAGAATTTTTCAGATTGACAAAAAGCGCGCGCAAACGTCAAGTGTCAAATGTCAAGCAAATCCAATATGGCTGACGTGTAGAGGTTGTTTAATCAATTATTAATTGAACTGTTCAAGTTCGAACATATATACGGCTATATTTTTCACCTATCCGCCTTTTCGAGATCTTTAAAACGGTACCAAAAGTAAAATTTTACGTCAAAAACTCGTCTCTCTAAGCTCTCTTTTTCACAAATAATATATAATGATTCAGTGTTTTTTTTTTCATATCAATTTAACATTTACTTCTTAAAAAATTCTATTTATATATAAATATGACTCTTCACAAAATGGTTAAAAGAATTACGCAAAAACTCAAGTGTTAAAACACTCCGTTCTGCGCGTTTATATTAAATTCAAAAATAAAGCCAAAAATTGACCAACTAAACATTACTTAAATAAACCTGGTCTATGACAGGTTTAAAACAAAATAAAAAAAAACTATTTAAAAAAAAAAACGATCACAACTCGTCAATGACCCTGACGTTTACAGCCTTGACAAAAGCATATTCAGGTAAAATATATTTAATTATTATTTTTACTCAATTGTTTTACTTATTGCTTAGTTTATGTAAAAAATGGCTGTCGTCTGTCAATACAAGCTAAGTTTTATACCCTACTTCGTTCGCATTTATATCGTTATAATAGGCTCTTTAATTATTAAAAAATATAACTGAATACCGTTTGAGGACCGTCGTGGCGCAGGAGAGTAGCGTATGCCTGTAAACGCGACGGTTTATGGGTTCGATTCCCATGAGGGAATACTGGATTATTGCATTTTCATTTTTCTAGTCGCGCACCACGCGATGCATCGAAAAGGCGGAAAGCTGGAATCGGAGTGTCTTAACACTAGTTTCCCATGGTTCTTGCGGTTTTCTCTGCCTACCCTGCTGTGTGCAGGATAAAGTGTGCCAATTTCACCGATTACGAATAAAGTGTCAGGCACAGTAGACACTCGATTAACCGGACCATATAATATTATCTGACATGAAACAAAACCCTTGTTGTTTATGCCAGATAAGGAATAATTTTAGTATTAGCTTCACGCTTTATCCCGCACATGGCAGGGTAGGCAGAGGAAGCCGCAGGAACCATAGGAATCTGGTGTTAAGACACTTTTACTATTAGGGATTATCCTATTTTTCACAACCATTTTTATTTTAAATTAACATTACTGGAAATCTGTTTAAGAATTTTGTTTATCTGTCCGTCTTTCTGTTTGTTTGGGCCAAACACCAGAATAGCTGAACTGATTATTACTTATAAAACTTGTCGTGGCGCAGAGGCGCAACGTCTGCCTGTAACGCGGCTAACGCGACGGTTTCTGGGTTCGATCCCCAGTCGGGGAAGATGGATTTTTCTATTTCCATTTTCTTCGCTCTGGCAACTAAGGCAAAGCGCGGCGTTGGGTTCCGCCACTCAACACGCAATGCCTCGAAAACGGCGGAAAGTGGGGACGGAGTAAGCAGGGACTAAGTAACGGAGTGTCTTAACACTAGGTTCATATGGTTTCTGCAGTTCCCTCTGCCTACCCTGCCATGTGCGGGATAAAGCGTGAAGCTAAAAAAAAAAAAAAACTTTTACTAAACCTCCACTGTAGCGGTTGCGAAGCTATCTTTTAAATTTTATCTTAGAATTCCTTAAGAATAGGAGTCGTGTCTTCATTCCAGAAAAAAAATAAATATTATATGTAAAATAATAATTTTAAGGACCGTCACGGCCCAAGGGAGTAGCGTTTGCCTGTAACGTGACGGGTATATGGGTTCGATTCCCACTCCGGGAAAATTGATTTTGTTCATTTTAATTTTCTTCGCTTTGGCAAATAGGCAAAGCGCGGCGGTGAGTTCCGCCTAGCAACACCCAATGCCTCGAAAAAGGCGTGTCTAAACACTAGGTTCACATGGCTCCTGTGGCTCAGCCTACCCTCCCTGTGAGGGATAAAGCAAGAAGCTAAAAAAAAATAATAACTTTCACTTATATTACTATTTTTTTTTTTAGCTTCACGCTTTATCCCGCACAAGGCAGGGTAGGCAGAGGGAACTGCAGGGACCGTGGGAACCTAGTGTTAAGACACTCCGTTGCTTAGCCCCTGCTTTCTTCGTCCCCACTTTCCGCCGTTTTCGAGGCATTGCGTGTTGAGTGGCGGAACTCAACGCCGCGCTTTGCCTAGTTTGCCAGAGCGAAGAAAATGGAAATAGAAAAATCCATCTTCCCCGACTGGGGATCGAACCCAGTAACCGTCGCGTTACAGGCAGACGTTGCGCCTCTGCGCCACGACGGTCTATTTAATAATATCACGACTATTTAATAATAATATATCAATTATTAAATATAATATATTTGTGTGGTACTGGTCGTTTCGCAAATGGGTTGCGGGTTCGTATCTCATTAAGGCAAAATTATTTTAGTTTTTTTTTTATATATCTAAAATATATTTCAGGTATATATACCAATACGTAAAAAAAATTAAAACTATCCTTCCAACTTCTGTCAGTTGGCGGAACTCAACGCCGCGATCTTGTCCTATTACCAGCACGGAAATGAAATTAATTCTTTAGCCCGCATATAACAGGAAAGGCAGAGGGAACCTAGTGTTAAGACACTCCGTTTCTAACTTTCCGAGTTTAGAGTCATTGTGTATTGTGTGGCGGAACTCAACGCCGCACTATAAAATATCACACTTTTTCCTTATTTGCTAACTTTCAGATACGTTGTCAAGTAAAATTAACCATCAGTTACTCGGGCACCAAGATTTTATGACTGACCAAGAAATACGTTACTATGGGATATAAAATTAATGTTTAAAACAGCCTGTATAAGAGCCAATCAGGACTTAGGTACCAGGACTTTATGACTGACCAAGAGATACGTTATAGAGTACAATACTTTTTTATATATAAGAATTAAATAAATTTTGAACATTCTATATAAAAAACCGACAAGGGCTTCATGACTGACCAAAAATATCGATTTTTTATGCCTTCACGCTTTATCCCGCATATTGCAGGATAGGTAAAGGGAACTGCAGGAACTATAGGAACCAAGTGTTAAGACACTCCGTTGCTTGCGGAGAAAACGGAGAAATATCTTATGAAGCACAATATTTGTGTGTAAGAAATGTATATATATATATATTAAACATTCTGTATAATAAAGCTTACTAGGATTTGGGTACCAAGATTTCATGACTGATGAAGAGATATCTTATCAATTACAATACAATGTATTAATATTGTATTAATTGTGAAAAATTCCAAAAAAAAACTAACGCAACAAGATTAATAACTTAAAATTAATTAATAAATAAACAAAAAAGGCCAGCATCAGTTCATAGTTTTATCAAATTTAAAAGCTAACATTTAGTTTTTAGTACAATTGCCCGAGCGGAGATACAATAACTGTTTTATTATGTAGGTACGTACATACAACGAGCGTCCAAACTGGTTTCGAGTTAGCTAAACTTGTGTACAACTTTTTTTCGTTTACCTGACCTGAACGCGGACATATTTGTAACATATATAAATATTATTATTTCCAACATAATTTCCACGTTTGTTTTGAAACAATACCTTCATAACCTATAAGCTGTCTATATGTAAACATTCCCTCCAAAAAAAAGGCGCGACGCATAAAAAAGGGGTTGGAGACCTGTTTAGATGGAAAAAAAGACGGTGTACCGAGGGACAGACCGTACCTCCGAGGTCCGATCAGCCCCACGCAAATAAAACGTCCGGGTAGGGCGGGCCACCTTGCATATCTAAAAAACGGCCTCTCTCCACTTACAATGTTCCGGTTGCCTTTCTTCCTCATACGATCATCGCACGTATTATCATTTAACTATTTAAGTACACTACACAGACACTAGTCACTGACATCGAGATTTAGTTCTTTGAGAGCGTCGCCGCGTCGCCGGCCGGCGGGTTGTATCGAGGGCACAGTGCCGCCGCGGCGGTAAATAACTTGTCTATATGTTTATATTACATTATTTAACTGATTATTTGTTAATTTAATAGTGTTCGTCTCATGACAGTCGTGTAGCGTCGCGCATTGTAATTTCAGCGATAGGTACGCGCGACACGTTTCGCTCGATCGGACTGGCGTCGGGCGGGGCGATGCGATGCGGGGGGGTGCTGCTTTACCGACGCTGTGCGAACGGCTTTACCGACGCGGCGGACAGGTGGCGCGTTTCCTATTTGAAATTTAGCGCTTTTTGCGTTTTTTTTTCTTTTTAATATTAAATAACCTTGATAAAAATTATTTTAAGTATATCTACTTTTAAAAATATTTCTATTTCTTTAAGTTAAGAGTGAATATCAATATGATTTTGCTAATAACGTTTTTAAAAAGTATAAATTATTGACAACTAACGTCATCTATTATTTTAAGACACAAACATTGTGTACAACAAAGATGGCGTTATCATCTTTTTATTTTGAATCGATAAAACTAAAACAAGTTTGTACTTGAACCATACAAAACTTTAGTGGCGATGTAAAGTTAACAATTTTTTTTTAATTTATTGCGGAAACTTTTATTGTTGCACCCGGGAATAACTATGGCTATACGTAAATACGTATAGTGTTCAAAATGATAGAATTTATTTATAATTCTTTATTTATTTATGTACATGACGAAATATATTATAATAGATATTCCTGAAAGTATCCTTACAATACTTAGTATTTTTTTTAGCTTCACGCTTTATCCTGCACATGGCAGGGTAGGCAGAGGGAACTGCAGGGACCGTGGGAACCTAGTGTTAAGACACTCCGTTACTTAGTCCCTGCTTTCTCCATCCCCGCTTTCCGCCTTTTTCGAGGCATTGCGTGTTGAGTGGCGGAACTCAACGCCGCTCTTTGCCTAGTTTGCCAGAACGAAGAAAATGGAAATAGAAAAATCCATCTTCTCCGACTGGGAATCGAACCCAGAAACCGTCGCGTTACAGGCAGACGTTGCGCCTCTGCGCCACGACGGTCCTCACAATAGTAAGTATATACATATAATGAATAAATAACTAATTCAAATGTTTTGTTTCTATTTATTTTGCATTAAACCAAAATCTTAAGCTATAACAGATAATTTGTGAAAATTGTTCTAAAAGTTATATTAGTAGAATTCATATCAAATTTGTTTATGAACTAAGAAATCGGTAATCGTATTCTAAAAAAGTCGAGAGAATGAGTGAAAGAATGGTTAAGAAGATATATGAAGGAAAAGTGAGCGGAGCGGAGAGAAAAGTGAGGTAAAGGGAGACCTCGGTCGACTTTCGAGAACACAGTATCGAAGATAACATTAGGTTCTTATGGTTACTGCAGTTCCCTCTGCCTACTCTGCAATGAGCGGGATAATGCGTGATAAGATAAAGCGTCAGGCTATGTATGACTTCTTTTGTTTTATTCGTAAACTTTCCTGGGTGATTGACGATTTTGAGCTGTATGGTACAACGGTGGCTTCACGTTTGAACGTACCTGGCAGACCACGTGAAAGTACTAAATATCGAAGAACTTACCCTGCAACGAGCGGGATAAAGCGTGAAGCTAATCATAAACAATTCGTAACCAACCCGTGTTTCTCTGTGGACTGAGAAAAAATAAAAATCCAGGGGGAAATCCCTTTTATAGATATTTGTTTTCTGTAGTTACATTTAAAAAATCTATACAATTTTTATAAAACTCTTATCGGATCCAACATTCATTTTATGTTTATAGTCTATTTTTATAGGCTATAGGCTAAAGGCTATATTACATCACGTCAATAGTCTCTATATAGTCTATTATACCTGCTGAATGTGTCTTATGTAATACACAACTCTTAGTGAGGACCGTCGTGGCGCAGAGGCGCAACGTCTGCCTGTAACGCGACGGTTTCTGGGTTCGATCCCCAGTCGGGGAAGATAGATTTTCTATTTCAATTTTCTTCGCTCTGGCAAACTAGGCAAAGCGCGGCGTTGAGTTCCGCCACTCAATACGCAATGCCTCGAAAACGGCGGAAAGCGGGGACGGAGAAAGCAGGGACTAAGCAACGGAGTGTCTTAACACAAGGTTCATATGGTTCCTGCAGTTCCCTCTGCCTACCCTGCCATGTGCATCCTGCACAAAGCGTGAAGTTAAAAAAAAAAAGATCTCTTAGTTACATACATTTGAGCTCACAAACGAAGCCGCGGGTAAAACCTAACTTAGATACTTGTTACGTGTTAAGTACAATATTTATTCAGTGTAAAATGGACAAGATGGACTTTCAGATTACTAGTGCGTGTAATCTGAGAAGAGAAAGTACTGAAAATAAAAATTAACCGGAGATTCTTAACGGTACTTGTATATTATTTATATATATATATATATATATATATATATATATATATATATATATATATATATATATATATATATATATATATATATATATATATATATATATATATATATATATATATATATATATATATATATATATATATATATATATATATATATATATATATATATATATATATATATATATATATATATATATATATATATATATATATATATATATATATATATATATATATATATATATATATATAAATAATTATTTATTTATATGTCATTCTGATGTACAGAGAAGAAACTTCCTTGGATTCACCGTGCGGGTGCCGGGCCCATGGTGTTATAGGAAGTGGAGCTCCGAGCAGCGCTTGGGACTTGCGACCCAAGTGTAGGTTTAAAGGGCCCCTTTAAAATGCATTAACGCTCACCTTCACTGTCCCAGCTCCTCCCACTACCGACACCAAATTTTAAACGATTCTACCAAAGCCGCCTTCGAAGTGCGTTCTAGAAATGAATTTGTGATGGTTCTAGACAGGCCGAGATCTTTTAGTAAACTATAGAGAGATTTCGCTGTTATACCTCTCGCTCCTATTTCAACCGCATATACGCTCGCTCTAAACCTATTCCTGGTCAGTTCGTTTGGAAGATCAAAATACTATTGATATTTGTCTCCCACGGAACTGTAAGTTCTACCAGTACTACGCGTTTCAGGCTTCCGAAATAGAGAAAAATATCCGGTCTGGATGACGAAACACAAATATCCTCAGGGATTCTATACTGTTTCTCATACGTGTCCATCACAAGTGTCCAATCAGGAGCTGGATATGGAGAAAGGCTTTTGTGTAGGTTTTTTATAAGAACCTTCTTTCACAAACTCTATTGAGCGTTTGCTGGTTGCGTTTGTTTCTCTGTGCTCTTGCTACTGAAAGACTAACGGCTTCACGTATGATTTCCTAGTACTTTGTCATGGCGCCGCGAGTATTGACCACTATCCAAGAGTACCCTACACCCCACCAGCATATGTTTAGCTGTCCCCACTGCCTCTTTACAGATGTAGCAAGATTTATCGGTAGCTTTACACCATGCTTACTAAATTACTTTGATCTGGAAGAGTCATTTGTATTTGAATTTTAATAGTGCTGGAGACCAGTCGTGAATTAGAGTGTACCATTTTAAAGCTAAAGGGATACAGAATTCTCCTATAGTTAGCCACTCGTTTTGCATTTCTAAGCCCATTGCGTGCACCTTATACTTATCGTTCTCGTCTTGCCGAATAAAAGATTTTATTATGTCTGTGTCTTGGTCTTACTATGTTACTGCAAAGTTTCATGTAAATTCGTTTAGTAGTTTTTACCAACATATATTAGATACTTTGTCTGAATTAATTCTAGGTATAGTAGTAGTAGTAGTAGAGTTGTTCTGTGCCCAGTCCAGAAGCGTTTTGTGTTCACATAATTTTGAGCAAGACTTATCTTTGGTCAATGAGAAATTAAAAGAATATGTTTTTTAAGCTTCACGCTTTATCCCGCTTATAGCAGAGTAGGCAGAGGGAATCGTAGAAACTGTGGAAACGCCACGCTGCGCCAAGTTAGCAGAACGAAGAATATGGAAATGTAATAATCCATCTTCACCTCATGGGAGTCGAACTGTTATACCGTTAATTTCGTTTACGTTTTTAAAAAATATAATTATTTTAATTAAAGTTCATTTATTAGAAATAGAAAGAACGTAGAATTCTTTCTTTCTTTTTGAAATAGAAACAGTGACTGACTGAATAATGAAGACTAAGATACTCAGGATATATGATCTAGCTGACGCTATAGCGTCAGTTTTAGGGATAGGCAATTATTAATACAGGGTTCGCGTATAACAGAACCCACTAACCGTCGCGTTTATAGATAGGCAGACGCTGCGCCTCTGCACCACGACGGTCCTACTATAATAATCATCTTTCAGGTAAAATAAAAATATTGACGGTCGGTATTTTTGTTTTATTATTTTTTATATTATGTTTACGGAACCGATTTTTTTAGAGTTCCCTTCCTCAAAAATAAAATAAAATTTTGTGTTTCTCTGCCTAGATCATTTCCTCCAAATCACGTAGAAGAATCAAGCGTGCATTTTGTATGGAAACCGCCGTGTAATCGAAACCGACGTGGAACTTGCCGTTAATCTACACTATATAACTATGGAAAACTACGGAAATAAATAAGAAATCAAAATACAAATATTGGAAATTTATAGATATGTCCTGGAAAGAAATCTTTACAAACTTATACTGTTTTAATTCAGTTCATAACTTAAACCCTTAAATTGAAATATCAAATGACCCTACTTTATTATAAAAATTTAGATTTATTTATAACACTAGAAATAGAATATGGAAGTTAATTTAATTCGCGTATCAGCCATTCCCTAAGTTCTAAGTAATAATAAATATTAAAAAAAAATTGTAAAGATAAGTGTTCATTGTGATAAAGATTAATTCTATATATTATGTATTCGTATTTTAATTAATATTTATGATAATAACATATAGTATAAGTTAATTTTTTTTAAAGCTTCACGCTTTATCTCGCATACTGCAGGGTAGGCAGAGGGAACTGCAGGAACCATATGAACCTAGTGTTAAGATATTTCGTTGCTTAGGGACTTTCTCCGTCCCCGCTTTCTGCCTTTTTTGAGGCATTGCGTGTTGAGTGGTGGAACTCAACGCCGCGCTTTGCTTAGTTTCCAGAGCGAAGAAAATGAAAATAGAAAAATCCATCTTCTCCGAGTGGGCATCGAACCCACAAACCGTCACGTTTACAGGCAGATGCTTACGCCTCTGCGCCACGACGGTCCTCAATCAAGTTAATAAGGGTATATAAGACCGGACGGGATGGCGACGACGAAGTCAAGTAATAATCAGTATATACAAATTCAGTGTATACAACCGCAAACTAAATTTTGTCGACTCTTACTTGTATTTAGTTGACCTAGACATATAAAATTTCACCACTGAGGCGCTGTAGTGTTATGCGGAAGATTGCGGAAGGATGCTTGTACATGGAGAAGGTTTCTGGTAGGACATGTTTCTTCTACACAGTTTCTCAGCGAAAAAAAGACCTAGATCAAAGCCTAAATTTGACGAAGAAAAAAATAATTTACGATTTGAATGTCTATTATTTTTTTAAATACAATAACAACATTGTTTTTAAAAAATATCAAAAATTATAATACAGTCTCAAATTTGTCAACGCGCCAATATTAAAAATTATTGATAAATATAAGGGATGGCGCAGCATTTGTGTTCGTTGTACTTAACGATTTTCGTTTCAGCTCAATTAAAAAAAACAAACATCGATTACTTTATCGATCGAGTAATTCAGATATTATTCATTAAACGTTAACATATAAAGAATATTAACATTTTTTATTTCATGTATGTCTAAATATATTGTATTTTGACGTGACAACGTCTTAAATTAGGTTGCGGCTCGGAGTCACATATGAAAAAGTGTAACGCCCGGTAACGGAACGATGTGTCAACTGTCACCGAACTATGATCGGTCCGCCGCGCGTATCACTTGACACATGTACAATGTTTTAGTAAACAAAATATATTTTTTATAGTTAAAATTTGTGCAATTTATATTATAATTATTAATCATGTCAATAAATATTCTACCGAGAAACAGACGTTGTCACGTAAAATTTTCGCCCGTAAAACCCACTTTACAGGCAACCATTTTTTTTAGCTAGTGATAACATTTCAAAAAATTTTTAGTTGTTTTTCTCTAAATAAAAACTAAGTGAAGATTTTAACTGTCTTTATCTTTATGTTTTTAAAGTCCTAATATAAAATAATAAATTATAATCGATTTTAAAGAAATCGCATCGATTCCAAAGAAAACGCAAAGCCTTAGCCCTAAATCAAACGTCAAATCGGCACGTATTGACGTTTACTTGCAAACTACACATTGCCGCTGATAATGTACTAAAATTATCTAAAATTGACATAAATAACGTGTGAAAAGTAAATTTTAAACTTTAATTTAATGTTTTATCAATATGGTTAAGCATAGGAAGCCTATATCTCAGAGTAAACATGGAAATAATAATGAATCGAGCTCAAGTTCTGGAGCCAGTGAGAGTTCTATGGCCAGTCGGACTTTTCACTTGTTATCTATTTGGAAAACCGGTGTAGGAGTTGTGTGTTTTATTATAGCAGTATACGTTGGTACTTTGGGATATTTAGAGACAAGAGTCAACACTCCATTAGATGAGGAAAAGGTATACTGTTTGATACAGTTTTGTATCTTTGTTTTTATAATATTGTTTATGTTAAAAATTGACAACACAGCGTTGAGCTTCGCAAGTCTTGAATTTGTGTAAAATATGAAGAACGGAGTGTCTTGATATTCATTTCTCTGTTTTCCTTGATATCTAAAAAAATAAAAAATTTTACAGAATATGGTCATATGAGTTATGTGTAAATAATAAACTTAGTATTTAAATCATAATACATTTGTTGGAAAATAATAGATACATAACAACATGTATAGTATTGTGACAGCGTGTTTGTAAAATATCTAAGTCTGGAAATAAAAGGTTGTCATTTGTATAGATACTTATTTTATAATATTTTATTTACTTTGTTTAACATTTGAAATATCTTAAAAGCTGAATTCTTATTTATTAACTATTTACTATGCATTTTAAATTAAAAGTGGAGTAAAAATCTTTTTAAATTTACAAGTTAAGACATCTCCAAACTCACATTGTATGGAGAATGTTTTTATGTGTTAAAAATAAAGAAACATAGGACTTATCTTTGTTTTTCTAGAAAAATGTATATATTTGGTTTAATTATTTAATAAACATAATATATTTTAGGCAGTACAAGAGTCAGGTCTTGCAGTACCGGACAGATACTGGGGTACATACAGACCAGGAGTTTACTTCAGTATGAAGACTAGAGACCCTCGCTCACCTGTCTTCGGTTTAATGTGGTACGAACTAAATAGCCAGAAGGGTATAAGGTGTGTTGTTATATTGTTAATGATTTATAGATCTTTCTATGTAGTTGTTCTAACTTTTATTTTACTTTTAAAAAAATGGTTCTTAGACCAATTATTTTTTATTTAGTAATATTCAATTCAAAGTTTTTAAAGAATAATTAACATTGACAATTGTTGTTATATATTTTAAAAATATAAATCATAAATAAATATATATTAAAAGCAAAAGAAAAAAAAATATCCAGTGCATTAAATTGTCCTTTGTCCAACCAAAGCTGGAAAATTAAAATGATCAATCTCAACAAGTGGAGATCAAACCCATAATCATGCTTGCACTTGCTTCCTACAATACAATTAAAATACAAAAATCCTTTTAAATATATAGATAATTAACATTATTATTTAAGAGTACATCTTAAATTTATTTATTTTACTGCATACAAGAATATCACGGAGGGAATTATATCCCTCCTTTAGATTGCCTTATTTCTCTTCATCCTGAGCTTTCCAGATCCAATTAAGTCATAACAATAACATAACAAAATCTTACTGCTATATAAACTTCTAAAATTATTTTTTTTTAGCTAATAATTAAAAAATAACAATTTTACAGACATTTGTGTGATCAAAATGATAATCTAGATACATACACTTGGACGAGACATGATGGTGTACATTTTGGTGAACAAATAGCAATAGACCCCCCATTCAATATACATACATCATTTATAAAAACAACAGGAGGGGAGCATGGGGGACATTGGACAGCGAGAATAAATGTTACTGCTACAGTGAGTTTGGATTTTTTTTAGCTTCATGCTTTATTCCGCACATGGCAGGGTAGGCAGAGGGAACTGCAGGAATCTAGTGTTAAGACACTCCGTGGCTTAGTCCCTGCTTTCTCCGTCCCCGCTTTTCACCTTTTTCAAGGCATTGCGTGTTGAGTGGTGGAACTCAACGCCGCGCTTTGCCTAGTTTCCAGAGCGAAGAAAAATGGAAATAGAAAAATCCATTTTCCCAGAGTGGGAATCGAACCCACAAACCGTCGCGTTTGCAGGCAGACGACTTTGAATTTTTGTGTAAATTTTTAAGTTCTTAGTATTTTTTTTATATTGAAGTATATGCTTTTAATACAGCCTCTGTTTTAATCTTTATGACAGTAAATTTTTAAAGACATTCTCTAATATAATTGGGTAATGTTGTATATTTCAAATTAAATATTTCTTAGATTTAAATTTATTTTTGCAAAAATTATATAGATTCAGTTGGAAATAATTATTCCATATGTATGTACATAAGTAAAAGAAGATATTTGTAATGCTATGGATTTTAAAAGTTAAGGGTTGGTGTAAATTCATTAGGGAGGGATCTTAATTGACTTTTATATTGAAGATCGGTCTGCCTGTAACGCGAAGGTTTCTGGATTCGATTCCCAGTCGGGGAAGATGGATTTTTCTATTTCCATTTTCTTCGCTCTGGTAAACTACGCAAAGCACAGCGTTGAGTTCCGCCACTCACCATGCAGTGTCTCGAAAAGACGGAATGTGTGAAACGGAGTGTCTAACTAGCACTAGGTTCCTGCGGTTCCTTCTGCCTACCCTGCTATGAGTGGGATAAAGAGTGAAGCTTATAAAATATATTAAGGGAAGATATAGATCTTTGTAGAAATATCTGAAGAAAACAATGATACTGCTTTATTGTCAGGTGCTTTGTTCTCTCTAACTATCCCATCACACTGTATCCCTAACATAGCACAGTAGGCGGAGAGAACCTAGTGTTAGGACACTCTGTTTTCTGCTTCAATTTTTCGTGATATTTCATCTGGAGTGGAAGAATTCAATTTAATTTAATTCAATTTGGTGCTATATTTTGTTATCACAGCGAAAAAACAGTCCATCGCGATTACAGCCTCTTTTTCCAATTAAAGAAATGCCAAAAAAATTTAAAAGCAGGGAACGGAGTGTCTTAACACTAGATTCCCACATTACCTGGCGTTTCCTCTGCCTATCCTGCTAAATGCGGGATAAAGCGTGAAGCTATAAAAAAATTTAATGGTATTTCCAGCATAAGGTACAGTCTCCAATAGTCTTGGTATGGTACGGAGCGCTCGATGAGTCTTTGGGCTCAGGAGTCCATTCCAGGATATGGACTGAACGCGGGGCTATATTGGGTCATACGCCGTCTTTGGGAAATTTTAGAGTGCATCTTGTTCCTCATTCGGGTGAGTGGAGAGTTTTTTTTTTATTTTAGATGTAAAGAATGCTAACCATAAGGCTTTTGGACTTTTGTTTTTAAAAAACGTGTTTCTGTAGTATTAAGAATATTATTATATTATGTGAGATTGATTTGTTTAAAGTTTTATTTAAAAATATGTAACGTATTTGGAGTAAATAAGTTCCGTTGAGTTTCTTGCGCCTGTTCTTCTCAGGTCTGAGGCATTAACTTTAGCGAACCGGTGGTAGTGTTTTTGGCGGAAACGTTCGATGAAACGATTAATTTCAATTATAGTATTAACTAGTCCTGATAAACTTGGTGAAATTGTAAAACGAGTAATATTTTCAAAAATAAAAAAAAAATGTTTTTAAACAAAGAAAATAACTAAATTATTGTTCCAAAATAAAACACCATTTGTCAAGTATGACGCGAGCCTACACTGTACTGTCCGAGCGGGACGGAGATATAGCTCTTTCTCTTTCGGTTGTTTTTTGAATGAAAGGTGACAGATTGACGACGTTCAATAGTATTGTTGTAGTACGAGATGTTTACGTCATTTGTATTTAACCACGACCACCTCACGCGTTACACAGGGTGTATAAATATCGTGAAATTAGAAAAATGATACTGTGCCTAAACTATTGATAATTGTTAACTTGGTTTTCATATATAGCCTTGAAACATTTTACCTATATGTGTATATAAATATATTTCAGGTAAATTAATTTACTCTACATACTCGGAAACGCACGCGGAAGGTTTGCATCGTTTGAAAGAACAGTTCTACTCATTGCTCAAAATGAAGAATGTACCGAACTTTGGACGTATGGCAGTTATGGGCAAGGATGAGAACCTACACGAGATGGTAACTTTAAAATGTTAAACGATAAATAATTATGTGTTATTATATATTTACACAAAGAACTTTTAAAAATTTTAAAGGTAGGTTTCGAAATTCTTATATGCGTTATACAAGTTACTTCGTTGTTATCATCTCTGTAGGGAGATTCTTACAAATTTCCACTACACAAAGACCATTACAAAGAACAATCGTTTGGCGAGAGAATGCAACAGAGAGGTACCGGTTCAAATCCTTAATTTTTATATTTTCTTTAAGTATTTTTTCTATTCTTAGTGTGGATATACATTTTAAAAATCATAAAAATAATTATATATCTTTTTCGTTTTCGTTCAAGTCATAAATGTAAAAAAAAATAATATTTTTTTAAATGAGATTGAACCTAAGATTTTTGAATATTTATTCCTTCCTAAATCACAATAATGGCTACGACACTTTACGTATTATTAATATATTAACAACTTTACAGTCCATGCTGCCTCATGCTCCCCATTTTTTAACAATTTTACTTTTTTTCTACCTTTTATTAAGATTAAGATTATATTTAGATTTTGTGTGTGTTGAGTTGCGGAGCTTAACGCCGTATTTGGTATTAGTACACTCAAGAAATGAAAATGGTATGGTTGTACCCTCACGGGAATTGAACTTGCAAGTTCACTAGTTACTTCGTTGCGCCACGACAACACACCTTAAAGAAAACATATACTGATTATGTCGATATGTATATATTTGTGTGTGTGTGTATGTGTGTGTATATGAATGAAATTAAAAATGGTACATTGTACCCTCATGTGAATTGAACTTGCAACCGTCGCGTTTAAAGAACAGAAGTTTTCCTGTTGCGCAATGATGGCTATAAGTAACACACATTATTTGTGTGTATGTGTGTCTGTGTGTATATATTTACAACAAAATGTTTTTAATAATTATAACTTTTTGTTAACTCAAAGTTAGAATAAAGAAGAGAAGATTGAATTCCAGGGCAAAGAAGTGAATTACGTTCTAACACAAATGCTAGTGGAGACACCGTTCGTGCTGGACGTGGTCTACACTACCGAGGACTTGCCCATACCTCCGGTGAAGGGGGACGAGTACACCAAGGCGCTGGGCTTCATGAGGGAGACCTTCGACGAGAAGTTCGAGGATGTGTTCAAGTTGAGGGAGAAAGGGTGAGTTGTGAGTTTGTGAAGAGGAGAAGAGAGAGTGTGAAAGAGATAGCAATAGTTACTTTGTGAGATACCTTATATCTTCTCCAGATTCAACGCGAGTGTGAAAGAGATAACAATAGTTTTTTTTTTAATTATGTGAGATACTTTATCTATATCTTCTCCAAATTCTTTATATTTTTTTCATAAAACAACATGAGGACATTAGAGCGAGTGTGAAATAGAAAGCAACGGTTTTGTTTTTTTTTTAATTTTTTGAAATACCTTGTCTTTATCTTCTTCAGATTCCTTATGTTTTCTCCAGATACAACCACGAGGATATCATCGAGAGTATGAAAGAGATTGCAATACTTTTATCTTTTAATCTTTTGAAATACCTTATCTATATCTTCTCCAGATTCCTTACACCTTCTCCAGATACCAACACGAGGACATTAGAGCGAGTGTGAAAGAGAAAGCAATAGTTTTATTTTTTAATTTTGTTATCTATACCTTCTCCATATACCAAGACAAGGATAGAGAAGTATTAGAAGTATTAGAAGATTATCTATATTTTCTCCAGATTCCTTATATCTTCTTCAGATACCAAGACAAGGACATCATTAAAAGTGTGAAAGAGAAAGCAATAGTTTTATTTTTTAATTTTGTTGTCTATATCTTTTCCAGATACCAAGACGAGGACGTCAGTGCAGCAAAGGCGGCGCTCTCCAACATGTTGGGCGGTATCGGCTACTTCTACGGCGCGAGCCGCGTGCAGTCGCAGTACACCAAGGAGCCGGTGCCGTACTGGCGCGCGGCGTTGTACACCGCCGTGCCCAGCAGGTGAGGGGGATATATGTATTTATTTATTTATTTATTTATTTATTCATTTATTTATTCATTCATTTATTTATTTATTTATTTATTTATTTATTTATTTATTTATTTATTTATTTATTTATTTATTTATTTATTTATTTATTTATTTATTTATTTATTTATTTATTTATTTATTTATTTATTTATTTATTTATTTATTTATTTATTTATTTATTTATTTATTTATTTGTTTGTTTGTTTGTTTGTTTGTTTATTTATTTATTTGTTTGTTTGTTTGTTTGTTTGTTTGTTTGTTTGTTTGTTTGTTTATTTGTTTATTTATTTGTTTATTTATTTGTTTATTTATTTGTTTGTTTGTTTGTGTGTATGTGTTTGATTGTTTGTTTGTTTGTGTGTGTTTGTTTGTTCGTTCATTCGTTCATTCATTCATTCATTCATCAATTTATTTATTTATTTATTCATAGCATTTAGCAAATACACAAGAAAAGAATTAGTACTATAATAACCTAAATAATATATCCTAGATAACCTAGATAATAAATAAATAAATCTGTGGCACTGTGGGGCGTGCATTCCATATAGGTTGAAAAGCAGTGCTTTACTTGTCATTTACAGATATTTTAATAAAACACACGTACGTTTCAGCTGTGTAATAGTTAATAAATTAATATTTAATATATAATAAATTAATATTAATACTTAATTAATGATTGAGGACCGTGGTGGTGCAGAGGCGACGGTTTCTGAGTTCGATTTCTAGTCGGAGAAGATGGATTTAGAAAGGAGAAAGCAGGGACTAAGCAACGGAGTGTCTTAACACTAGGTTCCTGTAGTTCCCTCTGCCTACCCTGCCTTGTGCGGGATAAAGCGTGAAGCTAAAAAAATAATAATAATAATTGAATTTAGGTGTTAATAAAAAAATAGCCCATATTAACAAGTACACAAGCACTAAGTTTGCGTGGCAACAAGCAAGCGGTGCCGCAAAGTAATACCTAATTGGCCAACTCCTGCGGTCGCGTCCGGCACGCATAATCTTGGTGTCAAATGTATTGCGAATGTCAGAAAATGTCAGAAAAAAATTGACGTCGACGATAAAAAACTAAATCAGTTTACTTTTTGTGTTTTTTAATACAAAAAACAGTAACTTAACCCCGTAATTACATTATCAGTCTTCGTTATATCTCATGAATAATTTTTTTAATGCAATCTAAACAAACAGAAATCAATTCTCTCTCCCTTCTTAAAAAGTTTTATCAGCTAATACTCAGGTTTTTGGTGTTATAATCCAAAATGCTATCTTGCTTGCCGTAAACAATTGGGGGCAATTTTTTTTTTCGTTTGTTTTTTTTTTAGCTTCACGCTTTATCCCGCACATGGCAGGGTAGGCAGAGGGAACTGCAGGAACAATATGAACCTAGTGTTAAGACACTCCGTTGCTCAGTTCCTGCTTTCTCCGTCCTCGCTTTCCGCCTTTTTTCGAGGCATTGTATGTTGAGTGGCGGAACTCAACGCCACACTTTGCGTAGTTTCCAAAGCGAAGAAAATACAAATAGAAAAATCCATCTTCCCCTCATGGGAATCGAACCCTCATACCGTCGCGTTTACAGGCAGACGCTTACGCCTCTGCGCCACGACGGTCCTCGGTGTATATAATTTATATAATAATTATAGTGATGTGCTTTCATTACTGCGTTTTTTATTTTTTTAAATCTTATTTCATTTTGAAGTTTATATTGAAAGTGGGTGCTTATATAATATTAAAAATCTCACAATTATCATACAGTGAAAAGACAAAATAAACGCGTCGTTGATTACAGATCATTCTTCCCCCGAGGATTTCTCTGGGATGAAGGGTTCCACGGCCTCCTCATCGGTCGCTGGTCTCCAGAGATCCAGCTGGACATAGCGGCCCACTGGATGGACCTCATCAACGTCGAGGGTTGGATACCCAGGGAACAGATACTTGGTGAGAGCTGGTGGTGGAAGTAAATATGATATATATATATAAAGGCTAGGCTATATCACAGCAACTTTGAGATTAATTTGAATATTTTTTAAATAGTCCATTTATATAGACTAACAGAGGACCGTCGTGGCGCAGAGGCGTAGCGTCTGCCTGTAAACGCGACGGTTTATGGGTTCGATTCCCATGAGGGGAAGATGGATTTTTCAATTTCCATTTTCTTCGCTCTGGAAAATTAGGCAAAGCGCGGCGTTGAGTGCCGCCACTCGACACGCAATGCCTCGAGAAATGTGGAAAGCGGGGACGGAGAAAGCAGGGACTAAGTAACGGAGTGTCTCAACACTAGGTTCCTATCGTTCCTGCAGTTCCCTCTGCCTATTCTGCTGTGTGCGGGATAAAAGCGTGAAGCTAAAAAAAAAGCAGTCTACATATAGCTCACTATCATTTGCTTTACGCCAATACCCTTTCATCACCAGGAGCCGAGGCTCTATCCCGGGTCCCCAAAGAGTTCGTGGTCCAGCACAACGCGGCTGCGAACCCCCCGATGCTCCTCATCCAGCTCGCGCACCTCGTCTCCACCAGACCCAGGCTGTTCCACCACACGCAGTACAGGGCTGTGCTGGATCGTATGTACCCTAGATTGCAGGTTGGTGATTGGTGACTGGTTTTTAGTGTCTAGTGACTTAGTGGTTTTTTTTATAGCTTCATACTATATCTAGCATTTAGCAGGATAAGTGGAGGAAATTGGGACACTCCTCAGTTGGACATCTTTTTGTTAAGTCTTAGTACAGTGTGTCACAAAGATGCAATTTTTAAAATTTTAGGGGGAAAATTTAGAAATATTAAACTGGGGTTATGACACCATGGTTGGGATACACTGTTATTTTTTTTATTGATTTAGTTTTTTTTTAGTTTAATTTTCGGATTATTTTATTATAATTTTTTTTTAATGTTATTGATTTTGTTATTACAACCCCCCCCCCCCCCCTTTTCCCCCAAAATTTGGGCAATCACACTTTGTCTACTATAGTGGAACTGAAAAGAAGTAATACCTCCGAGATTGTGCCCATAATAGTTTATAGTCCGTTTAGGCTCAAATTTATATGTTTATGTCTGTGTATAGCCATCAATAAATAGACTATGTCAAGAGTTCCTGACTTTATTAAAAGATTTAAACGATTAGTATAAAAGTATAGCTAAGCATTGCCCAAAGGCGTAGCGTCTGTAAACGCGACGGTTTGTGAGTTCGATTCCCATGAGGGGAAGAAAGATTTTTCTAATTCTATCTTCGCTCCGACAACTAGTCAAAGCGCAGCGTTGAGCTCCGCCACTTAACACGCAACACCTCGAAAAAAGCAGAAAAAAAGGATTAAGTAACAGAGTGTCTTAACACTAAGTTCCTATGGTCCCTGCAGTTTCCTCTGCCTACCCTGCCATGTGCGAGATAAAGCGTGAAGCTAATAAAAAGTAATGTCTCTTCATAGGCCTGGTACCAGTGGTTCCAAAGCACCCAAAAGGGGGAGGAACCTACCTCCTACAGATGGAGGGGGAGGGTCGATGACGGAGTCCAGCTAAACCCCAAGACCTTGACTTCTGGATTGGATGATTATCCCAGGTGAGTTAAGAAGTGGAGAGTAGAGTAGAGTATTTTGACACTATGTTAATGTAGAAGTGGCTTAGGAAATGGATTAAGTAAGGAAATCTGTATACTACTAAATCTATGTACTAGATGACAGTCGTGTCGCAGAGGTGCAACGTCTGCCTGTAACGTGACGGTTTCTGGGTTCGATTCCCAGTCGGGAAAGATGGATTTTTCTATTTCCATTTTCTTCGCTCTGGAAACTAGAAAAAGGGCGGCGTTGAGTTTCGCCACTCAACACGCAATGCCTAGAAGCAGCAGCAGCAGAGACTAAGCAATGGAGTGTCTTAACACTAGGTTCCTATGGTTCCTGCAGTTCCCTCTGCCTACCCCGTCGTGTGCGGGATAAAGCGTGAAGCTAAAAAAAATCTATATACTATATGTAATCTGTTGTTTTTAGAAAAAATAAATGCATTTGTTTATGTTCAAACTGAGCTTAACAGATTATCTTTTGTCACTAACTCCAAAAGTTAGTGACAAAAATATATTACTATTTTTCTTAAATTCCTTTCACTTTTGAAGTATTTTAAATGAGGTTCTTGTATTTAAATTTGCACATACAATTTTTGAGTGACTTTATCACACCTAACTATTATGCCATCAATTAATCTATATATAAAATAATATTTTTGCGGGTCCGTGTGTCAGGGCGTCGCACCCGTCCGACGCGGAGCGCCACGTGGACCTGCGCTGCTGGATGTACGCGGCGGCCGACGCCATGGCCACCATCGCGCGCCTGCTCGAGCGGGACAGCGATAAGTATGACACACACACACACACGCACACGTAATACAAATTCACACAAACACGCACATACACACACACGCACATACGCGCTTACGCACTTACGCACGCATACGTACACGT
The DNA here is from genome assembly GCA_037178615.1 of Dione vanillae. Lineage (NCBI taxonomy): Eukaryota > Metazoa > Arthropoda > Insecta > Lepidoptera > Nymphalidae > Dione > Dione vanillae. The sequence goes on along the minus strand of JAZFAU010000314.1, from coordinate 267,459 downwards.
CTCACAAATGCGTACACGCAAAAACACAGATACATACAAACTTACCCGTGCACATGTACATGTACATGTCGGCGCTGGGCCAGGGTTTCGTTGTTCAGTGTCCATTTTTCATAATAAAACAACATAGTGGTAGCAATTGGCTTATTCTCGTACAATAGTTAATACAGAAAAGATTGACAGTACATAATTCAGTCCTTTTATTTATTTAACAGCTGACATTTTTGTTCAATATTCAAAATAAATATCATAAAGAACTTAACATTGCAAATAGGTTTTATTGATTCAATTAATTAAATATTAATTTGAATACTAAATATTTTCTAACAATAAAATCATAAAATATATATTGATTTGCGCCGATATACACGTCTCATAAATTTGTACAGACAAAAACATACACGCGTGCACACACGCACGCATACGTACACGTACACGTACACGTACACGTACACGTACACGTACACGTACACGTACACGTACACGTCTCACAACTCTATATACGCAATAGCACACACACACACACACGCGCGCACGTATACGTACACACACGTACGTAATTCTAACATCGTCCTTTTTGCTTTAGGCTAAGCACTTGCCTACATTTTGCAAAGACTAACTATACGAAGTTGGTTTGTATAAAAATATATAACAATAATTTATGACACATAACACGTTGAGCAGGTTCAGTGGGCTATAGAGACTATTAATATAATGTTATATAGACTATAGCCTTTCAAAGTCAATGGACTATTATGTCCAACAAAAAATAGATAAATATATAGAAATATATAGAAATACAAATATTGTCAGAATAGTTAAATAGAGTGTGTTTGGTTGCTCGTTATAATCTCTGGAACTAGACAATACAAACAAATAGCCTATTTCTCGAAGGCTATAGGCTATTGTATATCACATTAATAATTTCCATATAACCCACTGTACCTAGTAAATCAACAACTGGCACTGTACATACCATAACTACTGGCAAGTGACGTCACAATCCACTACTTGTTCCAGATTCGAAGCAACCCGCGACCAGCTCGGTGACGAGGACCTACTGAATGAACTCCACTGGTCCCCACACAGTCAGACGTATGCAGATTACGGTGTGTGCCTTCAATGGACCATTTAAATTTTTATGTTTACAAATACTTAAGTATTTATAATCTGTGTTTATCTAGTCGCTTTTTATGTATGTATTTCACAATGTCTTACTCTCTTTTTCTTCTTCACTTACTCTCATTTTTCGTTTTATCTCTCTCCCCCTACCCCATCCTCTCTATTTCTCCCTCTCTCTCTATCTCTCCATCTCTCTTATTACTCCCTTTCTAACCCTACTCCCTTCCTCTTCCACCCTCTCTCCCTCCTATCCGTCCCTCACTCTCTCTCTCCTATCCGTCCCTCTCTTTTCCTCCTTCCCCCATTTTCGTCCTCACTCACTCTATCTATTTCTCTCTCTCGTTATCCTATCTTCCTCTCTCTCTTTAAATCTTTAACTATCTCACGTCTCCTTTCTCCCTCTACCTTCCTATCACCTTCTCCCTCCCACTTTCTACTACAACAATAAACATCTACTTCCACTTTCTCCCTTCAGGTCTCCACACAGATGGAGTGAAGCTGGTGAAGAAGAGTGTGAAGAACCAGCCGGGACAGACCAGGGTGGTGAGGAGTGTGACGTCAGCGCCACAACCAAAGCTGGTCACGTCGGCTTTTGGTAAGGATTTGATATTAAATGGAATAAATTTTTTATTAATAAATAATTGTATAGCCCGATGGCTAAGGAGTGTAAATGGTGGTGGTGACAGTTTGTGGGTTCGATTCCCGTCAGGGCAAGGTGGATAATTAAGCTGGATTGGAAAGCTCGAAATTAGAAAAAAAATTAGAAAATGATACCCGGTGGCGTAACTCAACGCCATTTCAGTGGATGATTCTTTTTCCCTCCGATTCTCTCTGCCAATCCTGCTATATACAGCGTGAAGCTAAAAATATATATTTATTTTTAAATAAATTATCTATATTTTTTAGGTTATGTGTCACTATTTCCGATGCTGTTGAAAGTCTTGCAGCCGGAGAGCGAGAAGTTGGGGAAAATATTGGAGATGTTGGACAAGCCGGAACTGTTGTGGTCTCCGTACGGACTGAGGTGAGGAGTGCGCAGAAACAAGTTAAGAGTAGGTTGGGTGTGTGCGTGTGAGTGTGAGTGAGAGTGAGTGAGTGAGTGAGTGAGTGTGATTGAGTGTGAGTGAGTGAGTGTGAGTGAGTGTGTGTAAGTGAGTGAGTGTGAGTGAGTGAGTGTGAGTGAGTGAGTGTGAGTGAGTGAGTGAGTGACTGAGTATTTATTTGTGTGTGTGTGTGTGTGTGTGTGTGTGTGTGTGTGTGTGTGTCAGTGACAAGGCTATATCTTATAAACTATTGTAACAAGAAATCTCAATTTTTTACAAATAATGTATTCCCATTGCTGCCATAACAATATATGTTAAATATAACTTAAAAAAGAAAATATTATTACAATAGGAAAAGTCCCAAATACGTAAATTGTAAAGACTTCACCTTTTTAGCTACGGGTCACACGGTTCGTGAGATAGAGCCTCGTGACTGACATATACCTATACATACATATGTACACATAGGGAACTAAACCCTAAAATCGTATCAAAAACTTCAAATAAAATTATAACCTAATATCTTTAAATTTACAATCCCATACAGAGAAAGTACTAAACAGCTATTTAACCATATTTCTCTCTCCGCTCTCCTCAGATCTCTCTCCAAACAGTCTCCAATGTACATGAGGCGCAACACAGAACACGACCCGCCATACTGGAGGGGTCAGGTGTGGGCTAACATTAATTATTTAGCCCTCTCAGCCCTAAAGCACTATAGTGTGAAAGGGCCCTATGCGGCTCGGGCTATGGATCTACACGCTAGGTTGAAAAAAGCCTTTGTAGGTAAGTTAAGGAACCATAGGAACCTAGTGTTAAGACACTCCGTTCATTGCGTGTTGAGTGGCGGAACTCAACGCCGCGTTTTCCCTAGTTGTCAAAGCGAATGCATTGGAAATAGAAAATTCCATCTTCCCCGAATGGGAATCGAACCCACAAACCGTCACTAAACTAGACTAGACTATCTAACACAGATAAAATATTCATTTTTAATGTATTATAAGTTTAGTTTTATATATTTATAGTTCAAAATAATTAATTTATTATTCACTGAGCTTTTACTAAGCATATAAATTAAATAAAATTTAAATCATTACAATAAATTTAACCTATTAAAATTTAAAAAAAACACAAAAAATCATATTACATCTCTCTGTCTCTCTCTCCGTCCAGGCAACGTTCTCTCTCAATACAAAACAACGGGCTACTTCTGGGAACAATATTCCGGTGAGAACGGTCACGGTAGCGGGTGTCGACCCTTCACTGGGTGGACGGCACTCATCACACTCATCATGGCTGATGAGTATTAGTTTGTCACTATCATGTTACCATCGTGTCACTATCACTATAGGAAAGTGTTACTTACGTGTCTCTATCACGTTACTATCGTGTCACTATCACGTTACCATAGTGACACTGTCACTTGGACCTCTGTTACTAAATGTGGTGTAGTTAATCTAATGTGTTACTTACTGGTGTATATATAAATGATATAATATACTAATATGTGACAATCACATTACTTATCATATCATTATCATGTTAGCATTATTACAAGTGGTATATTTTATTTAATATATTTATTTTGTTACCGTAACGTTACTGTCGTGTCATTATCATGTGATAGTGTCATAGTGTACTGTAAAACTAGTGTTGATTATTTTGGAACTTTATTTATTGAAATAATTTAATTTTCTCTTCCCATTTAAAGCTTTTTTAAAGACATTAAGTGTTACTTGACGGAGCTTAACGTCGTTATTTGTCTCACTAAGTTATTACAGTGTAAATGATTTAAAAATAAAAATTAATTAATATATAGAGTGCCAAGGTCTTAATTATAATAAAAAAAATAATATTAATAATAAAAAATATATAATATATGGAATTGATAAATATATATTTATTTTTTAATTTTTTCATTTTGCTTTTTATAAAAAATTAGGAAATGGCAACATTTTTTTTTAATTTAACCAATTTTTTTTATATTATTAGAATATCTACTCGTTTTTTTTAATGTATAATGTCAATTATACTAATAAGTATGTGTAGTTAAATTTAAATATAATTTCTAAAATCATTCCAAAATATTGTTTTTTTTTTTAATAAAAAATCGATTCTTTTTTATAATATATAAATATAATAACATAAAAGCAAAAAGTCAATATTAAGAAGAGAAATAATACTAAAGCTTTTAAATCTTTTCATAATCTTACTAAAAAAACAGGCACTATTTATAAAATAATACAACTTATTAATAAATATACATACATATACAGTGGAAACTCGATTATCCGGCCCTCAGTTATACGGATTCGCGATTATCCGGACTACAGGCCAATTGAATTAAATGCACCTACAAGTCGTATCCGTGCGAGCATGGACGTGTCGGAACTTGTGTGTTGTCGCCATTTTCAACCAAATTTCTAAATAAACAATGATTTTCGTTAATATGTGCTACTTGTTTTTAATAAACATATAATATTATGTTACGATTTTATTCATATTTATGTAGTTTCAATTATCCGAATGCCTTACAACAACAATTAGTCCGGTTAATTGAGTTTCTACTGTATTTGAATAATAAACATTTATAGTCTGTATCTATAATAATTTTGTGTATAAATAATCTGTATCCAATAATTTTTAAAAGTAGACTGTGTAGAATAAGTCTTAGGTGATTATTGTGAAAATTTATAGAAATAAAATAAAAAATTAATGTAATTTTTGGGTGGGTACCATTTTTAATCTAATTTTGGTCTATATATGTTTTAGATTATTTATACTTTATTAATTTCTGAACTGTCATATGTTCCTATATAATCTGTATATCATTGGACTTAATTATTAAAATCATGAGTTTCCCTTATAATTGAAGACATGAGTGGATGAAGCGGATATGATACAATTTGAAATGTGGAGATATAATGGACATTTTATTGTTAAATATGTACATAACTATTTGCTTCAAATTGTAGTTAATATAATGAACTACTAATATGAAGTGGGAAAATAAGATAAATATATACGAATTAGTATTTATTAAATAAAATATGTACATAACTCCTTCATTCAGCATGAAAATCGGTTTTTACAAAAAATGTTGCATAACCCCTTCATCCCGCTCATGTCTTCAATTATATGTAACCATAATTGTTATTATTTGTAAATATAAAAAGATATTTTTTTATTAACGCACAATTATTCAGTTAGATTATGTTCGCTTCCATACTAAACTGTCACAGATTATGTGATATTTTTTTGTATATTCTGTAAATACATTCTATTAAATTGATAAATGAGAGAAATTGACTTTTATTTATTTCCAATGATCCAAAAGTCAACCCTTTTTGTATTATTTAGTATTTTTTTAAGTATTTTTTATGTTATTTAGTTTGAAAATAGAATAAACTAACTCATACTTAAAGAAAACATAAAAATTTGAACGCAGCGGGACTCGAACCTGCGCCCTCCTGCGAACCGTGCAGGCGCTCTCACCACTGAGCCATACGTTCTACTTCTTTAAGTATTTTTTCTATCCTCAGTGTTGAATAACACTTTAAAAATCATAAAAATATTACACTAACTCACTACATCGGTTCATATGTGATTTTTTTATAAGGAATCAAGCTTTTATCTGCTATGTATATACTTATGATTTTCCTTAGCAAAAATGGAACAGTTGAACCTCGAAAGCCTTTCACATAGATTATATTTAATGGATAAATATTATTGATAAAATCTTGGCCTGGCTATAACTGATCAAAGTAAATGGTTTTTTTAATTTAAAAAAATAACAAGTTTAACGAAAATAAATAATACTACCGGTTAGAACGCAACATTTTTTGCACGTTTGGGCTGCCAGATGTAGAAAGGTATTTTGTACGCAATTTGTTTTACCAATTCGTTTAATCTAACAACCAAACATAAAAATAATCGCTGTGTTATTGTGAATATAATAATATAGAATTAACTGTAAGAAATATACCCTGAATAGTCGTTTTAGAATTTAAAAAAAAATTATAATGCTACTGGGGATGAAGGATGTTGTATCTTAGGCTGTAAATTATTTAAAAAAAAAACTGTCACTTGTCAAAGTGACATGAGCGTTTCTTATTATTGTTGGCCTTCAAAATGTCAACAACAAAACTATGAAAGTTTACTTTTTAACTATTAAGTTCTATTATACATGTACATTTATTCCATTTATCAAAATCATATAAGGTTAATAAAAATAAACAAAAAAATTATGGAACTCGAATCTAAATTAAAAATAAAAAAAGAAGACGATTGTATCGAAGATAATAATGACAATTATTTAAAAAAATCCTTCGATATCAATGTGAAGGTGGAAGAAACTGAAGTCGACGAGGACTGGTGTATAGAAAATCTGATATCGAGAAATGTCACAGAAAATGTTAACTATTTTGACGTTAAACAAGAATGCTTACAAACTTGTGTAGTATGCTTAAAATTTTTTACTGATAGGTATGTAATAAGTAACTATACCTATTTAAATGGAATTTACTTAGTGTTTATACACTCCTTTATTCTCTGTTCTCTACTTTTGAATTTCACATAGTCCCTAAATACATTTTTTTATAGCTTCACGCTTCATCCCGCACATGGCAGGGTAGGCAGAGGGAACTGCAGGAACCGTGGAACCTTGTGTTAAGACACTCCGTTGCTTAGTCCCTACTTTCTCTGTCCTCGCTTTCCGCCTTTTTCGAGGTATTGCGTGTTGAGTGGCGGAACTCAACGCCGCGCTTTGCCTAGTTTCCAGAGCGAAGAAAATGGAAAAAGAAAAATCCATCTTCCTCTCATGGGAATCGAACCCTCAAACTGTCGCATTTACAGACAGACGCTTATGCCTCTGCGCCACGACGGTCTAAGTACATTGTATGGTATAAATAGCTTTATAATTAAAGATTTCCATAAATAAAGTAACTATTAGGCCGTACTGATTAGGAAATATTGAATAAAAAAGTTATTTATTATTTTGATATTAAACATATTTCTATCATTCTATTGATGTTATAGTTTAAAAAAATATTAAACTATCTTATTTTCTGGGTAATCTCAAGTAGTTTTTCAATATCAAATCTTTAATGAAGAATTCATGTTTTAGGCCTTTATATATAAATTTTAAATATTTACATATGAATATTTTTATTTATGTTTTTTTAATAAGTTTTTATCTTTTTAGTTACTCTCTCTACAAACACAATTTAGCACATCTCATTGTGCCTTTGATTCGAAGAAAAATATTTATTTGCAACAACTGCCCTACATATTGTACTAGAAAAAAAGACTTAATAAAACATATAATGTTATCTCATTCAAGAAACACTAAAGAAAGTACAGAAAATGTATACAAATGTGATATTTGTTTAAAGACCTACAATTACAAATCTTTGTGTCGACACAAGAAAGAAGTGCATGTTGATACTAAATTATATTGTGACATGTGCAATAATATATTTAAATCAAAGCATTCATTAAAAAGACATATAATGTATGTACACAATGGGTTGAAACCCCCGTGGAGATTCCACAAAGTTGCTACGGAAACCGTAGAATGCTTGGAGTGCTGTAAATTGTTTATGAACAGATATTCACTGACCACTCATATGAGAAATTGTCATGACAAAGGCGTACATAAGTGTAAAATATGTAATTCTGTACTAAAAAGTAGATCTTATTTACTGACCCATATGAAAAGAGTGCACTATGACGATGGGAAGCTTCACACTTGTGATGTCTGCGGTAAAAAATTTAAATCACCAAGATATTTGAAAGTGCATATAACAAATACTCATAGCTAACATAGAAATGGTTGAATTTTAAGAAGTATTAAACTTATTTGTTATTTTGGTTTTTTTTTATTATATATATTCTTATATATAAGAATATCTGAGGCTACAATGTCTTGAAATAGGCAGAAAGGGGGGAAGAAGAAAGCAGGGACTTCGTAACAGAGTGTCTTAACACTAAGTTCCTGTGGTTCCTGCAGTTCCCTCTGCCTATCCTGCAATATGCGGGATAAAGCGTGAAGAGTGTCTGAGTTCAATTCCCTGCAATTATGGGAAATTCATATTTATAATTTCTTCACTCTAGTATGACAAAGTGTTAGGTTACTTTACACAAAATATAACATCTCAATTTTGAAAGCAAAATGGAGAATGGTACATATTGTGGGTATCTTGTATAGGTTGACAGTTTAATCATAGAAACCTAGTGTTAAGACACCTGTCCCTCATCTCCACCTCAAAGTAGCATTCCATGTGGGGTGGCGGAACTCAACGCCGTGCTTGCCTAGTTTTCAGAGCGAAGAAAATGGAAATTAACTAATCTATCTTCCCCTTATGGGAATCGAACCCACACACCGTCGCGTTCACAGGCAGACAATGTGATTATAGTGAGAATATTGCTTACATGAAAGGAAACTGTTTTTCTATAGTCACTATATATCAATGTATTGAGATATTGTGTTATATATGGCGGAACTCAACGCCGCCACTTAATCTGTTATAGTTAATAAGTTAATTTATTACAAATAATAATAAAATAAAAGACAATATATTTCTACATTTTATATTTCTATTAAACTAATGTTAAAAATAACTAATCAAATTCTATATACAAAAAGATATTAGGGCAAAAATAATTTATATTCATTACTTTTCAATATGTAAGGTATATATTGAACTGGTGACTGACACAACACTATATAAGCCGCTGAACCTATATAGAAATTTTGTAGATGGTCCTATATATATGAATGTATGTATATATCTATATATTATATTTGTTGTAAGAGTTTATGCCATATTTAATGCTCTTCTTTTAACTTTCGCTTCAAGCAACAAGGCCGCCTTGTTGTACATGTATTCTTTTTTGTCTCTTACATTATGTATGTATTTCTGTTTTAAAAAAAGTATGTTTATATTTATTTATGAGATAAGAAAGAACCTATCTATTAGTATTAACTATAATTCTAATAGTTATATCAAAAATGCAAGTAAAAGCTCTTGTTTTTTATATATATTTCAACAAATGTCCAAATTTCATAAAGGAAAGTATTAAAAATATTAAAAAATAAAATAAAATCATTTCTGCTCTAATAAAAACAATTTTAACTCGCTCATTCATTCAATTTGACATCTTCCTCCTTAATCTTTTGCTTCTCAAACATCCTCCTAAGTCTCTCAGTCGCTGAAATGGGTAACCTATTGTTTTCACCGAACTTAGAGTCCGGCAAACTGGCAACATTTAATTCTGGATCCTTAAAAGTGAATGGAGTCCACGGTCCCTGAACCGAAGGGTAATCTGTGTACTGATACTTTCTAAGACGAGTTGACGAAACATCACCTTGTTGTGTTCTCATCACTTCAATCCATTTAGTTATTTCTGAGTGTGTCTTGTTGTGCATGTTCATCCATACTTTATCACCGTTCACTATTAAGAAAATGATAAAATCAAGTTATTATTTAATTTTTTTATACACCAGTATATAAAGATATAATAAAATATATTAAAATATATATGTAGGTATAGAATATTGGTTAACCTTTTCATTTAAAAAGTTACACACTGTTATATGGAGTCAGAATGACTCTTCTAATTTTGGTTTTAAATAATATCTTATATATGAAATAATTAAAAATACAGATAACAATGGACTTACAATATTCACCCACTACAATAGGGCTTCGGTGTCTCCTTGGCTTTAAGTATACTACAACACCTGGATTTTGTTTTGCAAAATCAACCAGATCTTGTTCTATGAAATCTCTGTAAAAATAACATTTCTATTGAGATTAAGTTTTATTAAATATTTTTGATGATTTTTAAAGTGTTAATCCACACTGAGGATAGAAAAAATACTTAAAGAAAACATATAAAAATTTGAACGCAGCGGGACTCGAACCCGCGCCCTCCTGCGAACCGTGCAGGCGCTCTCACCACTGAGCCATGCGTTCTACATCACGCCGCGTTGAAATTCTTATATGCTTTTATACAACTTATATCGTTGTTAGCATCTCTGTAGGGAGAAATTTGTAAAAATCTCCCTACAGAGATGCTAACAACGATATAAGTTGTATAAAAGCATATAAGAATTTCAACGCGGCGTGATGTAGAACGCATGGCTCAGTGGTGAGAGCGCCTGCACGGTTCGCAGGAGGGCGCGGGTTCGAGTCCCGCTGCGTTCAAATTTTTATATGTTTTCTTTAAGTATTTTTAAGTTTTATTAAATTATTAGTTAAATTTATTTTAAATAATAAATTTTAATTTTGTTTCTTTGCGTATTTTTTTTTGAAAATTACAAAGTAATAATATTATCAATGTAATTGGCCTCAGACAATATATAGTTTGTGTATCAAAACTACAAAATCTACCTTTTTATTTCTTTCTTTTTTTTTAGCTTCACGCTAGGCAGAGTGAACATAGTGTTAAGACACTCCGTTGCTTAGTTCCTACTTTCTCTGTCCCCGCTCTTTTCTTTCTAACTTAATATATATTAGTTTTGTTATAAATAACTCATACATACCTCAAGCCGCGGCTAGCTCCATGGCTTTTACAGAATTTCAATACAATTCTTTGTAACTGACAGACGTAGCGTCCAACTCCGTTTTGTAATGGAGCTCTAACAAACCCAGATTTGAGAAATAAATTGTTGTTAGACATTTTTAAAAGAGAATAGTTTCTTAAGTTTTAATGTATAAATATTATTATGGTGCTATTTTGAGGTTAGATTTAGTTCGAGATGTCAAAATGGAATTGAATTTATGTCAGTGTCAAGTTATGTAATTGTCAATTCAGTGTTGCCCTGCTGTAATTTACCACTTGTTGAGAGGTAACAAAAATATTGCTTAGGTTTTATTTGTTTAATTAGTCGTTGTTTTTCTTAATTTCTATTCTTTGTGGCGGCGAGATTTATCTATGAAACCGAGCAGATGTTAGTTTTAGTTTTGCATTATGAATTAATTGAAATTGAAATCTCTTAGAGGCTGTCTTTAATTAAGCACGTCAAGAAATTGTTTGATGAAAATATGACCAATATATCCACATATAGTAATGCTTAGCATCCCGAAGAGATACTTAAAGAAAACTTATAAAAATTTTGAAGACAGCGGGACTCGAAACCGCGTCCTCTTGCGAACCGTGCAAGTCACATAAGCAGGATAAAATCCCCTGAAGATGAAAAGTTATACAGAAACGGTGTGCTTGTCACTCTCTTCTATTTTGTTCCTCCGTAACAATACGAGGCGTATTATTCTCTTCCAATACTGGTCTAGTACTGTAGCCCAAATCTTCATTTCGTTGTTTATTTTATTCAACCGGTCTATAGTTTAAAAATTAAAAATACGTTTTATATTTAGTGTGGTTTTTATTATACAAAAGAAATTGTGGGCTTTTGAACAAAAGTATTTGTAATATTTTAAACATTTTATTACGAAAATTGTAATATTTACATCAAAGTCACATAAGTACATAAATATAACGGTTATCTTATGACACGAGTTAAGTATATTGCACAAAGATTATTGAAGACCAATTTCACCGGTTACAGATAAAACTCTTCTTCTTTGGGGCTTCTTGTCACAAGTACTTGCTCCATACTAGTAACTTAATGAGTTGGTCTCATAGTTTCATCTCATATATATAAGAACATGTGAAAGTGAAACAAATATATTTTTATTTCATTTATGCAAACTGATAGTTAGTACTGTCTACCAGATAGTTTAAACAGGTCTTTATTTACTAGATATTGCTATCTGAGACTCGTGAAGCCGAAATTAGTTGTTTATCTGCCAGACAACAATAAGACAAGGAATATACAACTTATCAGGGACTTTATCAGCAAGTGGCGAAATTGGCTTATAGTAATATATCATATCGAGTAAATTTATCATATCATAATAAATGTACTGTAATTTATTTCTTCTTAGTAACAATTTATTAATTGGCTGTTACTGTATTATCTACACTACTTTTTGGCAAGAACTGGCAGCCTTGAAATACAGCACTATTAACTATATAAAAAAAATTGTAATTGAAATACAGATAATATATAATAATATATATTTAACATAATATAAAAATATATAAAAATTAAAATATATACAAATAAATAAAATCCAAGTCTTGCACCACATTCTCATATTCTTTGGACATTTAGCGCGCTGAAAGAACTTAGAAGAAGTCATTGTGATAGGAAAATTTAAATACGTGAGAAGAAGGATATCATACTCTGCGTACAGCAGCAATGAAGTCACGATCCTCAGCTGTGAGAATCCTACTGGCGATATAAATGTAATAAATAAAAAAAAATAGTTAATGACATTTTTGTCTAAAAAACTTACATTTGACATCTCTCTAGTCATATTGTTAAGTGTTGCCCTTGTACTATAACATTTTTGCACTTTAATACCCTTAACTTCCGCTGTCAATAACCTACAATTACTCTAAATAATTTGAATATAAAAGAGTATAAAGCACGGATTTTCTTATTATGCAATTATGACACGTTCAAGTATGAAATGACAAAAATCGAGAAATTTACTTAAGAGTTTTTTTAATTTAATACTATTGCCATTAATACTTTTAAAAGTCCCTAAACCACCCCCAGTGTTGCCACCACACACCATATCCCCTCACTTGTCCCTCTCCTCCAGCTGCCTAATTCTGACAGGCACCTGTACAGCCGGCAGATCCACACTCTTGGCGCGTCGGCGGCCATGTTCGAACTCCGCATTGTGTCGCTTCGCTTCCGGCGGAAGTGGTTGTAATTCGGGCAGTGTGGGGCGCTTGCGGGCCGGCTCCGGCGTGCGGAGGGTTCCGCCTGGAGAATCGGTTTAGAATTAACTATAACTCTATCTATCTAGGTAATAATTATTTATATTTTTAAGAAAATAAATAATAATTGCAATTTTAAAGTTGCTGTTTTACTTAGAGCCAGTTTCACCACTTGCTGATGAAGTCCCAGATAGGAGATATCTGCCTTGTCTGGCAGATATGCAACAAATTTTGTTTTCACAAGTCTCAGATGTGACTATCTAGCAGATAAAGATCTCTTAAATGTTTTGGCCTTTATCTGGTAGATAGTATTAACTCTCTTTATCTTAGTCTGGTAAACAGCTTACTATCTGTAACCTCACCCATGCCGGCGAAATGGCCCTTAGCATTTTGTTTATTATATCCGTCTGTTGAATCTGTTTCTTTACAATATCATTCTAATTTGTATAAAGTAATCGGATTATATACACATCTTCACGTATATATACGCAGCGTGTAGCCCTAGCGGGGTAGTCAGAGAGAACGGAGCGCCAAACGTTGCGGTCCCTGCATACCTCTCCCGCCTCGTCCACTGTTATTAACCTCTATATACACTCTCGCCGGGGAGTCCTCGTGCTTTACGTGACCTTCCTTCAGTATCTTCGATATTGTGTTTGCGAAAGTCAACCGAGGTCTCCCTTTACCTTTCTTACCTCTTATGTATATCTTTTTTACCATTCTTTCGTTACTCATTCTTTAGACGTGCTCAAACCATCTAAGTATGTTGTTCTTCATTCTCACTGTGACATCCTTGCCATACCTACTATCGTTTCTTTTCTTTCCTGTATCTTTTCGTTGCGGATTCGGGCAGCTAAGCTAACTCGGTATATCCTAGGATCGCATCCTCACAGCACTCTCTTTCTCTCTCTCTCATCTTTCTTTCATTCTTCTTTTGCAATACTCACGTTCTACTGCCATATAACAGTGTCGAAACTAGAACTGCCTTGTGTACACTGTACGGCCAAAGGTGCAGAGACACTGACTTTCTGCCGTTCACTTGTTCTAATGATTTTCCATTCACGAAAATCTTGCAATCTGTCCTTTCCTCGTCTCTTTCAAATACCAGAACCTTTGTCTTACTTGCATTCAGGCTTAGACCATTAGTTTCACACCCGTCTTTTAAAATGGTGGCAAATGCCTGCAACTATGCAATAAGCACTGCATCATCTGCGTACAACAAGCTATTTGCCTTCAGGTCATTCACTTTTCATCCGATTTAATACCAAACCAAGGCGACATGTCGGCTCCTACTCGCACATAAGCTGAGTGATATCTATAAAAAGATTTTATAACCGCAAGGGTCTGCTCACATTGTACCGGGACAGTACCTTACATAAATTCTTTCTTACAAACCTGTCAAAAGCCTTCTCCAAGTCTACAAAATGATCGCCTCGTACTCTACCACTGCATACACCAATCGAGAGGACAACAACACATCTGCCCTTAACTTGCCCTTTCGCTTGGTCTCGGTCATACAAACGACATTCAAATCTCGCTCAGCTTCTATTCCATCCCTCCTCTTACATTCTAGGCAGCTTTTTGCAGCTCCGTCCTCAACTTCCCGCCGTTCCCGACATGTTTCTGACCTCCCAATGATCGGATCAAGATGAAGTTTACTTAGGATTTTTGGAGGAGAAATGATTAAACTTCCTCAATAATTAATTTTGATTTTTAAAAAAAGGATCTAAGATTTTCATTTTGAGAGGACATTGTAACCTCCACCCACTTTCCTCCTTCTATCCCCTCTTTACCTTTCCGTCGTGGCGTATTTGGTTGCACATTAGACGCTTGAGGCTCGGTTTTGGATAAAAAAGCCTCATCCTGAGGAGTTGTCTCGCATCCATCAGCTCGAGTGCGAGCGCCGAGACCGGACTTTGGAGTGCTGGAGATAAGTTTAGTGTCGTAAAACAGGTTGTTATTAGATGTAAGTATTAATAGTATAATAAACTTACGGCCTTATTCATAAAAAGTTATAGCACGCTTAAAGGCTCGTTATAGAACAGTTGTCAAAAAACGTTATTCATAACAGCATTTTAGTGCCAATCAGTTCTATAAACCTATCATAAAGTTATAGAACCGAGAACCCTACTATAAGAGTGTTTTAACGTCCAAAGATGGCCGATTCATATAACAGCTGATTATGGCTCATACTAATATGTACGTCGTCGAGTCGCTTGTCATCAAGAGTGTCAATTTCAGTTTCGTAAACAAAACAATATAACAATTGACATTTTGTTAGATATTTATTAACTATATTTAGTTATTAACAAGTTTATTAATAATAAATTCTAAATTCATAAGAAAGGTGCACAGAATATAGGTAACACTTGTCCACGTCTAAATAAATTTCAATTCTTTGACGTTTTACTTCTTTTGACTTAATTTTTTAAAAATTAAGTAAGTTTATAAACTAAAATAAAATAAATATTCGTGTTTTTGTGATAACAATGACGAAAACCAAGACGTTATATGTCAAGCCAGATCCAACAATATATTTTTGTACGAAATATTATCTGTAGTCATACTATGTCGATGCGTTTGTCACTTATCATCTGTGGATTTACTGGTATTTTCGGCTACAAGTCGACCGACTTCAGTATAGTGGCAACATTGTGAACTTATAACTCATATTAGTGACACTTTACTTATAGGTTTATAGAGCGTTTATGAATATAAACATTATCGAACGTTCTATAAGCCTATAGAACGTTTGAACTAAAATATACTTAACTAAAATATACTTTTTTATGAATAAAGCCGTTAGTGGTAAATATCTTAAATATATATTTTTAAAAACTTTAGTTACGATTTAGCAACTTAAAAAAAATATGTAAAAATTAAAACGCCGCTGCGTTTGAACCCAAGCTTCATGTAAATCGTCGAAGCTCTCTAACAACTGTGCCAAGCGTTCTTCACCTATATATGCATTATCGAGGATCGTCGTGGCGCAGAGGCGTAAGTGTCTGCCTGTAAACGCGACGGTTTGAGAGTTCGATTTCCATGAGGGGAAGATGGATATTTCTATTTCCATTTTCTTTGCTCTAGAAAGTAGGCAAAGCGCGGCGTTGAGTTCCGCCACTTAACACGTAATGCTTCGAATAAGGCGGAAAGCAGGGAGTAAGCTATGGAGTGTCTTAACACTAGGTTCATATGGTTCCTGCGACTCAGGGTCGCCTCTACTGGTGCCAGGGTCCTGGCGGCCAAAGTGGAGACAAGGCGGATGTCCTGGCTCAGTGCCTACGTGGGGTACTGGACGCCAATGAGGTTCGGGTTGCGAGACCAATGAAGTGTGCAGAGTTACGCGTCAGTGGTCTAGACGACTCTGCCACTTCCGAGGAGGTGGCGCAGGTCTTTGGTCGAGTGGGCGGCTGCGATGTCGGATCTGTAAAGGTGGGAGAGATCCGACAAGACCGCAATGGTCTTGGCGTAGCGTGGGTCCGCTGCCCTATAATGGCGGCGAAGAAGGTTAGCGGCACGCGACTCTTGGTGGGTTTTGTTTCCGCGCGAGTGCAGCTGCTGCAACCTCGAGCACTGCGCTGCTTCCGCTGCCACGAAGTGGGCCACATGGCAGTAAAATTTGGGAGTGAAGTGGACCGCAGCTCCCAATGTTTCAGGTGTGGGCGACCTGGACACAGTAAGTATATTGCACAAAGTACGATTATTGAAGGCCAATTTCACCGGTTACTGATAAAATTCTTCTTCTTTGGGGCTCCCTGTCACAAGTACTTGTTCCATACTAGTAACTTAATGAGTTGGTCTCATAATTTCATCTCATATAAGAACATGTGAAAGGGAAATAAATAGATTTTTATTTTATTTATTCAATCTGGTAGTTAGTACTGTCTACCAGATAGTTTAAACTGGTCTTTATTTACTAGATATTGCTATCTGAGACTTGTGAAGCCGAAATTAGTTGTTTAACTGTCAGACAATAATAAGACAAGGAATATATAACTTATCTGGGACTTTATCAGCAAGTGACGAAATTGGCTTTTAGTAATATATCATATCGAGTAAATTTATCATATCATTATAAATGTTCCGTAATTTATTTCATCTTAACAATAATTTATTAATTCGCTGTCATTGTATTATCTACACTACTTTTTGGCAAGAACTGGCAGCCTCGAAACACAGCACTATTAACTATTTATAAAACGTTTGTAATTGAAATACAGATAATATATAATAATATATATTTAACATAAGCGTTAGAAACTGCTGTGTTTTACAATAAGCTAAAAATACAGTGGCAAATGGATATAAAAATTAAAATATATACATATAACTAAAATCCAACTCTTGTACCACATTCTCACATTCTTTGGTCATTTAGCGCGCAGAAAGAACTTAGAAGAAGACACAATTAACAGGAAATTTAAAGAAAAGAGGCCGTATGTCGAGGAGACGCAGCCCAAGAAGATGGTCAGACCAAGATTCTCATCTAGAAATACTAATACGTGAGGAGAAGGAGTTCACACACTGCGTACAGCAGCAATGAAGTCACGATCCTCAGCTGTGAGGGTCCTACTGGCGAGATTAGTTACATATATATCAAAACATATATACATATATAAATGTAATTGATAAAAAAGAAAAAAAAATCGCTTTTTTGTATAAAAAACGTACATTTGACATCTTTCTAGTCATATTGTTAAGTGTTGCCCTTGTACTAAAATATTTTTGCACTTTAATACCCTTCACTTCCGCTGTCAATAACTTACAATTATTCTAAATAATTTGAATATAAAAGAGTATAAAGCACGTATTTTCTTATTATACAATAATGACACGTTCAAGTATGAAATGACAAAAACCGAGACTTACATTAGAGAATTTTTAATTCAATACTATTGCCATTAACACTTTAAAAAGTCCCTAAACCACCTCCAGTGCAGCCACCACATACCGCACCCCCTCACTTGTCCCTCTCCTCCAGCTGCCTAATCCTGACAGGCACCTGTACAGCCGGCAGGTCCACACTCTTGGCGCGTCGGCGGCCATGTTCGAACTCCGCGTTGTGTCGCTTCGCTTCCGGCGGAAGTGGCTGCAGCTCGGGCAACGTGGGGCGCTTGCGGGCCGGCTCCGGCGTGCGGAGGGTTCCGCCTGGTGAGTTGTTTTGGAATTAGCTAAACGGTTTTACTATAGGATTGTTAAGTTTGTCTAGGTCTAGGCATAGATTTATACATATTTATAAGAAAATAAATAATAATTGCAATTTTAAAGTTGCTGTTTACTTAGGGTCAGTTTCACCACTTTGCAACAAATTTCGTTTTCACAAGACTCAGATGTTGCAATCTTGCTGATAAAGACCTGTTAAATGTACTGGTCTTTATCTGGTAGACTGTATTAACTACCAGCTTATTATCTGTAACTTTAACAGTGACATGCGAAATGGAGATGATAACTGCTGATACTCGTGTACATATCAGGTTATTTTAATCAAATTATATTTGTTTAAAGTAATCGGATCATACACATATTTACACACTCATTTTCACGCACTGTCCTTAGCGGGGTAGTCAGAGAGAACGGAGCGCCAAACGCTGATATCTCTGCATACCTATTTGCCTCGTCCACTGTCATTATCCTCTTCATACATACTTTCCGGAGAGTCCTCTACCTGTCTACCTCTTCGTTGGGGATCGGTCACCTAAGCTGACTACGCATATCCTCGGAAGAGATCGCATCTCCACAAAATTCTTCTCTCTTTCATTCTACTTCTACAATATCTACGTCTTACTGGCATATAAAAGTGTTGGAACCAGAACTGCATTGTGTTAACTATCCGGACCACCGTGCAGTAGTCCTGACGCTCCGCAATCTTAACAACGCAGCTAAGGTACCTTTCATTCTGTTACCGGCAGCAATCCGTCCTTCCACATCCATTTCGTATCTACCATCTCTACTAAACGTACTTCCCAAGTATACTACTTTATTCATTTTTTTTCTAATGATTTTGCATTTACATAAATCTTGCAGTCTGTCCTTTCCTCGTCTCTTTCAAATATCAGAATTTTTGTCTTACTTGTAGGCGAATGGTGACCAATGCCTGCAACTGGCATTCTGATGATGCAATAAGCATAGCATCAACTGCGTACAATTCACCTTCACTCACATTTATTGCCACTATCTTTCAGTCCTTGGAGACAGTTATCTAAATACAAATTGAACCACGTCAAACGTGATCTTTGAACAAATCGGCAAGGTGCAACCCTATTCGAAACCCGACCCATTGTACTAAAGTTCTGCCAGCATATTTCAACATTTTCACTTCCTATTTCATAACTGCCTAGCTTCTTGGAAACCCTTTCTATGTATTCCTCTCTAATCGGTGGATCTTCCAAGTATGCACATCTAGTGCGGTTAGTCCAGCTTACGAACAGACCCCTCACTCTAGCAATTACTAGACAGTGGTCCTTGCCCAAGTCGATACCCTTAAACTCGTGTGTCCATCACTTGATTTCGAATCCACTGATCCACTAGGATTAAGTCAATCATACTTTTCTCTCTCATTCACTCCCACATATATATGTGAATTTGTTTGTGGTTAAACATCGTGTTTGCCACAAACAAAATCCTTTCTTTACAAAGTTCCAAAATAAGCTTTCCAGCCTTATTTACTCTTCTGCCATCATATTGACCTAACGCACCTTCGTTACCAATTCACGCAGTTCCAATCCACCCATTCAAGTCTCAACATAGTATTAATTTTTCATTTCCTCTTACACTGCCTAGAACATTCCTGACACTCTCCCCAAAACCCTCAAGCTCGCTCAATGAAGCTGAAGATACCGGTGCATATGTCACTATCAAGAATATTCTTGTAATCCCCAGCTTGAAGCGAACCAAAAGCAATCTCGGGTTGATCGCCGCGTACTCTATCATTGCAATAAACAACCGAGAGGACAATAATACATCTGCCCTTAACTTGCCCTTTCGCTTGGTCTCAGTCATACAAAGGACATCCAAATCCCGTTCATCCATCACATCTAATAGTTCATTCATCTTCTGATCCATCCCTCCTCTTACTTTCCACGCAGCTATTTGTAGCCCCGTCCTCCACTTCCCGCCGTTCCGGATATGGACCGACCCCCCAATAATCGGATCAAGATGAAGTTTAATTAGGATTTTTTATGACAAATGTCTAAATTTCTCAATAAATAATTTTGCTTTTGAAAAAAGTGAAAGTAGCGTCCTAATTATATATTTTAGGATTTTAAATCCAATCTTTACCTTTCCGTCGTGGCGTATTCGGTTGTACGTTAGACGCTTGAGGCTCGGTTTTGGATAAAAAAGCCTCATCCTGAGGAGTTGTCTCGCATCCATCAGCTCGAGTGCGAGCGCCGAGACCGGACTTTGGAGTGCTGGAGATGCGTGTAGTGGTCATTATATTTTATAATAAAATAAACTTTGTTTGTGATCTCTTCCAGGCAACCGAATAGAAAAATGAAGATATTAGGCGTGATGCAAATATTACTTGTTATTAATTTAAGTATGAATAGTATAATAAAGTTACTGTTAAATACCTTAAATACATTTTTTCAGAAATTTTACATATATTTTTTTGTAACTTAAAGAAAACATAAAATTGAACGCAGCAGGATTTGAACCCATGCTTCATCCGCACCACGCAGGTACTCACGGGGCACGGTTGCTTCGGGAGATACCTGTGTCGGGTCGCTGGGAGGGAGCCCGACGCTCGCTGCCACCACTGCGATGACTGCCTCGAGGAGACGGCCCAGCACACGTTGGAGGTGTGCAGTGCCTGGGCGTCTTAACGTCGCGCTTTGCGCGACGTCATAGGGGATGACCTCTCTCTTCCGGCCGTGGTCAAAGCCATGGCCGGTTGCGAGACGTCGTGGGACGCGGTCTCCTCCTTCTGCGAGGCAGTGGTGCTCGAGAAGGAGGCAGCGGAACGGGCGAGGGAGGCATCAGCCAATCTCGCCATCCGCCGCAAGAGACCGGGTCGCCGGAGGGCGGCACACGATCGCCGCCTCCCGCCCTAATCGGCCAGAGGGCGGTCAGCTTGGGGAAGCTGGCCGCCTACTCACCTGGCCCGAGTAGGCGCGCGCAGGTCGCTCCCGCGCGCTACTCCGAGAAGGCCGTCGGGGGTGTTCCACCGCCCCTGACTCCGCGACGTGCCTAACAGGTTCCGCCGCCGTGATTCACGGAAGACTTTGCAGTTCCCGTGTCTCACGGCCGAAGGCGGTCGAGGAGGAGCGCTGTGAGGTTTTAGTGGGTATGTGGACTGGCCTACATCTGCCGGTCCTCGAGTCCCACATAACCCGTTCGAGTCCCCACTCGTTCTGGTATCCGTAACAGGATTTCCTCACGTAAAAAAAAAAAAAAAAAAAAGTTCATATGGTTCCTGCAGTTCCCTCTGCCTACCCTGCAATGTGCGGTATAAAAGCGTGAAGCTATAAAAAAATCTAACTAACAACCTAGTAAGTTGTATAACTTATTATATCTCTGAAGGATTTTTCATAATGTTTTCGTTAAATATTTTTTCTGTCTTTACACTAAAGAGATTAACACTTTAAAAATCATAAAAATATCTACATCTATATGTATAGCTTACTTTTGTTCCATCAGTAACTTGGTAAGTCTCGCCACTTCAGCTCTCAGATGATGCAGCTCTTTGTCCCGGAGACGCACCTCTTGTTCCGCGGAACGTTCCCGGGCCGCAAGGCGCGCGCGCATGTCGTCGAAACTGGTTGATATATGTAAGTTTTATACTTTCAGTAAAATTTTAAAAAGTATATAGTGACTATGCGATAGTGTGTGAACTACAGAATTTGATTCAAATTATTAATTTATTATTATTATTTTGCTTAGTTCTATTTTAATTAAAAATTATTATTTATAAAATATATATACACTTTTGAAAATAAAATAGCTTAATTATAATAGCTTTATCATCAAACAGTTATAAGTTTAAGATGAGTTGTAAAATCATTATATATTAAGTAATATAAAATGACGAATTATTCTTGAAACAAGAAAAAAAATCAAGAATATTAATTTAGGTTGACCTAATTAAATAGTTATTTAGTGAAAATATATCTTAATTCAAAAAGAAATACTTACAGTTTTCTCAAGCACGCACATTTCCTTGTCAAATGCTCTACTTGTTCCGTCGAAGCTCTTTGTGCCTGTTTTAATTTCGTGGCGTCTTCTTCTCTTTTCTCTCTCAACTCTTTCTCTCTCTCCAACGCTTCTCTTTGTTAGTTAAGGGAAGGGGTCAATAAAATACAAGTTTTGAATTTTAGATGTATTGTGTTTTGGCATAATGTGTTGATGCTTTTGTCATATTTGTAATTAAAAAGAAAAGTGGTAGAAAAACTATATTTTTGTCCATTTTATTTTTATTTAAATTTTTCTTATCATATTGTAACTTCTACATTTATTGAAAAAAAAAACACAAAAGATATCGAATAATTTTATTAGAAAAAAAAAAACAATGACATGGCAAGCGTTAAAATTGAGCAACTTTGAATTAAGCACTAATTATAATTAATTATTAAATAAATGATAATAAATGTACCTATAATTTAATATTAGTAACAAAAATGAAGGTATTTTTAACCAAAACAATGTTTTTTAAGAAAAAAATATCATTATTATTTTTTAGTGTATGTGTTAGTTAAAAATCAATTATTTTAAATGTCAACACTTTTTTTGACTGTCATATTACCCTCATTTTTGTACAGACAAAAAATGACTAGAAAATGAAATATTTTATATACGAGATTACACAGATAATATAGCGAATTTATTTATATTCTAATGTGTGCATGATTTTAAAACATCAGTCCAAATAGGCAGTACAATAATTACAATAGCCTTAATTTTAATTATTATATTTAAAAATAATACAAGATTTTTTTAAACAAATATTATATAAATCTATAAAATGTAATATATTTAAGAGTTAGTTTAAAAATATGATTTTTATTACTAAATAGAATTTCTAATGACAACTACAGATTAAATATTATTTACTATTGATTTTTTTTAAATAAACAAAACTTACTTAGACGTTTTAGTATACAATATATATATATTTTAAAATGCATTAAAAAAACCTAAATGGAATCGAACTAATGGAGCAAATTTATGTATAAACAATTTTTGAAGCGTTATTTTACACTAAGCATTAATTTAAACTAAAAATAGAATCAAGCGGGACTCGAACTTGCACCTCTTGGGTACCAACTATTTGTTGCAATATATTTTCAAAGTTATTAACTCTTTTTAAATATCTTAACGCATAACGCTTAGATTCCAAAGAGGTTAGAAGCCAAGAGGTCCAAGTTCAAGACACGCTCCACTTCAATTTTTATTCATTTTCAAAACATATTATATATATATATATATATATATATATATATATATATATATATATATATATATATATATATATATATATATATATATATATATATATATATATATATATATATATATATATATATATATATATATATATATATATATCTTAATTTTTATGTATATTTCCGTCTATTTTTAATATATAGGAGCGCGGCGAGCACTAGCAGCAGAATGAAAGCGAGTCGGAGAGAAAAGACAGCGCAGACGCAAGGAGCCGCTATCCATCGTTTACTGTGGAATATACACGAAAGCTATGGGTTCAATTCTCCGTCGGGACAATAGTTGTTTTACAATGATATTTATTTAAAAAAGTTAAACTTTTTCTTAACTGCAATAAGACAAAACGCGGTGTTGAATTCCGTTAATAAGACGAAAGTAGGACGCGGCGTTAATTTACGCCGATCAAGATTGCACCTGTACAATACCTCTAGTATTGTGTCTTGGGGCGATTTATTGAGAAGTTTTTGCCATCTACCCTCCAAATTGAAGATTTTGTACGCCAAAACTACTAAAAGCGCTACTTTGTGCGTATACTCTGTGCCACTTATATAGTGCATTAGACAGTGTGCAATATCGTAATAGTAAGTTATGTTCAGATTTATAATTGTACTAAAATAAAATAAAAATTTAATCATTGTATATTATATTTGGTTCATATTTTATCATGTAAATATAAAGCGATAGGTCGAGAGGAACCTAGTTCACTCACCTATAGTAATGCTATTGCTATATTCAAGGACTTGTTCCCATAAATAGCTGAAATTTATTCTTAGTATTTCTTTTAACATCTTGGCTATTTTCTAATTATAAATAAATAAAATTGCTTAAAATACTGCCTTTTGGACTCATGTGAAAGAAATGTGACGTGAAAAGTATTGTGTTTTGTGAAATTTGTATAGGATTAATGGATTTAAATAGAACGTACCCTAATATATATAGACTATAAATAAAAACAAAGATAAAACATCAATTTATATATAATCTGTTTAACTTTAATTTTTATCTGTCCTTGTCCCTCTTTATAAGATAGAAAGAGACAGAACTACTATATTAGAGTACGCCTTCAAGTTAATGGATGAAATCAAATTTTGACATGCACTTTGGTAGCCAAACAGTTCGTCCAAAAGACAATATTTTTTTTTCTATATTATTTTTTTTATTTAGTAAAAACACACTTGTTTTGTAATTATTTTTTAATATATTTTATTATTTAACTTCAAATTCGGGACTAATTTAGCTACCAATTTTAATTGGAGGTAGGAATGGAGGTAGTTAGTTATGGTTGTTAGAAACTGCTATGGAAATTATTAAAAAATAGAATACAAACAAAAAAACATTTAAAAAATAAATATTAATATATTAAAGTACATTTAAATAGATATCTATATAATCTCTATATAAAGTGAAACCGTTAAAAAATAATATAATATAATCTGTAATTTTACAATTAAATTATAATTTCCATAGCAATCAATATTTGACAGTTAAAAATTAAAAAAAAACAAATGTCACATGCTTTTTACTTTTTTCTTACCTTAACTCTTGCTCTGTGACAGCTAATGTCCGTCCGCACGCGGCCGCCTTGTTTGACAGTTGATCGTAATCCAACGATTTTGATTCTATCTGGGATTTTAATTCTAGAAAATAGAATTTTATTAATAATTAATATAACTAGTGAATTTTCTTCACGCTGTAACACGCTGTGTCCCGCATATAACGGAGAAGTGAGAGGGAGATATATCATTTTCTCGAATATTGAACCTACTCGTTCGTCGAATCGTTACAGACAGACATTACAGACATTCTGGAAGAAAATTTTATATTTAAAATTTTAAATAGCTTTGAAAATATATTTATTAAATAATTTATATTTTCAAATCGGTATTCTCCCTTCTGTTGCCATATAATCATTTTTATTAATAATTTTAGAATAGCAGAAATTTAAATATATCCCTAACAACATAAATAACGCGATGCCGTGTGGCGCTTGGACGTGAAACAAGAGGCGAGGATTGAGGAGGAGGCTGACGTTTGAGAACAAGAGGTGCGAGTTCGAGACCTACTAAAAGTAAAATTTATAAGCTTTTAAAAATATTTTATGTAAACCTATATTAATATTATGTAGAGGAAATATTGGTATGTTTGTTTGTTTGCTTGTATTAAATAATCTTAAAAACTACTAGACCAATTTTGACGAAATCTGAAATGGAGTCCAAAAGTGCAAAAAGCATTGGCTTTTTATTGTAAGTACCAGAGGAGAATGGGGTAGGATGTACCCTATACATCCGAAATAAATAAAAATAATTAATATAACTGTGCGAAGCTTGGAACACCGACCTCTTATCTCCTCCAGAAGCCGCGCCTCTCGGTCCGCGCGCGCCTCGTCGCCCTCCTGCAGACACTCGCGCTTCATGCGCTCGAGACACTGCTCCTTGTCCGACATGAAGTGGTCCCACTGCTCGTCTGCAAATTATATCAGGAACTATGTATAAGTTTTGTGATTTACAGTCTGTGAGTCGAAGTAGGCTATAGACTGTAGTCTCATTAATCGTATCTATATAGATCACTGTACCTGTTGTTTTTGTTTGTGTGTGTGTGTGTGTGTGTGTGTGTGTGTGTGTGTGTGTGTGTGTGTGTGTGTGTGTGTGTGTTTGTGTATGTGTATGTGTCATATACAACTGTTAGTTATTTTCATTTGACCTTAAAAACGAAAGTTATTCTAGTAACAACTCACCCATTTCCTGCCGATGTTTCTCCTTAAGTTTATTTATTTGGTCATTCTTCTCAGCTATGAGACGAAGTCTGGTAGATTCTAGAAGTTTCCTCGCCTCGTCTGCTGCCGTCTTCTCTCTGTCTTCTACTTCTTTCAATTTCTCTGACCATTCTTCTATTAGTTGTTCTATATTTTTAATAGGATTGAATATATTTTTGGATTTTTAATTATGAAAATATTGATTTAATTTTTGCTTTATGTAACAGTAGTTCATAGAGCACTAACATGTATTAAAACTCTTTATTTCTTGTGTTTATTGTGAATAGCGTAACTTAACGCCACGCTTAGGCTCCTAAAATAGTGGAAAT
Organism: Dione vanillae; assembly: GCA_037178615.1. Classification (NCBI taxonomy): domain Eukaryota; kingdom Metazoa; phylum Arthropoda; class Insecta; order Lepidoptera; family Nymphalidae; genus Dione; species Dione vanillae. Next base: position 240,985 of record JAZFAU010000314.1, on the reverse strand, counting down.
TTACCATTATTTTCCAAGAGTATCTATCGAATACACTCACGGAACTATCGTATAGTCAGTATGTGGGTTTCGATGGATTTCTCTACTTAAGAAAAAACTAAAACATTACTTTTTAACTTGTCGTAAATAATTAAGAAAGCTATTATAAAATAAATATTGGCGTTTCCCGTATATTACATTTACTCGCTTAATACGTTGCTACTGCAACAACAGGTTTTACCGTCTTGATGACGTCTTTTAAGCCAATGTGAGCGTTAAAATAGTATTTCTCCCTCAGGGATACTGTAATTATGATTATTTTCAATTCAGAAATATATATTTTTTGAGCTTTACGCTCTATCCCGTAGACAGAGGGAATCAAGTGTTAAGACACTTCGTTTCTCAGTAAAACATATTTATAAATAAAAAAAAATTATACATTACCACTGGTTCACTAAAGTTAATGCCTTAGAAGAACCGGCGCAAGAAATTCAACGGGACTTATTTAAATATACATATATATATCTATGTAGTCATTTACAGATATACAACTATTCATTGTATAAAATAGTATATAAAAATAAATATCTTAAATAGTTTATGATATCACGATTGTAATACATTTTTTGACAGGTAAGTGTTGCCAGGTCCATTATGCCTGGTTCTTCTATTATTACCAAACAAGTGTTACGAGGTCATGCATTATATACAATCGAGCTAGCGATGTAATATTAATAGAAATACATAGAATAACATGAAAAGTGCAAATCGTCTTAAGCGGACATTTAGAGAAATACAAATCGTATTAAGCGGGTCATCTTAAATTTCTGAGGATACATTTAAAGAAGTTGAAAATACAGAATCGTCATAAGCGGGTTTTACCTTTCTCCATTTCAAATCTTTCGTTCATAGCATCTATATTGTTGGCGTAGTTTATATCTGCCTTGTCCAGTAAGTGTCGCAGCTGCAGGATGTCCCAGTCGGCCTTACTGCGCGCCTCCGCGATGGCCGACTCGAACTGAGCCTCTTTGGAGGCTAGCACCTCTTTTAGGTTTTCAAACTGGAATTTAAGAATATTTTATGATTTTATTTAATTTTTTATAAAATAATTTAAACGTTGCGGGATTGGAAGATTCCAAACGCTTTGGCTTTGCGTTTTTTCTTACTTTATTAAGTATTTTTCATCATTAGTGCAGATTAACACTTTAAAATTAGTACGAATATATTCTTTTATATACAAAGTTTTCATTGATGTTTTATTTTTTGAAGTGAGTCTGTCGTTTTTTTAAATTTATATAATAAATAGGTTAAAAAGAATATTAGCAATATTAATTATTTTGTTTGTCGACAGAAAAAAGTCAATGTTACGTCACTTTGTTCCTTCTTCGAACTATACCATTTTTCCCTAAAATAGAATTAGAAGCTTAGAAAGAGCCGTGCCCACCTTAGAATTATTTAGTGCCCACCCCATAACACTCACCATTCAAAATTAAGGCAAAAAAGGTGCAGTTTATTGGAATACGGGAAATATGTATACAACACGATAGTTAGAATATCGCTTTCCTCTTTATTTAAGGAACAGTGACCTCTTTATTTAGATAACAGTGACCTCTTACCCTACTTCCAAGCTCCTCGCTTTCCTCTTTATTTAAGGAACAGTGACCTCTTTATTTAGACAACAGTGACCTCTTACCCTACTTCCAAGCTCTCTTAATTTCCGCTCAGCGTTCCTCGCATCTCGCTCAGACTCCTCCCGTAACTGCGCGAGCGCCGCTCGACTTCGCTCAGCGAGGTTTCGCTCAAGCATCGCTCTAGAGGTCGCCGCTTGAGCGAGCGCCTCAGAGTGCTCCGCTTTAAGCGCGATTATTTTGTCGGAATGTTGTTGCTCGAGACGGTTTATTGCCTGGAAATGTAATAAATAATAATTATATTTCCAAATTGTATATAGGTATTGCGTTTGAAAATTCAGATATCTTCTCGCTTCACGCTTTATCCCGCATATAGTAGGGTAGATAGAGAGAATCTAGTATTTAAACACTTTACTATTTCTAGGTATTGCGGGTTGAGTGGCGGACCTCAACACCGCGCTTTGTTTTGTTACCAGAGTGAGGAAATATGAAAATAATCCTAATAATGAAGACATACTGTGCTATGACGTCACAACACAATTTCTATGGTAATGTTACTTAGAAAAAAATATTAAAAATATCAACCAATTTCAATGACATAAAATAACTTTTAACTTATATTCATAAAAACTACAACTGACCTGTAAATGCTGTTCCTCCCTGTCCTGCCTCACTTTCTCCTCCTTCTCCAACAAATCCTTCAATCTGTGAATCTCCAGCTTCAGCGATTCTTCTCTCGTTTCTATCTTCTGCAGCTGCAGAGTGAGAGATTGGACGGACCTCTGCTGTTCCGAGGCCAGACCTCGCAGCTGTTGGAGCTCTGCGACGTGTGCGGGGGAGGGGGTGGGGGGAGCTGACTTGAGGGCCTCGAGAGATGCTGACAGCTGGAGAAAAAAGAAGATATAGATAGTTATATATTAATTGTAAACATATTGCAGAACTTATTTTATACTTACATATTTGATTGTTCAACTACCCACATAAATAATACGTGTTTTGACAACTAACGTCACAACCGGTGTGATTATTAAACACTCACTTTCGCATTAAACGCCGAGCAGTAAAGACGTTAAAGTGTTAAGTCTCCAGTAAGTTGTTCTTTATTTATTTGAAAGCTTACAATATAGAATGACAAGAACTAGTTGAATTATAACTTGTAACTGTTTTTGAGGACCGTCGTGGTGCGGAGGCGTAGCGTCTGTCTGTAAACGTGACGGTTTGTCGGTTCGTTTCTCATGTGGGGATTTTTCCATCTCTATTTTTTTCGGTCTGGAAACTAGTCAAGTCGTTGACTTTCGTCACTTAATACGCAAAGTCTCGACAGGTGGAAAGCAAGAAACGGAGTGTCTTAACTCTAGGTTCCCACAGTTCCTGTGGTTCCTTCTTCCTACCATGCCATTTGCAGGATAAAGCGTGAAATTATAAAAAAAATTAAGCGTCTAACAGAATCATATTGAATTCAATATAAAGACACTCTGTTTTATAGATTATTTTCGGTAAAGAAAAGGTTAAAATAGATTGTAGAGTTAAACCTAGGACTATTCCAGCAGTAGCCAGATACTGAACAAAATAATATATAAAAGCAACTTTGTGCTCCACTTTCGCACTCATAGCGTAATCTAACACGCGGTTATTTTTGCTTCACGCTTAATCCCGCTCATAGCAGGGTAGGCAGAGAGACCCGTTGGAACCGTGAGAAACTAGTGTTATGACACTCCGTTCTCCCACTTTCTGCCTTTTTTCTCGATCGTAAGAATCCAACCCACAATCCGTCACTATTATCCTCATGACAGAAATATACGCCAAAATTTTATAACGCTAAAACGAAAAAAAGCCACAGATAACAAACGAAAACATGAGTCTATAACCCATAAAAATACACCAAAATCTCCCTTTAACTTCCACCAATCTCTCACCTCTCTCTTCTCTCTCTCCGCGTCGCGGGCCCTCTTCTCTAGCTCCCTCATCTTCCACTCGCAGTCGGCGAGGATGCGCTCGGCGCGCGCGGCCGCCTGCGAGCGCGCCGCCTCATGCGCCTGACGCCATTTTGTCGTGTTGACTTCCGCTTGCTCTAACGCCTGGGATTTTAAAGTATTATAATATAGTATATATCGAGATTTAAAGATAGATAGGTAGGTAGAAACTATGTAATAGCTATATACAGGGTGTGGCTGTAATGGCAACCATAATTTCAAGCATAGTATTAACTAGCCTTTATAAACCTGGAAAAGTTATAAAAGAAGTAAAATTTTCAAAAGTAAAAAAATACTTTTTTCAAACAAAATAAACAATTAAATTATTGTTCCAAAATAAAACGCCATTAGTCAAGTATGACGCGAGCGTACACTGTACGGTCGGAGCGGGACAGATATGATCTTTCTCTTTTGGTTGTTTTCTTGAACGAAAGGTGACAGATTGAGAACGTTTAATAGTATTGTTGTAGTACGTCATTCGTATTTATTGATGTCCACATCATGCGTTACACAGCTTGTATAAATATCGTGAAATGGAAAAAATGATGCTGTACCTAAACTATTAATAATTATTAAATTGTTTTTTGTATATAGTCTCGAATTATTTTCCTCTATAAGTAGTTTTGATAATGGCTGACGTGTCAGATACACTCTGTATATACATACACATATATATATCTGCTTTCATTGTGTTACCTCTTTAGCCTTCTCTTCTTGTTGCAACTTCTCCAGTTCCAGTCTCTCCTTGTCCTTCTCTAGAGTCTGTACCCTGGCTTCCAGTTCAGATCGACGTGTGACAGCATCTTGAAGTTCAGATCGAAGATTTTTGATGGCATCCTCTGTGAAATACAATAATTTGGGTACCAATTAAATTATGAAACATAAATAAATAGCTATATCAGAATAGGTAGATGGAACGTGGTATTAAAACATACTGTTCCTTCAGCACCGGTCTATTTTCTGGACATTGTGTGTCGAGTGGCAGACGTCAATGTTGTGCTTTGTGCCAAAATGAGGAAATGAGAATGTATCATTCTCCCGAGTCGGGATCGAACCCACAATCTATCCTAGACTAGATTACAAAGCAGACTATAGACATATAGATCTGGACTTATTTCCAAGACGTATGAGCTCAATTCTCGTATCATATAACTTTAAAAAGAAACAGAACCTCATATATATGTCAGAAGTTACAATATATACCTATCCTCCTTTGCAGCTGGTCAGCCAAGTCTGCGGAACACCTTCTAGCAGCAGAAAGCTCTTCCTCCAAAGACCGACTCCTCTGCCTCACCAATTCAGACTCCTTGTACGCTGCCGCTAAATCATTTTTCAGTTCTGAAAGCAAAAGTTCCGTTAACACGAGCTCCTACAAAAAGATCTTGAAAAAAAAAAGGGGAATTTAAGGACGTAATAGCCTCGCTCTAGAGCCTTCTTAAATAGCCTATTTAGGCTATATAAGAAGGCTAAGGGGAATTTTAAGACATTATAGCCTCGCTGTACAGCCCTTCAAAATAGCCCAAATAGGCTATTCAGCAATTTGATCACATATACATAGAAATATATAGTTTCCATATACATACTAATAATATGAAGAGGATAAATTTTTGTGTTTGTTTTTTGCTTGTATTGAAAAAAACTCATAAACTACTAGACAGACTTTGACAAATAAATGAGACGTTACGCCTCAAAAAGTAACGTATACTTTGATTGTAATAATGAGGGGAGAAGGGGGTAAAATGTAACATATAAAATGCAAAATTATATAAAAACTTAATATCCATACGTGTGAAGCCAAACAAAAAATTGTATCATAACAGCATTGGCTTTCCTTTGAGACGAAGCAAATTTTTTTTTTAGCTTCACGCTTTATCCCGCACATGGCAGGGTAGGCAGAGGGAACTGCAGGGAACATGGGAACCTAGACACTCCATTGCTTAGTCCATGCTATCTCTGTTTTCGCGTTCCGCCTTTTTCGAAGCGTTGCGTGTTGAGTGGCGGAGCTCAACGCCGCGCTTTTGCCTAGTTTGCCAGAGCGAATAAACTGGAAATAGAAAAATCCATCTTCCCCGACTGGGGATCGAATCCAAAAACCGTCGCGTTACAGGCAGACGTTGCGCCTCTGCTCCACGACGAAGCAAGTGTGTAACAAAAATAAGAAAGTTTCTCTTTTGTCAACGTTATTTAGAGAATTTCAAGGTAGCCTCACGTTGACAGTATAATATTATGTATGTATGAACCGAGAGGAAGATTTAGTTTGTTTATTGAAAAATGGCAAATTGTAAGTTGTGTCAGTCGTGTCCGTGAATTTTTTTTCGAGTTTTGAATCTACAAGTTCTTTATTTGGCTTCACGCTTTATCCCGCACATGGCAGGGTAGGCAGAGGGAACCGCAGGAACCATAAGAACCTAGTGTTGAGACTCTCCGTTCCCTGTTCTCCGGCGTTCCAGGCGTTCTGTTTATTTTTCTCATATGATTTGTTTAAAAAAAGGAATGAGATTACGGGGTGCAGTTTTTTTAGGACTTACACCTATAACGTACAAAAATATCTACAAAGTTAGTGCATACGAATGCAAATTTTACTTTTTGTACTAGATTATGCTACCTACATGTGTTTCTACGTGTTTTTCTAGAAGATAACTTTAAACTTCTAGAAGTTGATAGATTTTTTTTTGTAGCTTCACGCTTTATCCCGCACATGGCAGGGTAGGCAGAGGGAACTGCAGGGACTGTAGGAACCTAGTATTAAGACACTCCGTTGCTTAATCCCTGCTATCTTCGTCCCCGCTTTCCACCTTTTTCGAGGCATTGCGTGTTGAGTGGCGGAACTCAACGCCGAGTTTGCCAGAGCGAAGAAAATGAAATAGAAAAATCCATCTTCCCCGACTGGGGATCGAACCCAGAAACCGTCACGTTTCAGGCAGACGTTGCGCCTCTGCGCCACGACGGTCCTCAGATAGATTATTCTAGATAGATTATATAGATTATTCTAATAATAATACGAGTAATAATAATAATTGTCTCATTTAAATAATGCAACTGATCGTTTTTAAAATATCCCACTACCCAATTTTTTAAGAATTGTGTGTTGAACGGCAGAAGAAAATGGATACAGAAAAATCCATCTCCCCTCAAGGCAATTGAACTCACAAACCGTCGCGTTTACAGGCAGATATTCCACCACTATACTAAGACGGTTCAAACTAAATAACAAAAACACATCGACTTCTCAACAACTCTTGGCATACAGCCAGGATGTAAATTACAAGAGTATACCAAATTATTTCATAGATATCAATTGTAAATTCAATCGATATCAAATGCGTAATACAGATTCGTAGAAGTAAATAGAGGAAAATTGTAATGAATATGATTTGTTGGTACATTTTTTTTATAGCTTCACGCTTTATCCCGCATATAGTAGGGTAGGGGAGGGAATCTAGTGTTGGAACACTCAGTTTCCCTCCATCGAAAGGTATTACGTGTTAAGTGGCATGACTCCACACGCCGCGCTTGCCTAGTTATTACAAAGACGAAAATTTAAATAAAATAGCCCATTCTCCTCTCATGGAAATCGAACCTACAAACCGTCGCGTTTCGCGTCGCGTTCTAAAGAGAGCCCAGTAGTATTTACTTTAGTTCCTTTGACATAAAATATTGATATATATACAAAATAGATAAGTAAACATTTTTTTATAGCTTTACGCTTTTTTGCTGCATATAGGGAACCTAGTGTTAAAGCACTCCGTTCCCCGCTTTCCACCTTTTTTGGAGGCATTGCGAGTTGAGTGACGGAACTCAACGCCGCGCTTGCATAGTTATTATAAAAACTTGGACCGTAGAGGACCGTCGTGGCGCAGAGGCGTAAGCGGCTGCCTGTAAACGCGACGGTTACTGGGTTCGATCCCCAGTCGGAGAAGATGGATTTTTCTATTTCCATTTTCTTCGCTCTGGCAAACTAGGCAAAGCGCGGCGTTGAGTTCCGCCACTCAACACGCAATGCCTCAAAAACGGCGGAAAGCGGGGACGGAGAAAGCAGGGGCTAAGCAACGGAGTGTCTTAACACTAGGCTCCCACGGTCCCTGCAGTTCCCTCTGCCTACCCTGCCTTGTGCGGGATAAAGCGTGAAGCTAAAAACGAAAATTTAAATAAAATAGCCCATTCTCCCCTCATGGAAATTGAACCTACAAACCGTCGCGTTTTCAGGCATACGCTGCCCCGCTGTGATACGACGGTCCTCAAAGATTTATTTGTTCAATTTTTTATCTTCACGGTGACATGACATATGCATATCTCTTTCTAAATAGAGTCTAGTATTAACTGTGTGTTCTCCATTCAACGTGACATTGGCGAAGTGAATTGTGCTATGCCATATATATAAACATAGTTTAAAAAAACTAAAAAAACACACTTTTTAAGTATATCAAACTAAAAAGTAAACAATAATTCTTAAAACAGTAATGATAGAAAAATACTAATATTATTGTGAAAAAGCGTGGGGCGGTTTGTGTCATATTGTCCTATTGAGTTGGTCATTCCTTTTTTCTTACTCTTCATACACAATTTCTATAAATATGCATAATATAGTTTCAGTTGCTTAACATACGAAAATCATACAAGTGAAACTAATAAAAGCGTATTAAAAAAGAAAAAGAAGAAATACAGTAGAAACTCGATTAACCGCACTAATTGTTGTTGTAAGGCATTCGGATAATTGAAAATCCCGATAATTGAAACTACATAAATATGAATAAAATCGTAACATAATATTATATGTTTATTAAAAACAAGTAGTACATATTAACGAAAATCATTGTTTATTTAGAAATTTGGTTGAAAATGGCGATAACACACAAGTTCCGACACGTCCATGCTTGCACAGATACGACTTGTAGGTACATTTAATTCAATTGGCCTGTAGTCCGGATAATCCCGAATCCGTATAACTGAGGGCCGGATAATCGAGTTTCCACTGTAATATAAACTATAATTCGTCTGACACAAAACATAGATAGATACAAAATATATAAATAAAAGACTGAAAAAATGTAAAAATAAACGACTCACGTTCAATTTCCTGGTCCTTCGCCTCGATTTCCTTCCTGTAAGCGGCCAGCAACTCCCGCGCACGCTCTGCTTCATCACACCTTGTGTCAGCTAGTTCAGTCAACGCAGCTACCTGGGATTGGAACCTGCTCTCTTGGCTTACGAGATCCTTCCTGTAAAAGAGAGAGTTTTTAAATCAGAGACAGAGAAATCAGGGACTAAACAACGGAGTGTCTTAACACTAGGTTCCTGTGGTTACTGCAGTTCCCTCTGCCTACCCAGCCGTGTGCGGGATAAAGCGTGAAGGAATACTACCTATCCAATTGCATGCATTAGGTAGTGTTCAGTTATGCACTACCTGTCAAATATAAAAGAATTGATTATCTGTTGCTCCTGTCAAATGCTTTCATTTGCATTCGTTGTCTCTTTCACTCTCACCTGTTTACCACTTGCAACTATCCCTTTTACTCATTCTTGTTCAGAAACTCTAAAAAACTAGTAACAACTGAACTAGAACTAGTAAGAACTAGCTTAAGTACTAAAAACGAGTCAATGAATGTAGGTACTATCCAAAATAAAAAAAATAAAACAATTTTTTGAACAAACAGTTCCCGAGATTTTAAAAAAAAGTAAGTTAAGTTTTGTAGTAAGTGTCTAAATGTATAGAAATATTAATGTACTTGAAATGTATGTGTAATATGTATGTACTTCTACATTTTTTACAGCTTTATCCCGCACATAGCAGGGTAGGCAGAGGGAGCCGCAGGAACCGTATTAATTTAGGGTTAAGACACTCCGTTCCCCGCTTTCCCTCTTTTTTCTACGCATTACGTGTTGCATGGTGAAACTCAATGGCGCACTTTGCCTAGTTGCCAGAGCGATGAAAATAGAAATAGAAAAATCCATCTTACCCTCATGGGAATCGAACCTACACACCGTCGCAATTACAGGCAGACGGTATATATTAATTCATAATTTAAATAGAAATTAAAATAGATTAATGGCGGTTCTAAACGCCGTATATCAAGCGTGTGTTTAGTCTAGATCTAGAAAGTTTATTTGGAATTAGGTCTGGACTATAAAGTTAAATATATATTGAGGTTAATTATAGTTCGTTCACATCCACATAAATTAGATTTTACTTTTTCGTCCTATTTAAGAGAGAAAGAGAGAAACTAGTGTTAAGACACTACGTTCTCTGTATTGGAGTTTCTAGAGACATTTTCCAAGGATGCTTTGTCCCCATATTAAACATTTGTACAACTGTAGGGAACAGTCTGTGATGGGCACCAAACTGCCTTGGGGTGGGCACAGACCAAATTATCTACGTCCATGTTTGACCTGAGTAAAGATTCGTTTACCTAATTAAGGTAGGTCTTTTAGATATACAAAAACAATCAGAAATCGAACTCGCTATCTACATACTAAATATTATTTCAATTATTTTAGGGGAAAGTGGACACATTGTCACTTGTCTTCACTCTGGCAACTAGGCAAAGCGCGGCGTTGAGTTCCGCCACTCAACACTCAATATCTCGAAAAGGCGGAAAGTGGTGAACGGAGTGTCTTAACACGTTAAGTTACCACGATTCCTGTAGTTCCCTCTGCCTACCAAAGAGCGGGCTAAAGCGTGAAGCTAAAAATATCTTTAAAATAAACAGTTCCCGAGTTAATTCATTCTTTGCATGTGAACAAACCGATTAACATATACATTTAAATAATATATGTATGTATGTACATAAATTTCTTGAAACACGTGTTTTTTTTAATGAAAGTAACAGTATTCGTTCGAGCGTTGCCAATTCTAGTTCAATTTCTATGTAAATATATGTATAGTGAAAACGAAGTAATAATTGTGGTATAGTTGAACTTTATAATGGTGTGAGTTTGCATATGATACTACAACTCATAAACGTTTAGACCGATACATGAATATCAATAATTAATAATAAAGAACAAAGAGGACTAAGCAATGGAGTGTCTTAACACTAGGTTCCTATGGTTCCGGCAGTTCCCTCTGCCTACCCTGCCATGTGCGGGATAGAGCGTGAATCTAAAAAAAAATAATTCGCTTCAAGGCAGAGTAGAGTAAAGCGGGTCGTAGGAACGTAGTGTTAAGACACTACGTTCCCTGCTTTCCGCCTTTCGAGAAATTGTAAAGCTTTGCTTTGTTACCAGAGCGAAGAAAAAAAAAGTTATTTTTTATTTTCGAATGGGAATTGAACCCACAAACACTTTGACGACTAGTCTGTGTCTCTGCGCCATGATGGACCAATATAATGTTATAGAAGGCACTGTAACACACCATATCTGATAGACTAGGGTTTTTCAAATTTTCTTTTGTTCACTTTGAATTATTTACATTCCTACAATAATGATATTTCTTTGCTTTGCTTGATTTCTTTCTCTCTCTCTCTCTCTCTCTCTCTCTCTCTCTATATATATATATATATATATATATATATATATATATATATATATATATATATATATATATATATATATATATATATATATATATATATATATATATATATATATATATATATATATATATATATATATATATATATATATATAAACATAATTTACGTATTTGCAAAAGCAATGACTCATAGCATTAAATCTAATTCTTTGTCTGCATTTTGGAATGTTGCCATACAACGTGTAAATACTTCCCACGTTTTAAGATGTTAGAAAATGTTCCTGGTAGTCTTTTTTACTAAAAACTCTTATACTCGTACCCTAGTGACGTAGCGTCTGCCTGTAAACGCGACGGTTTGTGGGTTCGATTCCCATGAGGGGAAGATGGATTTTTCTATTTCCATTTTCTTCGCTCTGGCAACTAGGCAAAAGGCGGAGATGACTTATGTCACTTAACATGCCATGTGAAAGGCAGAGTGTCTCATCACTAGGTTCTCTCTGCGAGATAAAATGTGAACCAATAAAAAAAACACAGTGACGTACGTTTTAAGATTCGGTTTCTTAATTGTAAAGTAACAATTGACAAATATTGACAATTTTTAACGAGTGGAAATCGAATCCACGTACTTCTACTACGCTTCTCTTCTGCGCCAAGTGGGTCAATGTTTTTTTAAAGACTCAATTAGAATAAAAAGATGCAATCATTAGCTGATCATAAAACCTTTTTTTTTTAAACCAGTTCTTAAGTATTAATAGCAGAAACAAAATATGTCAGATAACTCTTACATAGAAATAAAGACGGTTTATATTAATGGTAAGGACTCATCCAACCGCCCGCCCTGTTTAACCAAATTTTGATTAAGAGAAGGAGACCTATGAAACTTGGAAGAAGTCTTGGTGAAACTTAAAGAAAGGAGTCTGAAGGAAGGGAAGGGAGTCTCTATCTTACAGTCCTCCTAAGACGAAATTAAGTTCCTAGAGAAAATATTATACCTTAAACATGTTGTACTGCATTCGTATAGAGTACAAGAAATAATGATAATAAAAATATAAACAAAGAAAGAGAAGGTAAATAGAATTGAAGAACAAAAGTCATTGAAATGTAATTTTTATATACGAACTTTCATATATACATTTACATTTAAACATAGCTTCACGCTCTATCCCTAGCGGGGTAGTCAGAGAGAACGAAGCGCCAAACGCTGCGGTCCCTGCATACCTCTCCCGCCTCGTCTACTGTCATTAACCTCTTCTTGCACACTCTCCGGGGAGTCCTCATGCTTTACGTGACCTTCCTCCAGTATCATCAACACTAGGTTATCAAAGGTCTACCGAAGTTTCCTCTTACCTCTTTTACCTCATTTATCTTTACCTTTCACATCTTTGCCTCTTATATTTGTTTCTTTTTTCTTTTTTAGCTTCACGCTTTATCCCGCACATGGCATGGTAGGCTGAGGGAACTGCAGGAACCTTATGAACCTAGTGTTAAGACACTCCGTTCCTGCTTTCTCCGTCCCTGTACATCTTTACCAAATATATCTTTACCGCAAACATCTTAACCTCTTACATCTCTTTTACCATTCTTTCATCACTCATTCTCTTGTACTTTAGATGCTTGTGTCATTTTAGGAGAATAAAAACACTATGTATAAGCTCGATGACGTCAATTGACATTATATAGCGGATACAATATATAAATAAAACATACATATTTACAATTTCATACTAAATATTGTTTATTACTGCATCCGTTGTATCGTTCAGGTATTATAAACATTATTAGTTTGTAATTGTAGAGGCGACAGTGACAGATTCGATTCATATAGGACAAATTCTAGAGGTAATGGGCAAATTGTGCCTACAGTTTCAATACTATCTCCCTTGCCTATTCTTTTGTAAGCGGGATACAAAAAGAAGGTATTATTTTTTATTATACTTTTCAATTCTCTATATATTTTAATTTCGTTGATTTATTTTATTCTCTTATTCCTAATAATAAAACACATGTGAAAGTTTGTCTGTATGTATATTTGTTACGGTTTCACGCAAAAACTACTGAACGGATTTATATGAAACTTTGCAGTAACACAGCTTATACATCAGAATGACATATGGGATGCAGTTTATGATGAACGAATGCAATTCACTTTACTAATAAATAACTAATAGGGCAATCCTAGCTAAACTGGAAGAAAATAGAAATAACTCAATCTCCCCTCATGGGAATTGAACATGCAACCGTCACGTTAAATACAGACGCTGGCACGTGATATATCGACACATAAAAGCTAATTGCAATTAAAAATAATTTGATTACAAGCACGTCAAACGTCAACCTTGGCTTTAAAGTGGGTGTGGAACTTTCTGGAAAGATATTGACGCAGTTAACGATGTATACGTATCTAGAGTATACAGGTTCGAGTCTGGATATCTATATGTATATATATATGTATCTATATTTCTTTTTAATTTAAAAAAAAGGTATTATAGAAATCTAAAATCCGTGTGTTTTTTTAGAATTCGGCTGCTTGTAATCGATATTTTCAAAAAATCGAATTAAAATAATCGATATTTAAAAAAATCGAATCGGAATAATCGATATTTTTAAATAATTTCTTTTCCATAATTATATTTTCATTTGTTTAAACAATTTCTATAGTTTGTTTCAAGTTGTATATTTTTTTTTCATTATTGAAAGATTTTGTGACCAGAAACAAAATTCAAAAATATGCCTGTAAATTTAAACTTTGTTTATTTTAAGTGTGGAACCCTAATTTAGCGACACCGACTCACACTTGACCGGTTGGAATATCTCTCTCTCTCTCTCTCTCTCTCTGTAAAAGGTATATAAGTAAAGTAAAGATAATCTAATGTAAGAGTTCTTCTGGTTAAGAAATCTTATCTCAGGAACTAAATGTTTCTATAAAATGTTTTTTTTAGCTTCACGCTTTATCCCGCAAATAGCAGTGTAGGCAGAGAGAACTGCAGGAACCATATGAACCTAGTGTTAAGACACTCCGTTGCTTAGTTCCTGCTTTCTCCGTCCCCACTTTCCGCCTTTATAAAATGATAAAATATAGGTACATTATAAATAAATTTTATTATAAAAAGAATATTTACAATATAGTAAATATTCTTTTATACTACAAAATATATGTAAAAATAAATAAAAAAAATTATAAAAACAAAAAACCGGAGGTTAGGAAAATAAAATAACAAAATATCTATAAATTGAGGACCGTCGTGGCGCAGAGGTGTAAGCGTCTGCCTGTAAACGCGACGGTTTGAGGGTTCGATTCCCATGAGGGGAAGATGGATTTTTCTATTTCCATTTTCTTCGCTCTGGCAACTAGACAAAGCGTGGCGTTGAGTTCCGCCACTCATCACGCAATGCCTCGTAAAAGGCGATAAGCAGGGACGGAGAAAGCAGGGACTAAGCAACGGAGTGTTTTAACACTAGGTTCGTATGGTTATAAATAAAGGAAAAGTCGTAGTCAAAAACACTAGCGTATGGGGTGGGCACAGCCCCACATATCCTCCCTTCCTCCCCCCCTAGACTCCCCTTTCTCCCCCTCTTTCCACGCCTATGTACGCCATAGACTCTAAAATTAACCATAAAATATCAACAGACTTATGTTCTAATGACGTTTTATTTTTGCGCAAGAAACTACTCGTGACTATAACTTATGCGTCTTTGGAACAAATTGCTAGAATAAATGATTTATATTGAATTCTAATTAGTGAGAGAGATGTGTGATATACGATGAGTACAGGTTCGATATTGGTAAGGCAATTTTAATTAAAAAAAAAGTACGAAACGGAGAGATAAAACGAAAAGACACTCAGCCTTTAGTTCCCCCATTATTAGTTTTTTTTTATACTATATTATCTTAAATTCAATTTTTTTTTCTTTAAAAATTTACTTCACAATAATAATGGACGTAATTGGGCATAGAAATCTCTCCCTGTAAAGAAACTTCAAATCATATAGTGGGGTAGGCAGAGGAAACCTCCGTTACCCGCAAGAATCTCGAATTGGTCTTGTTGCGAGAGTAGAAAATGACAATCTGTTTATCAAACGGGAATCGAACCCACAGCCCTGCATTTACGACGTTTACTTGTGAGATGTAGTCGCTTAAATAACAGTTCAGTTTTTTAAAAATTATTTTAGTAATAATAACAGAAATATCATAAAGAAAATGAGAGCAATATATAGGCGAATATTACCCAACATGCAAGAAATATAATATCCACTTTTACTTACGAATTTTCCTCATTATCAACTACTTCCACTATTTCTACGTCGCTTTCTTCTTCCTCGATTTCTTCTTCTTCAACCTCCTCGATTATTTCTTCTATAATCTCCTCCTCGCTCCCACTCTCTCCACTCTCCGCACTATCACCACTCTTTACATCACTCGTTTCATCACCAGACTCGTTCTTATCACTCTCTATGAAACCACTGTCACTATTGTCACCCGATATACGTCGTAAATCGTCGACGCATTCAATTTTAACTATAGGCTCATTTTGGCCAACATTTAAAACAGTTTTATTGTCATTTTTCGTAACTAAATAACCACCTAGCATTTCGTCATTATCGGGCAACTCTTCTAAATACTCAGCTTCCTCAGAAGTAAGGGATTCGAACGACGAACCCACCTCTTCGTCGGTTTGCTGTTCACCATCGTCGAAAATAATATGTTTTTTGAATGTCACACGCTTTCGTCCATTGTCGGACCTGTCATCGTCTGAACAGCCCTCGTTGTCTGAACGAGGTGGCTTCAAATTCGACTTCCTAGTTGCAGGAGAGTCCAAGCTCTCCGCTCCCTCTTTCTTCTCATCGTCGCGCAGCAACTTATCTAACTCTCCTTTCAAATCATTCTTATATGTATTAATATTATTTTCAACGTTTTCGTATACAGGCTTCGTCGCTTTACTGTCAGTGGTGCCCATTTGCTTCTCATTCAGTTTATCGATAGTGCAGTCGATGCTTTTAGCTATTTCTCGTAGCAAAGCTTCAGCATGCTTTTTGTCCTCATCCTCATTGGAAACGTACACCATGGACACGTGCTGTTTAGTATTAGGCTTGCCGTATTTTTGCAACACAAGAGCTTTCACGAAGTCGGCCGGATCGTCGGACGTTTGGTTCGCGTCTTGATTATTTTTAGCCGGCGTAGGAGTGACATCGGGCTTGATTTCGCTGCATTTATCTCGCTTTCGTTTATTCCTCTTGCGTTTACCCATGATTTGTAATAGAGCACTGACACCTGATTTTTGGTTGTAGTTCGTGGAAGGTACTAGGAGGTTCACGACATCTTTTTGGGTGTTTTTTTGTTTCGTTACGTCATTTTCGTGGGGCGCTGCGCGGGAGTCGACTGTCGGTGTCGGGATCGTTTTCGTGTGTATTCGGGAGCACTCGGCCGTTTCGGCTTTCCCGCCTTTTCGCTTGAAGAAGTTGAACATGGCGGGCTGTCAGTGTCAAACGCGTTCGGAAATGTTGTTGGATTATTGTAAATTAAAATATTAATTTATTTTAATTATATAATTGTTTAAAATATATATATATTATATAAGTTTCCTAAATAAAATGTAATTGTAAAAAAAACGTGTGACTTTAAAGAATGTTTTGGATATTTTGCGATATTTAAGTGTTTCTAATATAACAAATGGAGCGTAAATAATTGTAAGATAAAAGCGTTCTTAATAAAATTACCATAATATGCGTCGTAAACGTTGTGTGTTAAGAATTTAGTAAACGATAAATGCTTATATTTTTAGTATCAGAAATATTGAATTGTATTGACCGAATAAAAAGAGGACGAGGTCCGCCTGTAAACGCGACGATTTGAGGGTTCGATTCCCACTTGAAGAAGATCAATTTTTCTATTTCCATTTTCTTCGCTCTGGAAACTATGTAAAACGCGGCGTTGAGTTCCGCCACTCAACACGCAATGCCTCGAAATAAAGGCGGAAAGCGGGGACGGAGAAAGCACGGATTAAGCAACGGAGTGTCTTAACACAAGGTTCATATGGTTCCTGCAGATCCCTCTGCCTACCCTGCAATATGCGGGATAAAGCATGAAGCTAGAAAAAAAAGAATAAATAAATGGTATATTTTTAATGACCTTGCAATGTAAATGTGGTTAAAAAACAATAATAGAACATTTTATTTTTAGAATTACTTCGCTTTGGTAATAATAAATACTGAAGAAAATTTGGGGAAAATTCCCAGTTTTTGGGGTACTTTAGGGAACAAGTCCTAGTCCTAGGACCCCTGAGCTTATTCTGTTATACGCGGTATCTATGAAATACAATAATGCATACATTAATTAATTTATATTTATTATATTAATTAATATAAATGGTAAAAAAATAAAAAAAATATTTCAATTAAAAAAACTCCAAGCTTCCGCCTTCATCACAATATATCCAGAAAATGGGGAGAAAATGGTGGCTGGATTGCTTAAACACTATTTCTCCTCTATTTACCCCTTTCCCCAGCTAAACTCCCTCCCCTCCCCCTCCTCTTCTATCTAAGCTTTACGAGTCAATCTGTGCATCAAACCTATTACCCTCGAAAGTGGTCGTTAATAATAAAATAACTCATAAAATGCTCACAGAATTGAAATATAAAACCGATGTAAAATGCTTTTTAGATCAAAGTAGTTTGGGAGTTATTTCAATTTTTTATAGCTCTGTGGTAGAAAGTTATGGACACATTTGGTGTAAAACTAGATGAAAAGATAGACCGTGGACCGTTGTAGTGCATTGGCGCAGCGTGTGCCTATACGCGACGGTTTGTGGGTTCGATTCCCATGAGGAGAGAATGGAATACGTATATTTTCTTCACTCTGGCTACAGAAAACAATATATATATATATATATATATATATATATATATATATATATATATATATATATATATATATATATATATATATATATATATGTATGTATATATATATATGTATGTATATATATATATATATATATATATATATATATATATATATATATATATATATATATATATATATATATATATATATATATATATATATATATATATATATATATATATATATATATATATATATATATATATATATATATCTATATATATATATATATATATATATATATATATATATATATATATATATATATATATATATATATATATATATATATATATATCTATATATATATATATATATATATATATATATATATATATATATATATATATATATATATATATATATATATATATATATATATATATATATATATATATATATATATATATATATATATATATATATATATATATATATATATATATATATATACATATATATGCATATATATATATATATATATATATATATGTATGTATGTATATATATATATATATATATATATATATATATATATATATATATATATATATATATATATATATATATATATATATATATATATATATATATATATATATATATATATATATATATATATATATATATATATATATATATTTCCAAGTAAACATTAACTACAGTACTTCCATCAACAGCTTATACAAAGTATTTATAAAATAAACTGAAGGAAGGAAATATTTTCGTTTTCGAACAAATGCATTTTGCAGGTTCTTGCCAAATTGAGATTTTATTTTTAAATAAATGTTAATTCAGTTTGCATTGATCGCGGAACTAAACGCCGCCTTCGAGAGTTATATTAAAACATGGGAACCATATTGTTTTTAAGTTTCACGCTATATCCCGCACATAGTAGGATAGGCAGAGGGAACCACAGGACCTGTTGGAAAGGCATAATATTAAGACACTCTTTTCTCATTCACAAGGCATTGTGTTTTCAGTGGCGGAACTTAACGCCGCGCTTGCCTAGTTGCCAGAGCGAAGACAATAGAAATGAAATAATTCTTCCTCCCCTAATGAGAATCGAACCCACAAACCGTCGCGTTTACAGACAGACGGTACTCCATCAGTGGGATATATAGTAACAAAACTAAATGTAAAATGAGAATCAGAGTGTCTTAACACTAACTTAAGAAGAGAAGAGAAAAGAAGCTTTTGTAACAATACAATATAGCCTATAGCCTAAATAGCATAGTCTAAATAAGCTGAACGACTATTCCACATATTCGTAATCGATTTCTAAATCTATAATCGATTTAATTTTTAATTCTATTCGTTTTATATATAATTTTAATATACATTTAGCTTTTAAATCGAATATATCTCGACTGGTTTCAATTGAGAGATAAATCTTCTTACACTTGACTTACATAAGTTTCAAATTATAAATAGTAACGTCAGTGCATCCGTTTTCGTCCATTTATTTTGATAGTGATGTGCTGATATCGATTGATTTTATCGATATATGTAATAATATAAATTAAATTATATATATATATATATATATATATATATATATATATATATATATATATATATATATATATATATATATATATATATATATATATATATATATATATATATATATATATATATATATATATATATATATATATATATATATATATATATATATATATATATATATATGTATATATGAGTGTGTGTGTATGTGTGTGTGTGTGTGTGTGTGTGTGTGTGTGTGTGTATGTGTGTGTGTGTGTGTGTGTGTGTGTGTGTGTTGTAGGCCTTAAACTAGGGAACTATTTTTGATCTGACAATGTATTTATGACACATAAAATGTTTATTACTTACTGTACCTATACCTATTTCTTGATGAGAATCTAACTTAGTCATTAGAGTAGTACCATTTCCATAAAGCACCGGTTTAAATTCCGCTATATACATATTTATTCAATATTCAATACAGATAGTGTTAAGACACTTCATTTTTTTTTTATTTTTTCTCATATAAAAAAACGTTTCGTTTTATTTTGTAACGAAAAAAGATACCACTTACTAACTTTTACCCAAAATACAAACAGAGAACTAAGTCACTGTATTCACTATCCTAATAACCTTAATACTATTCAAATTGCGTAACACAATTGTAGTACAGTTATTATAAATAAAGTATAGAAACCCATAAATCTGTCAACGCCATGCGTCACTTGTTTGGTGCCAAAAATAAAAGAGTGTCATTTTTTAAAAACAATGCACGTGCTAATGACATTATATATATAGATTAAATTAAAACGCATTATGTTTTCCATAAACAGATGTACGCACAATAGTTTTTCTATAAAAGGACGTCCAAGATTGTTCTATATCACAATTTAAAAAAGTTGTGAAACGACGTTTGTGTGTTAAAGGTTATTACCATATTAATGATTTCATAAATCATAAAACACCTTGGGAATGAAATGCTCGCTCCAGTCTAGTCCAAGAGTATCGCTGTCAATAATAGGAATTGTGTAATTGTAAATATCTAGAAAATAAAAAAAATAAACAGATTTAAGTCCCGCTGAGTTTCTTGCGCCGGTTCTTCTCAGGTCTGAGGCATTTAGGCAACTTTAGCGAACCGGCGGTGAATTAAGCTTTAATATTTGACGTTCAAAAAATTAAGCTTATACTTCTTATTTTGAATAAAATTGTTTTGACTTTGACTTTGACTTTATATATAGATTGAGGACCGTCGTGGCGCAACGTTTACCTGTAAACGCGACGGTTTTTGAGTTTGGTTCCCATGAGAGGAAGATGGATTTTTCTATTTCCATTTTCTTCGCTCTGGCAACTAGGCAAAGCGGATTGCGTTCCACCGCCCAACACGCAATGTTTCGAAAAAGGCGGAAAGCAGGGACGGAGAAAGCAGGGATTAAGCAACGGAGTGTCTTAACACTAGGTTTCAATGGCATTCCCTGGCATATGCGGGATAAAGCGTGAAAGAGAAAAAAATAGATTGCTTAAATACCTTAGCTTGACTAGAAATATAGTAAATTAATTTCTAGAAAGTACTTTCAAGTCTACATTAGTTGAATCAATTAGAATTTGCTTTTATGTTATAATGCTTTGTTTCTTCTCACAGTCAAAGTACTTGAAAAAAACATACAAATTTGAACGCAGCGGGATTTGAACCTATTGCAAGCAGTGCAAGTGTATATTTTAGGTAGGCAGAGAGAATTGCAAGAACTATATTAACCTAGTGTTCAGATACTCCGTTGCTTAGTCAGTGCTTTTTTCGTCCTCGCTTTCCGCCTTTTTCGAGGCATTGAGATTGGAAAATGGAAATAGAGAAATCCATCTTCCCCTCATGGAAATCGAACCCTCAAACCGTCGCGTTTACAGGCAGACGCTTACGCCTCTGCGCCTGTGGATTGGATAATCATGAAAATATTTAATAGATAAGACACCTGTTTCCACAATGGTTTGACTCATAGCGTTGTACGAATTTTGACTGTAAATATGACGAGCTTATCTTCATATAAAGATATTGATATCTGTATTTGCAACCCAATAATCGCGTCATTGCGTAAAATAAACAGTAGAAACTATATTAGGATTTCTCTGTAATTAAATATACAAAAAGTAATCCATCTGCGCGTTTAACTTTATTTGAACTGAATGACGTTTGTGAAGTGATCACAATAGGTTTAGGGAAACCTGGCTGAGTTTGTTGTGGGCTCTTCTCACCAGGAACCAGCGCTTGGAACCCTCGGAACTATAGTTTAAAGTCGTGGAATGTGTAGTTTCCAGAGGGGCTCAATTCGATATTTATTATCAAATTGGGCTCCTCTAACACTCCTCCGTTCGGTCTATCTGACGTATACATGTATCATCTTATTGATTCTAAGTGGAAAAGTTATAAATAAATAAATTCATAAATAAATGATCTAGTTAAACAACGAAAACTTTGATTAACCTTCAAGAAATTATGGGGACTCCCCGGTTTTATGAAGAGGTTAATGACAATCGACGAGGTGAAAGAGGTATGCAGGGACCGCACAGTTTGGCGCTCCATTCTCTCTGACTACCCCGCTAGGGATAAATATGACAAGATAAGAGATAAAAATGTTTTTATGGTTTTTAAAATGTTAATCCACACTGAGGATAGAAAAAATACTTAAAGAAAACATAAAAATTTGAACACGGCAGGACTCGAACGCGCGCCCTCTTGGGAACCGCGCAAGTGCTCTCACCACTGAGTAATGCGTTCAATATGTGGTGAACGCAGTGCAGTGGTGAGAGCGGTTCGCAAGAGGGCGCGGGTTCGAGTCCCGCTGCGTTCAAATTTTTATATGTTATCTTTAAGTAAGAGTTAAAATGATGTTTTAACTGAAAACCATTAACGTTTCCTCCACTACATTACCTAAACACAACCAAAATTTTTTTTTTTAATTTCTTAAGCATCGATAGCAATAGTGTCGCATCACTATACACTTTCTCGACATCCACATTTAATTTTAGCGCAGGCAAAGACCTTTACGTCGTACGTATTTATTGTAACATCCTTTGTTTGGACGTCACTACTTAATGTGTTCAAGGTGATATATGAGGTTCTTATAAGAAAATTAATTTGTTTTATAAAAATTAAATTTCATTTGAATGAACGTCTGCCTGTAACGCGACGGTTTCTGGGCTCGATCCCCAGTCGGGGAAGATGGATTTTTCTATTTCCATTTTCTTCGCTCTGGAAAACTAGACAAAGCGCAGCGTTGAGTTCCGCCACTCAACACGTAATGCCTCGCAAAAGGCGGAAAGCGGGGACGGAGAAAGCAGGGACAAAGCAACGGAGTGTTTTAACACTAGGTTCCCACGGTCCCTGCAGTTCCCTCTGCCTACCCTGCCATGTGTGAGATAAGGCGTGTAGCTAAAAAAAAATATTTCCATTATTTTGGCAAGAAGGCGTTTAGTTCCGCCACTCAAAACGCAATGCCTCAAAAAAGGCGGAAAGCGGGGACGGAGAAAGCAGGGACTAAGTAACGGAGTGTCTTAACACTAGATTCACATTGTTCCCGCAGTTAATAAACCGTGTAGTAGTGCAGTCGCTCCGATGTTTCCGTATAAAGTTGTACAGCTTATTAAATGTCAAATTGTTTTTTTTTAATTGAAATTTAATAAATATTATGACAAAGATAAAATAAGAAACTGCCACAAAAAGTATTGGAATCGAAGAGGAAAATCTATTTCTTTATAATATAATCTGTTTTCATATAAAAGCTTTTACATTGAAAAATATCGTGGGCGTAGGAAATGTTAAATAAACGTGTTTACTGAAAGCTAATGCAGTCAATGTCGTGTGTAGCGAGCTTTATTTTTGATACGGATGTTGCTTTTTTTTAATATATTTTATCTGTTGAAGGTCAATTTGTTCTGTTTAGGTATTTGTTATGATTTTTTTATCTGTATTTTTTCGCATCACTCTTTACCCTGCTTATAGCTGGGTAGGCAGAGGGAACTGTGGGAAACTTGTGTTAAGACACTCCGTTTCTCGCTTTCCGCCTTTTCGAGGCTTTACGCGTTGCGTGGCGGAACTCAACGCCGCTTGCTTAGTTGCCAGAGCGGAGAAAATGGAAATAAAATAATCTATTCCCATCATGGGAGCCTATATACCCCGATGGCAATCTGTAATTTTGTATCAATTATTCTCTTTATGTTGGAACCCTCGTAACTTTAGTTTTAAGTCGCGGAGTGTGTAGGTTTCAGAGGGGCTCAATTCGATATTTATTATCGAATTAGGCTAATCTGACACTCCTCCGTTCGCTCTATCTGACGTACACATGTGATCATCTTATTGATTCTAAGTGGAAAAGTTATAAATAACTTACCACTTAACGCACAATATATGAAGAACGGAGAGTCTTAACACTAGTTCGTAGAGAACTATAAACGTTATACAGAATAAATTAAAAAAGAGAAATTAAAGACTAATTAAGTTAATTTCCACTAAAACTTCACATTATATACAAATATAGGTATCTCTTTGATCCCGCTTCCGCTACGCTCTAAGCTTGTTACGGATGTGGCCACTAAATATAAAAGTTTAAAATATATTTAGTAGTATTTTAAAATTACTACATCCGCTCGCTTCTTTGCTTTAAAATTAAAAAAAAACGAACTATTGCCCTAAAATTAAAAATATACGCATAAGCGGTGTAAGTTGTAATTTTAAGTATTTTTGATAAAACGATTTATTTATTAATTTCAGAAGTTATGAAAAAAATTATTTGGGCTGAATTACATATATATTTCGGGGTCTCAGCCTGAATATATATATATATATATATATATATATATATATATATATATATATATATATATATATATATATATATATATATATATATATATATATATATATATATATATATATATATATATATATATATATATATATATATATATATATATATATATATATATTATATATATATATATATATATATATATATATATATATATATATATATATATATATATCTATATATATATATATATATATATATATATATATATATATATATATATATATATATATATATATATATATATATATATATATATATATATATATATATATATATATATATATATATATATATATATATCTATGTTTATTCCTATTTGTGCCGCCCCCTGCGATGACCCCCGCGCGGGTTGTCGTCAAAGTCTTGTGCGGACACCCCGCGCGAGCGGACAGTAGTAGTTAGTAGTAGTTGTCGAGTGGTAGTAAAGGGGGCACGTGTCACGGCCGACGCGAGCGCACGTCCTTCCTGAATCTAATATTAATTAGCGGTGTGATTTTCCCTCCCTCAGCCTTATTTGATTTCCCTTTTGTGTATTCCCTCTTGATATTGAACCTGACAAAGACAAACCAACAAAAGATAATAGTGCAAGTAACCCCTAGTGAAGAAGACTCAAGTGAGACATTCCACGTGCCGGGAACAATCAGTGTTTGTGTTGTGAATCATGAAGATAAGGTACTGTACAATTTCTATTATCCTAAAACCGACTATAAAGTAAATAATTAATAAATAACCTCCACTTCAGCACGCTTCCACAATTGCTGACCCCTACCCACTATTCAATATATATTTTTTGGTAGCAGAACGCAGTTCATTATATTCATTATATACTATATACATTTTCTGGTAGCAGAGCGTAGTTAATTATATTCATCATAATACTACTGTATACATTTTCTGGTAGCAGAGCGTGGTTTTCATCCCTCTGGGCCCCCTTAATTATAGCGTGGTTTTCATCCCTCTGGGCCCCCTTAATCAGAGCGTGGCTTTCATCCCTCTAGCCCCCCTTAATTATAGCGTGGTTTCATCCCTCTGGGTCCCTCTTGATTATAGCGTGGTTTTCATTCCTCTGGGTCCCCCTTGATCAGAGCGTAGTTTTCATCCCTCTGGGCCCCCTTAATTATAGCGTGGTTTCATCCCTCTGGGTCCCCCTTGATCAGAGCGTAGTTTTCATCCCTCTGGGCCCCCTTAATTATAGCGTAGTTTAATCCCTCTGAGTCCCCCTGATTATAGCGTAGTTTCATGCCCCTGAGTCCCTTTGATTACAGTGTTATTCTCCCGTTTTGGTATTTTGGCTCTTAATTTGGTACCTAACGCATAATTACAATATAATTTGATTTCCTAACCTTTTAAAACGTGTTCGCATCGAGTTGTTTAAAATATAACGCAGTCGTGGGTAGAATCATATCGTCGCGCGCTCGCCTTGCCGCATACTACGCGTTTCATTCGAGTATGCTCGTGAATTATATTTTATTATAAATAATGTTATATGAAATTTTTATACATATAATATTGATATATAATTGTGTAGGGTGAATGCATAATGTGTAAAATATATAAATAATATTGAATATAATTTTATATATTAAATATAAAATATAATAAATACACATAATATGGTTACATATATTTTATAATATTACACCTATACGTTATTACCTATCCCGTTTTAAATTATAATTGAAGTTAGTTAAAATATTTTAATATAATTTCCTTAAAAAACTAACTTACTTTAAAATATTATCCCTACACTTTTATTGTTACCCTTTTTTTTTATTTTTATTTAAATGAAGCTTAAGCCTTAATTGTAGTCATATTGTATATCATATTATTTTGTTGTATTGCGATATATGTAGATGCGACGCGTCCCTGAACTTGACCGTAACTGGTTTCTTATCTCGCCAGATGTTGTGGATTCATTGTTTATTACGAGTTTATTATTTTTTCAATATTTTAGTTGAGTTATTTGTTTGCTTGATTTCTGATTTCGCCCGTTGGTAGTGGGTTCATTGTTATTACGAGTTTATTATTTTTTTTAATATTTTAGTTGAGTTATTTGTTTACTTGATTTCTGATTTCGCCCGTTGGTAGTGGGTTCATTGTTTATTACGCGTTTATTAATTTTTAATATTTTAGTTCAGTTATTAGTTTACTTGATAATTTAAAATGGCTACTCATGATGAAACAGTAAAATGTTCCTTATATACGGAAAGCGCAGAATATAGAAAAAATATAGGTGTGATACGCTTTGTTTCCGATTGGATTGCCGATACCTCGGAACTTCTTGGCACTTCTGAAATACCTAGATTATTAGTTAGGTTCAAGGATTTAGATTCTCATTGTAATTTATTTGTAAACGCGTCCTCAGTGCTCCTGGGTGGGTTAGACCCGGCTATCGATTACCAAGAAATTGGTTATGTAAAAAAAGAAGTGTGTTTAGTAAATAAGAAAATAGACGACCTCCGGGTGCGTCAGTTAGAGTTGTGCCCACCTGCTCCCGTAGTTGATCCTGTCATGGCCAGTATACCCGTAAGAATGAGTAGTAAAAATATTACTGAGCGAACTCCTTATAATAGATTACCTGATTTACCTATCCCTAAGTTTGATGGACGTCCTGACTCCTGGATAAGTTTTATTGACCAGTTTGACAGTGTAGTAGATTCCCAACACCATTTGACCTCCACAATGAAATTGCAGTACTTAGTTGGATCCTTGGCAGATGAACCTAAGCGGTTGTTGCTACATTTAAAAATTGAAGAAGGCAACTATGAAGTTGCTCGTGAGTTGTTGAAACAGCGGTATCACAATACACGGGTTCTTGCTGATACCTACATAACCCAGATACTTACCCTGCCGGAGATTTCGAATAAATTTACAGGTTTGCGCGCGGCCTTTTTGAACCCCTTGTTAACTGCCTATCGCTGTTTAGAACGTTTAGAGTTACCCGTCTCCTCATGGTCTTATATGTTAGTACATATATGTTTGACTAAGCTTCCCTCTGATTTGAAATCCCGTTTTGAGCGTTGTTATGGCGGTGACGCTGATGAGTTACCTACCTTTGAAAATCTTATTACCTTTTTGGAAGACGAATGTCGTCACCATGACAACGTTGGCAACACCTCCCTTGTAGATTCTAACCTGACGAAATTTAAAAGTACTGTACCTAAACATACTTACTTTGCGGCTCCTCCCTCCCCTATATTACATAATAGACAAAAAATGTTACCTGTAATAAATAATAGTAAAAATGTTACCTGTGTGCTTCCTCTTCCCATTACCTCCGTGAATGTCCCGAATTTAGAGCTATGAATCCTAGAGAAAGATCGGGATTTGTAAAACATTCCCGGTTATGTTATAGGTGTTTGGACAAACATTCAATTCTTATGTGCAAGCGGGACTACAAATGTTCAACCTGCGGTCGCTCATCCCATCACACTATGCTATGTTTTAATGATTCCCGTAACCCAGTGTATCCCACCTCATCCAATCGCAATTATAATTATAATTCCAAATTTAATAAACGCAATTATCCGCGTACCTATCCTTCTTCTACCCGCGGTCCCCATATGGGCGGGGGCCAGCATAAGAAATATTCCCCTTCGCAACTCCAGCGCTCCCCCCAACGACATTCCCAGAGAGTTTCTCCCCCCAGAGAAAATGCTCCGCCCCCACCTAGACAGGTTGAAAATAATAGACAGGTTGAAAATATTATAAGATATCGTGATAATTCCTATAATAGAGAAGATAGACCCACATAGCTAGATATTTATATTACTCCCCCTTCCCCTTGCCTGAATATCTCACCCAATTCCCTTATATTATTGCCTACTGTTAAATTACGCGTTAAAACTGCTAGTGGTTATTATATTGAAGCGCGTGCCTTATGTGATACCGGTGCCCAGGGTTGCCTCATTACAACCGATCTTGTTGTTAATTACCTCAATTTGACCATCTCCCCCTCCTGTGCCCCTGTACGTGGCATAGGTAATATTCCTTTAGTGGTTTCCCGCGGTTCTATTTCCCTGTGTTTTAAACCTTTGTATAATTCCTTCCCTGAGGTGTCAACCTCTGCTATGGTTATAGATGTGATTGCCGGTACGCATCCTGAGTTTGAGTTCCCTGAGTCTGTGTTTTTTCCTAGTAGTGATTTTTCCCTTGCTGACCCTACCTATAATAAGCCTGGCCCGATAGATATACTATTGGGTGCTGACGTGTTCGGCGCTTTTATTACAAAATAAAATATTTAACTTTAACGGCCTTACTGCTTTATCTACAATTTTTGGTTATATTGTTTGCGGTCCAGTCGCTGCCGATTATGGTGAATTAGAGCCCCCCATGACTGGAATATCCTTATCCCGTCTCATCGAGAGATTCTGGAAGGTCGAAGAAACCCCTCAACCCATGATTGCTAACCCCTAGGCAACGATGGTGAGATTTATAAATAAAACCCGAAACTTACCCGTTGAGCTATCTGTATCCTTATTCGCGTTAGCGCGTAGCGTTTCCTTGCGGTCTTCCCTAAGACGACTCTCACTCTTTCTTGA
Source organism: Dione vanillae (assembly GCA_037178615.1). NCBI lineage: Eukaryota > Metazoa > Arthropoda > Insecta > Lepidoptera > Nymphalidae > Dione > Dione vanillae. The sequence continues at coordinate 212,142 of JAZFAU010000314.1, read as the reverse complement.
CAAAGAAGGAATCATCAGAGTCGGTGGTCGTTTATGAAACTCCTTTAACATTCGAGGAATTAACTACAATTTTTGCTAAAATTGAAGCGGTATTAAATTCCCGGCCGTTATGTCCCTTATCTAATGACCCTAACGATCTAGAAGTTTTGACGCCTGGTCATTTTTTGATTGGCCAACCTCTTAGTGCTTTGCCGGAGTATCCCTATAACAATGTAAAAATTAATCGTTTAACCCGTTTTCAAGTAGTGCAGCAGATAACTCAACATTTTTGGTCGCGGTGGCAGTTAGAGTACCTATACACTCTGCAGACTAGGCAGAAGTGGACTGATCCAGTGAATCCTCCAACAGTAGGCGAGCTAGTCCTCATCAAAGATGATAATTTACCCCCTTTACAGTGGCGACGTGGTCGCATTTCCCAAATTTATCCTGGTAAAGATAGCGTTGTGCGTGTGGTCGATGTTAAGACATCGACAGGTATCCTAAAGAGAGCCTTAACCAAATTAGTTCGTCTACCTATTAGTTAGCTACTCCCATTTTCTCGTAAACATTAGATGTTTAGGGCGGGGGCTATGTTTATTCCTATTTGTGCCGCCCCCTGCGATGACCCCCGCGCGGGTTGTCGTCAAAGTCTTGTGCGGACACCCCGCGCGAGCGGACAGTAGTAGTTAGTAGTAGTTGTCGAGTGGTAGTAAAGGGGGCACGTGTCACGGCCGACGCGAGCGCACGTCCTTCCTGAATCTAATATTAATTAGCGGTGTGATTTTCCCTCCCTCAGCCTTATTTGATTTCCCTTTTGTGTATTCCCTCTTGATATTGAACCTGACAAAGACAAACCAACAAAAGATAATAGTGCAAGTAACCCCTAGTGAAGAAGACTCAAGTTAGACATTCCACGTGCCGGGAACAATCAGTGTTTGTGTTGTGAATCATGAAGATAAGGTACTGTACAATTTCTATTATCCTAAAACCGACTATAAAGTAAATAATTAATAAATAACCTCCACTTCAGCACGCTTCCACAATTGCTGACCCCTACCCACTATTCAATATATATTTTTTGGTAGCAGAACGCAGTTCATTATATTCATTATATACTATATACATTTTCTGGTAGCAGAGCGTAGTTAATTATATTCATCATAATACTACTGTATACAATATATATATATATATATATATATATATATTATATATATATATATATATATATATATATATATATATATATATATATATATATATATATATATATATATATATATATATATATATATATATATATATATATATATATATATATATATATATATATATATATATATACATATACATATATATTTAGTTTCACGCTTCATCTCGCACATGGCAGTGTAGGCAGAGGGAACTGCAGGAACCATAGGAACCTAGTGTTAAGACACTCCGTTGCTTAATCCCTTTCGAGGCATTGCGTGTTGAGTGGCGAAACTCAACGCCGCGCTTTGCCTAGTTTGCAGAACGAAGAAAATGGAAATAGAAAAATCCGTCTTCCCCTCATGGGAATCGAACCTACAAATCATCGCGTTTACAGGTAGACGCTTCTGCGCCACGACGGTCCTCTAATATATTTCGGGGTGGGCTGGACTAGTTTAGGATGGACGTTAGATTATTGTGGGGTGGGCACGGACTATGTGTAAAAAACATTACACTTAAGATCTTACTATGAAGATATGGGGATTTCTTAAATGCACAGTTATTATTCTTCTACAGTTATCGTTCGCGTCTAGATGCGAAGGTTAGGAGTTCGATTTTTACTTGTGAAATGACTACATACCATATCACAATAATACATATTTCACTAAGACGTGATGTTTTTTTTTTTTTTTAGCTTCACGCTTTATCCCGCACATGGCAGGGTAGGCAGAGGGAACTGCAGGAACCATAAGAACCTAGTGTTAAGACACTCCGTTACTTAGTCCCTGCTTACTCCGTCCCCATTTTCCGCCGTTTCCGAGGCATTGCGTGTTGAGTGGCGGAACTCAACGCCGCGCTTTGCCTTAGATGCCAGAGTGAAGAAAATGAAAATAGAAAAATCCATCTTCTCCGACTGGGGATCGAACCCAGTAACCGTCGCGTTACAGGCAGACGTTGCGCCTCTGCGCCACGACGGTCCTCATGATATCATTTATGTATATAATACTGATTCATTTCGTAGGTTTGAATTCGATATAATAACCGAAGTAGAGAATGAACTTAGTGTCAAGACACTACGTTCCCCGTTTTTCGGAAAATTTGAAGAAGAAAAAAATGATATATTGTCAAACTAAGTCATCCTTTCGACTGAGAATCAAAACAGTCGGTGTCAAAAACATATGATCAATTAGTTACTACTAGACTAGTTGTTCCGAAGATTAGTGCGTACAAGCAGACACACTACCGTGTTATATTAATATAGAACAAAACTATATTGAGGACCGTCGTGGCGCAGAGGCGTAAGCGTCTGCCTGTAAACGCGACGGTTTGAGGGTTCGATTCCCACTTGGGAAAGATCGATTTTTCTATATCCACTTTCTTCGCTCTGGCAACTAAGGCAAAGCGCGGCGTTGAGTTCCGCCACTCAACACGCAATACCTCTAAAAAGGTGAAAAGCAGGGATGGACTCAGCAGGGACTAAGCAACGGAGTGTCTTAACACTAGGTTCGTATGGTTCCTGCAGTTCCCTCTGCCTACCCTGCTATGTGCGGGATCAAGCGTGAAGCTAAAAAAAATGTGATGATATTATAAATTATATAAATGAAATATATTATATTTCTCTTTTCCATGATAGGGGTTGCCTGGAAGTGATTACCTGTGGTGATAAGGCCGCCTTCACATCACACTTGTATCACACTCTTTGTCTTACATGGTTTCCTAATGTAGGTGTAGTAAAGCATTAAATAAATAAAAAATAAATAAATAAAATAACAATTTCTTTGAATATGTTTCGGATTAGTTTTTCAACGAAATAATTAAATTTATTCAATGCATTTACAATCTGGAAGCATTTTTCATAATTGTTATATATTATATATGCGTTTTAACTGCGCACACTTAGAAAGGCGAATTTTTGACCTAGAATTTTACTTTTGGTACCGTTTTAAAGATCTCGAAAGGGCGGATTGGCCAAAAATATAGCCGTATATATGTTCGAACTTGAACAGTTCAATTGATAATTGACTAAGCAAACTCTACACGTCAGCCATATTGGATTTGCTTGAAAAGCATTTGGGCGCGCTTTTTGTCACTTTTTAAAAAAAATATATATTTTGACAAAAAGAACATTTTTAACTTTACCATCCTTAAAAAGTGTTAATCTGGAACGAAGTGCATGTACGCGGGAACCCATTTAAATTCTGTATATAAATACTGATTTTGTAATTTAAATGTAATAAAAAAGCGTGGCAAAATATCGCAAAACTAATTAATTCAAGGTCACACGTTTCAAATAAGTTTTGTTTATCTGTCGTCACTTTTGCTTACAAAATTAACGCGCGAAATTTGACAGCTGCGCCATTTTTGTTTTTCTATATTGTTGTCCTTACGTACCATCAACTTTTCATAATTTTCCCGCTTATTTTCACAATTTTCTTCACAACTTTAAAAAGTTATTTATTTTTAATTAACAATATAAAAATAAAAAACTTAATTAAATTATACACTTGTAATATTAATAAAATTAGCAACCGCAGCAATTTTTTTTTAAGCTTAACCGCACAAGATCGTAATTCATTCAGCCTACACAAAAAAAAATAAAAAAATCACTGTAACACTATTTTTTATATGGAAACGTATGAAAAATCACTATTTTTGTTTTTTTTTTTTTTTAAATAGCCCGCAAGCCGCGTCAGTCGGCGGTTGGCACTTGAGTCGACTGGTTCAAATTACTCCAGTTGTAAATAGACTGGCTGTTACTGACTCACTTTGCTGTATTTTAAACTGTTTATTCGTTTATTTTCCAGTGCATTTAGATGGAGATTTTATTTTCAAGATTGGTTTAGCGTCTCTGGCTTTATTTGCGTGATTAAATAGAAATAATTCGTTATTTCTATATGTTCTTTTTATGTCTTCACGCTTTATCCCGCATATTGCAGGCAGAGGGAACTGCAGGAACTATATGAACCTAGTGTTAAGACACTCCGTTGCTTAGTCCCTGCTTTCTTCGTCTTTGCATTCTATATGTTTAAGTTAAATTAAATTATTTTAATTAGTTATGGTAGCTTGTTAAGATTATTTAGGATATGTAAGTCTAGTTTTAATGAAGATTTTTTATTTTTTTATAGCTTCACGCTTATTCAGCTCGTATGGTATCGCAGAGGAAATCGCAAAAACTGTGGGAACCTAGTGTTAAGATACTTGCTCTACTTTTCTCCTTTCGGGGCAATGTGTGTTAAGTGGCGGAACTCAACGCCACGCTTTGCCTAGTTGCCAGTACGAAAAATGTAAATTAAATAATAATATTCTCCTCTAATGGGAATCGAACCCACAAGTCCACAAATTTCTAATCTTCTACAAAAATAAGCCCACCTTTGTCAACTAAATTCTATTTTTATGCTTTTTAAATGTTAATTAAATTAATTCTATTTTTATGCTTTTTAATGGACCGTCGTGGCGCAGAGGCGCAACGTCTGCCTGTAACGCGACGGTTACTGGGTTCGATTCCCAGTCGGGGAAGATGGATTTTTCTATTTCCATTTTCTTCGCTCTGGCATCTAAGGCAAAGCGCGGCGTTGAGTTCCGCCCCTCAACACGCAATGCCTCAAAAACGGCGAAAAGCGGGGACAGAGTAAGCAGGGACTAAGCAACGGAGTGTCTTAACACTAGGTTCGTATGGTTCCGGCAGTTTCCTCTGCCTACCCTGCTATGTGCGGGGTAAAGCGTGAAGCTAAAAAAAATGTTAATTTTTGTGCAATATATCGTTACGTTTACCAACAAACGGTACAAATTACCCTATCATGGGAATCGAACCAGCAACATTCGTGTTTATAATCAAACGTTGTTCCGCTCCACTACATTCAATAACGATCAGTAATTATATTCATACATAGCTTACTTTCGCTTAAAAAATGTTTCTAGTTATGTAAATATATATATAACTCACGTTTACACAGTTACATATACATATATATTTATCACAGTGATTTTCAACCACTGTCCCACGGCACTTGTTATGTTATGTTAATTTTTTTTAGTTTCACGCTTTATCCCGCACATGGCAGGGTAGGCAGAGGGAACTGCAGGATCTATATGAACCTAGTGTTAAGACACTCCGTTGCTTAGTTCCTGCTATCTCCATCCTCGCTTTCCGCCTTTTTCGAGGCATTGCGTGTTGAGTGGCGGAACACAACGCGGCGCTTTGCCTACTTTCCAGAGCGAAGAACATGGAAATAGAAAAATTCATCTTTCCCAAGTGGCAATCGAACCCTCAAACCGTTGCGTTTACTTACGCCTCTGCGCCACGACGGTCCTCAGTCCCATCTTTATTTTATTATATTGTTTTAAACCCGAAGTGTTTAGAGTTTACTTTAAATAATAACCTCGTAACACACCTAGACCGCATGTTTCGAGTGTATTCTGACAAAGATTCTACGTAATTGTAGTAAATGACATAAATTATCTCAAAGTAATCACCTCCCAACACACACGTCGTCTGCATGTCGTGCGACAATCACGAGTGACGTGATGTCATCGCTTTTACAGCCTTTATTATGTAAGACTACCCTCTTTTACAAGAGATTTCTAACTCAATACATTGAGCAGAAAACGGAGTGTCTTAACACTAGGTTCTCTCTGCAAAAAGCGGAGAACGGAGTATCTGTTTCTTCGGCCTATCATGCTATATGCGGGATACATCGAGACGCTGAAAAAAGTGAGAAGAATATATCCATCATAATGTCACAGCTAAGTCTATGCCAGAGCAACTATGACGTCATAGTGCATGTATATGTTATGGGTTTTTTTTTTTTTTTATGGGAAGGACAAGGCAAACGAGCGGTCGGGTCACCTGATGGTAAGTGATCACCGACGCCCACGGCCCTGTGTAACAGCAGAGGTGTTACAAGAGCGTTGCCGGTCTTTAAGGTGGACGTAGACGCGCTTTTTGAAGGTACCCATGTCGTATCGATCAGGAAACACTGCCGCAGGTAGGCTGTTCCACATAAGCGTGGTGCGTGGAAAGAAGTTCCTACGGAACCGCACAGTAGAAGAGTCCCACGTGTCGAGATGGTGGGGTTGATATTTTAATTTGTGTCGTACTGTGCGGTTGGAGAATTCAGCGGCAGGCACCAAATCAAAAGTTCTCCAGAACACTCCCCATGGTATAAGCGGTAGAGAACGCACAGCGAGGGAAACGTCTCTACGCAGCGTCGAAGTGTCTAGCCTTTCACAGATAACTGGGTCCCCAACGATACGAACGGCTCTACGCTGTATGCGATCAAATGGTTCAAGTTACTGGGGTGCCCCAGACCAGAGATGCGAACAATACTCCATGTGAGGCCGAACCTGGGCTCTATACAGAGCCAATCGGTGTGCAGGCGTGAAGTACTGTCTCGCTCTTCCGATGACACCCAGTTTCTTCGCGGCCAACTTGGCCTTGCTGTCCAAATGATCGCGATACTGACAGTCATTCGAATCGCTGAGCCCCAATATACTGATAGTAGGCGAGGCTTTAAGAGAAGTGTTCTCAAAAACTGGTGACACGACAAAAGGGTTTTTTTTAGTGGTTAACGCGCAAACTTGAGTCTTCTGGGGGTTGAATTGAACAAGATTCCTTTCACCCCACAATAAGACATTACTGAGGGAGGTCTCAATAGAAGACACAAGTTTCATCCGGCAATCGTCGACGTTTCCTCGAGAAAGACCTGCACGGCCGGAATATACGGCGTCCACAGTACTATCATCTGCATAGCAATGAATGTTAGAATCTTCTAATATGTCATTGATATGCAGAAGAAAAAGCGTAGGGGACAGCACACAGCCTTGGGGGACGCCAGCATTTACGGGAAAATAATCAGAGCAAAAACCGTCGACAGCGACTTTAATGCTACGCCCGGTAAGAAAGCTAGCGACCCACTTGCACAAATTCTCGGGAAGCCCATACGATGGAAGTTTTGCTAAGAGTGCTCTATGCCACACACGATCAAAGGCTTTCGCCATGTCCAAACTAACTGTCAGGCCTTCGCCTTTGCTTTCGACAGCTGCAGCCCAACGGTGAGTAAGGTAAACTAGAAGATCACCAGTTGAACGACCATGGCGAAAGCCATATTGACGGTCGTTGATCAACTGAAAACAATGTTTGTTTTGAAAACAATGTTTTTATCTTCACCCTTTATCCCGTACATGGCAGGGTAGGCAGAGGGAATTGCAGGAACCATAGGAACTTAGTGTTAACACACTCCTTTGCTTATGCGGTCCCTGCTTTCTCTTCGAAAAAGGCGGAAAGCGGCCGCCTTTTTGAGGCATTACGTGTTGCTTGCTTCTTAAAAGGAAGAAGTAGTAAAAATTGCATCAATTGGGAATCGAAGCTGCGACAGATTATAGTCAAAAATAATGCAACTAATCTAGATTTATAATTATTTGTAATTAATTTTACAACTGCGTATAATTGACAACTATCTGCTTATCTTTTTAACGCCATATCGATACTGATACCTGTTATCACTGATAACACGTTACTTGCACGGATTTTGGGGATGACTGTAAGTAGTATGAACTCAGGACTAAATATTTTATGATTATTTATTAATTTATTAGGCGAAAGGCCACCTGATGTTAAGTGGACACCCTCGTCCATAGACATCCACTACCTGAAAGGATGTGGACGCGTTGCCAACTAAATACCCAGACCAACCCCCCTTTATGGGTTACCAGAACTCTCAGTCACCTGACGAAACACAGCAGCCTTAATATGCTGCTGTGCCACGACGGTGTTCTATGAGAGCGTGGTATTACCGGGTTCGAGTTTGGCCCTTTTGAGCTACCGGTAATAAGGAAAATGACATTTGACTGTCATATCGCAGTAGCAGCGTCTGCTTGTAAATATGACGGTTTGTGGGTTCGATTCCCGTGAGAAGAATATGAATTATTTTCATTTTCTTCGCTCTGGCAACCAGGCAAAGCGCGGCATTGAGTTCTACCACTCAACACGCAATGCTCAGAAAGTCGGAAAGCATGAAACGGAGTGTCTTAACACTAGGTTCTCACAGTTCCTGCAGTTCCCTCTGCCTACCCTGCCATGTGCGGGATAACGCGTGAAGAAAACAAAATTAATTTTTTAATAAAATGTATAACGTATTTTTTTAAATAAAAATATATAATAAAGCCACTTAATTGTTCTTTAAATCTCCTTACAGAGATGCTGACAACGAATAAATTGAATCAGGCGTATAAGAGTGTCGTGAGATAAAGACGTATGGCATAGTGATAAGGAGGGTCTTTGGATACTATACAAAAGGCGCGGGTTCGAATCGCGCTACAGTTAAAATTCTTAAAGTTTTTTCATATATTAAAATTCGTTCAAAAATCTCACTTATTAACTAACTTCTTTTATTATGATATTGTATATAAGTAAGAAAGAATGACTCATTCCCCGCCTATGAGAATGGAACTTGCAACTGTCAATTCTATAGTTAAATTCACTACTAAGTGGCAGGTACCAGGACTTTATAGCTGACCGAGAAATCGTTACTATATAGTACAACTGGGAATCGAACCCGCAACTGTCGCTTTAAAAGTTAGCAAGTATATTTTTTATTAATATTTTGATTAAATATTTTCAATCTATACTTATCGTGGTCAGATTAAAATAATCAGATAAAACACAGTTCTTGTTAATGTTTCCAATAATACTGTCAGTATGAATTTAACCTCAATATAACAATGTGGGGATCTGTAAGTCAATAAATATATATATTTATACTCATTTACATCTATTTATAAGTGAATTTTATACACATTTATATTTATTTATAAGTAAAATATTTAAAAAATAATAATAGTTAGATTTATAATAATAACTAATGACAATATTAATTGTTAATTTGTTTTTAATTCTGTGTAAAATAAGTCAAGGTCAGACGATAGTAGGTTCGATTCCCATATGGAGAAAATGAATTATTTTCGGAGAGAAAGAGAATGCGTTTGATCCTAGTATTAAGTCTGTTAATGTGTTTTTCTTAGTTTTCAAGACAATAAGCGTTTAGCGGAATTACTCTACACCACGGTTTATCTTGTCACCGGAGCGAAGGATCTAATTTATTTTTCTTTCATGGGAATCGAACCCGTATCTGTCGCGTTTACAGCTCGACATCCCAAACATACAAACATACTAAAGATCAAAACTTATACCATAAATATCTACAGGAAGTGAACGTGGTGGACAATTCTGAAGGTGGCGTGCAAGTTGTAGACAATTCTGGAGGTGGCGTGCATGTCGTTGACGATTCTGGAGGTGGCGTGCATGTCGTTGACGATTCTGGGGGTGGCGTGCATGTCGTTGACGATTCTGGGGGTGACGTGCATGTCGTGGACAATTCTGGAGGTGGTGTGCATGTCGTGGACAACAGTGACTCAGGAGTCATTGTTGTAGATAACAATGACTCCGGAGTCATTGTCGTTGATAATAACGATTCAGGAGTGATGGTCGTGGACAATAGTCATCCTAGTGGAGTTCAAATTGTGGATAATTAAATAGGTGAGTGTAAATTAGTAACACGGCTTCACGGTCTATCCCGCATATAGCAGGATAGGCAGAGGTAACCTAGTGTTAAGATACTTAGTTCCCTGATTCCCTCATTTCGAGGCATTGCATGGTAGGTAAGTGGAGGAACTCCCTTGACGTCAGAACGAAGGTAATGAAAATGTTTCATTGTATAGAAATGGGAATCGAACCTGTAAACCGTCTCCTTTATAGTCAGACTGTGCCACTATCTCAGGACATTCTTAATACATGTTGCCTAATGAAAGTAAAACAAATACTATATAGGTCGAATATTTTCTGAAATCGAAGACTTTCCACGTTTCTCCATAGTCAGTCATAGTTCTCCATTGTCTTTGGTAAAGAGTAGACTGAAGTGACATTTGTTAGTAGATTTCTTAGTTTTCTTGCGTACTGGAAACCAGAACTTGGTAAAATCCCAGGTTAGGTAGGACCACGACCTGGTTTCCAGCAGGATGATCTAACCGTATCCTGCCTTCTGGTGTGGGGAGTTGGTACTTCAAAGTGATCCCCAAATGGCAGAAAGTGTATCCCAATTAATTTGATGAAAAATTTTCAATTAAAACAAATCTATCTCCACCATTTGTTAATATCTGATCGCGACGTTAAGTTTTACTCAACTAAAATTGTCTTAAAAGTTCTATCTTTTCCATCCGTGAGGACGGAACTTATGGAGAGAACTTTTAGTTCATGACAAAGAGATTATGGGTTCATGGGTTTATGGGTTCGATTCCCATGAGGGTAAGATGGATTTTTCATTTTCACCTTCTTCGCTCTGGTAGCTTGGCATACGTGGCGTTGAGTTCAGACACTCAACACGCAATGGATCGAAAAGGAAGTGAGCGGGGAGTAGAGTGTCTTAACACTTGGTTTCTATGGTTACTGCGGTTCCCTCTGCCTACCCTGCTATATGCGGGATAAAGCGTGAAGCTGTTAAAAAAGTTCCGCCTTCCTCTCTACAAGAAAACAGAGATAAGTTGAGAAAAATCATTTTCTTTCTTTCAGATGACTTTCTCCGGTCTGATTCAGGATTTCATCATCATATGCATTAAAATTAACATTAACTTCTTAATTTTGTACATTTAATAAAATAATTAATAATTTTAGTTTTTGTTTTCTTATAACACAATCTATATATGATATATGAAAAATGTTTTTTTTTGGCTTCACGCTCTATCCCGCACATTCCAAAGCAGGCAGAGGGAACTGCAGGAACCATACGAAGCTAGTGTTAAGACACTCCGTTGCTTAGTCCCTGCTTTCTCCGTCCTCGCTTTCCGCCTTTTTTCGAGGCATTCCGTGCTGAGTGCCGGAACTCAACGCCGCGCTTTGCCTAGTTTCCAGAGCGAAGAAAATGGAAATAGAAAAAGCCATCTTCCCCGAATGGGAATCGAACCCACAAACCATCGCGTTCACAGGCAGACGCTTCCGCCTATGCGCCACGACGGTCCTCTAAAAAATATTAAGTATATTAAATCCTATATACAGCAGGTTCAAAGTCATATTTATTACTTTTTTTTATTATAAGAATGAGGAGGTGAAATCATTTATTCCCACAGGCGGTAATCAAACTTATAACAACTTAAATCACGATGAGGTATAACTTAGTTCTTAATGTATAATATTTAATATTTTTTTCGTGACCAAAGAAAAGTGAACGCCTGTTGAAATATTTTTGCAATCTTTGAAATTATTATAAAAAAATTTTCGTAGGCGCTTTTTATTTTCCCACTTTGGTTAATAAAACGCAGCGTTCAGTTCCGCCGTTTAGTGATAAAATTAATGTAAATTGACAATACTAATACTATGTGCCTGTGTCTGCGGGGAAAAACGTGAAAATGATTTTTTTTAGCTTCACACTTTATCCCGCACATGGCAGAGTGGGCAGAAGTCCTATAGTTCCTGCAGTTGCAGGAACACACACAGCACACACCTCACACCTCTCCCGCCTCGTCCACTGTCAATAACCTCCTCACATAAGCTCTTCAGGGAGTCCTCATGCTTTATGTGACCTTCCTCCAGTATCTTAGATACTGAATATATTTTTGATACGAAAAAATTTACTTACCAATATGTAAAAAACTCTGATAAATCCATGCAATCGGCGTCTTTCCGGCCCAACTCTTCGGCGATACCAGAATCCACGTCTTCTTCAGAACTGCCCTCGTTCTCACTATCCGAGCGGACAACGTTCATAGTGCGAGTATCCGAACTCACCACTGACAGCTGACTTGACACTACTACGGTGTTGACACGCTCAAAATGTTTTTTTTACACTATTTTAATGTTTTTTTTTTGTTTTTATGTAGTAAGTCTTTGTTATTTTTTAAATTGTTTTAGTAATAAATAGTTGTATCTGAAACAAAATAAATTTTTGCAAATTAATTCTCGTTAGCAATTGCTATTTGTTTTGAACAATGATTTTTTTATTTTATAATAAAGTGACATAAGTCAATAGGTTTTTTATTTTTTTTTTTTTTTTTTTTTTTAGCTTCACGCTTTATCCCGCATATGGCAGGGTAGGCAGAGGGAACTGCAGGGACCGTGGGAACCTAGTGTTAAGACACTCCGTTACTTAGTCCCTGCTTACTGCGTCCCCACTTTCCGCCGTTTTCGAGGCATTGCGTGTTGAGTGGCGGAACTCAACGCCGTGCTTTGCCTTAGTTGCCAGAGCGAAGAAAATGGAAATAGAAAAATCCATCTTCTTCGACTGGGGATCGAACCCAGAAACCGTCGCGTTAGCCGCGTTACAGGCAGACGTTGCGCCTCTGCGCCACGACGGTCCTTATACTTTATTGCAGAAATTAAAAAAAAATGTACAAAGGGCGTTTTTTTTTTATTTTTTTTTTTATATTCACTACATCTGTCGCATGCTAGAACGTAATTTTTTTAATAATATAGAAATATTTAATATTTTTGCCTTGGGGTGGATTTTGGCTATAAATATATAAGTTACACATTGACATCAACGTTAACGAAACAAATATTCACAATCAATCGATCAAAGCAGGAAGCTATCGCCCTACATCCAAGTAATTGTGTCATTATAAATAAGCGGCTCGCGGCGGCGGGGAAATGTCACAGGTTCAAATCGTGCCAAGTATGAGGTAATTTAATATTAACGGTTAGTGTTTTGTGTTTCATAACAGCAATGGATCCGGTGTAATTATTAAACGGAAATAGAATTTAGTACAAGAGAAGTTATTTAAAATATCTTGAAAAGTGGAAGTGGAGAACGGAGTGTCTTAACACTAGGTTTCTAATATGCTTTGTCTATCCTGCTATATGCGAGATAAAGCGTGAAACTAAGCTAGCGTTTACAATTAAACCTTTTAATGAAAAGTCAAAAGTAAAATTTACAGTTCAATATTTAAAGTGTATCATAATGACAGCTGTCAATGGTGACAGGTAAAAAAATATAATTGTATAAATGCAACAGATAAAAAAATATATTTAATTCTAAGCTACCTTACGGGGTAGCACACGTATCTCGTGTCGTCTCGTATTGGCAGTAGGGAAGGGAAGGCGATAGGGAACCAAGTATTAAGACATTCTAGACATCTTCATGTTGAGTGGCGGAAGTCAACGCTGTGATATTAATAATTTATTTTCGTTAAAAAGAATTGAACCCAGAACTATCTCTTTTACAGTCACAGGCCACATAATTATTAATGTGTTTACTAAGATTACATTGTATTTAATTGTAGCTCCGTCCTACAAATAAATACAATGTAATCGTGCAGTGACGGAGAAAGAATACAATTCACTGCCCCTTCCTCCTATGGGTGTCGTAAGAGGCGACTAAGGGATATCTGAGCGACCAACTGCTCATCTGGTGGTAGGATGTTAATCATCCGCCTGGTTTGTTACCACCGTACGCATGGTGAAAAACTCGTGAAGTGGCTATACAACCGCGTTTCGAGATCTGCCTGAGCGAGCTATGTCGCATGGCAAAGCGTCGCTCACTTCGCGTCTCTTTAAACGAGGCGTGAAGAGGCATCTTGCGGGCCGGCATGGCGAGGGTGACTAGTGCAGCTCATTTTTGTTGTCAGTACTAGTCGTCTTCACGTTTGGACTCCACTTCCACTTACCATCAGGTGGAGTGGAGTCATATGCCTACCCGGATAATATAAAAAAAAAAAGCATAAAGATCCCAGTGTGAGCATGTATGAAGAGGTTAATGACAGTGGACGAAGCGGGAGAGATATGCAGGGACCGGATAGGACAGGGACAAAATTAAGGGTTTCATTCTGTCTGACTACCCTGCTAGGCAAAGAGGGTCATATAAACTAAAGCCGTTCTCCACTTTTCCATACTTAATTTAATTTCTCCAATTCTTTGGAGTAAACAAGTAGAATAGAGTTTTACCACTAGAGCACACATCTCGAGTAGAGAAGATGTAAGAAGAAGATTAAAGCGGGGTATGAATTGTTTTAAAACAAAGTTCCCTACACCTACCTAGAATAAACGAGAATATAAAAAAAATACTTCTTGTCTATAATTTATTCTATGTTTTTGGACTCAGTTACAGCAAAGTCCCAATAAACATTGACCTAAAACTGAATAGAGCATCTTAGCACTAAGTTCTCCCTCGTCTGCTAAATTTGGCTAAATTATTTCACAAGCTTTGGACTTAGCTTACATAGTCCACAGTAAATATTGACCTAAAAATGGCCTAAAACTGAGGAGTAGCACTTAGCACTAAGTTCTCCCTAGTCTGCTAAATTTGGCTAAATTACAGGTGCATACTATAGCAACAATAACCTGGCGTGAACTCAATTGTTCTTGACGAGTTTCGGTTATATCACATCACATTGTGTTTAAGTGAATCATCATAGAAAATCAATTTTATATATGGAATTAGAATGCTTTATCAAGTTTGCCAAAATATATTTAGGTGTGATTTATTTGTAAAGATCAGGTGTTTTATCACTAAGCAGCTAGACTGTCGCCTCGAAAAAGACGGAAAGTGGAGACGGAGAAAGCAGGGACTAAACAACGGAGTGTCTTAACACTAGGTTCCCACGGTCCCTGCAGTTTCCTCTGCCCACCCTGCAATATGCGGGATAAAGCGTGAAGCTAAAAAAAAGTAAGCAGCTAGATCCCTTTTCTTCAATTATAAAAGTTCTCCTTTTACTTCAGAGTTCAGCCTCTCATCACACAGACATATCAAGGCATTTTCTTTTTATATATACATTACCTAATGTCTTATCAGATTGAAGAAGTGATAGTAAATTTATTGTCTCAAACGGGAATCGAACTCACGACTCTCGAGTTGATCATTCTGTGCGTTTCGTGTATATTTTCAACTTCATATAAAACAATCTAAAGTTACAGCTTTTATGCGATATATCTGAAGAAGAGATAGTATATATGTATGTCTTCACGCTTTAACTAAAGGAACGATAGGAACCTAGTGTTAAGACACTCCGTCGTGGCGCAGAGGCGTAGAGTCTACCTGTAAACGCGACAGTTTGTAGGTACGAGTCCCATGAGGGCAAGATGGACTATTTCCATTTTCATCGCTCTGAAAACTAGGCAAAGCACGGCGTTGAGTTCCGCCACTCAACACACAATGCCTCGAAAAAGGCGGAAAGTGGGGATGGAGAAAGCAGGGACTAAGAGAAAGTAAAATATTAAAATATTTCCAAGCCACTATTTTTATTCAGAGGTTAATGACAGTGGATGAGGCGAAAGAGGTATGCAGGGACCGCAGCGTTTGGCGCTCCGTTCTCTCTGACTACCCCGCTAGGGATAGATGTGTATGTATGTATGCGTGTATGCACTATTTTTAATATATCAAAATATTAACAAGCCACTTATCCACCTCAATAGCCTCATAATGACTAAAATTATGGAAACAAACACAGAACAGAGAAAGCCATGCCTCAGTATATAGCATATCTTGATGGCCCATTCCTCAAGATGAAAATCATCTTGAAATAAAAATATCCTACAGGGCGCACTATTTTCCAGATTCCATCCAGCTCAATAAACATCTGGAAGCTCTCTCTGACATCCGGTGTTCCTAATATCGAAAATAAACCCGAATCCTCAAAACCTCTTACTTCATAATGACCTAATAGCAACTACAACTACTGAGGAGGAGAACTACAAAAGATCTCTGGAGCAAGATCACTTGCAAAAGGCAAATGCAAAAGGGACGCGAATATCAAAGTTCTAAACTGAATTGACTTTCAGAGTGAAGGAAACAAGCACGTCAATCGAATACCATAATACCTGATAAAACCAAACTAATGAAAAATAATGGAATACCAAAAAAAACATATTCAACCAAATGCTCTGGTGTAAAAAGTATCCCAAAAAAAGAAATAGAAATTCATAAAAATAGAAATTGAACCTACTACACGCATTTGTATATATGAGAAACCATTCTGGTATGGAGAAAACAGGGACAAGGCGACGGAGTGTCTTCACGCTAGGTTCGTATGGTTCCTGCAGTTCCCTCTGCCTACCCTGCCATGTGAGGGATAACGCGTGAAGCTAAAAAAACAGAAAACACTTTCAAAACGCATCACGAGGGCACCAGCATTGTGATCTAGAGACATCACATCGTCCGTGGTCTGTCATCAATCCAACGCAGCTGGTAAAGTTGGCAATTCATCAAATTCACGAAATGTTTGACACACATTTATCAATGCTCCCCCTATTATTTTGTCATGTTTACATTTAGACGATTGTACGCAGTTGGGGACTTGGACTATCTGATTTAACGTGGTAATTGTTTTTTTTAGCTTCCTTCACGCTTAATCCCGCTCGTAGCAGGTTAGGCAGAGGGAACCACAGGAACCGTTGGTGGCACTTCGTGTGTACCACCCTCACAAAGTGGAATTCGAACCCTCAAACCGTCACGTAATTGTCAAATTCAACTTCTATATTGCTTTCAACATTATTTAACTTTAAATAATAAAAAGGAAAAAGAGCTGCTTTTAGTTAATAAATAAGAAATGCCGTTTTGGTCTTAGTTTTTTGTTATTTAGTTTTTTTCTGGCTGTACCTTGTATATAGCAGGATGGAATGTAGTATTAAGTCACTCCATTCTTTAATTTTGCCATACTTTGAGTACGGGAACTTAATGATTTGTATAATGAAAGAATTTTTTTTTTATTTAGCTTCACGCTTTATCCCGCACATGGCAGGGTAGGCAGAGGGAACTGTAGCAACCATAGAACCTAGTGTTAAGACACTCCGTTGCTTAGTCCCTGCTTTCTCCGTCCCTAGTAATTAATATTTATAACTTTACACAAAATCACTACACTATGTATGATTACTTGCTGTGCATTTTTGCCAATTTGTTAGTTGTTATATATAGTGATAAAAGATAATCGACAGTTGTCAAAATTCCATAGATAATAATACTATATTGAGATTGACATACAGATAACCAAATAACTTGTTTTGTAATTTGAAAAAAAAAATGACACATACTAATAATCTATAGAAAAAAATAATTTGACACCACAGTGTTTTAGTTAATAGCTGTACACTTCTTAATTTATTATATTTTTATAATAGCTTTAGTTTGACTAAACGCAGTCAAACTCAAAACTATATATTAAAACATATTGTGAAATAACTTATAGTTATCCTTGACCACTGTTTGTATTTTTACACTGTTTTTAAGCACTATTTATGTATAAATGTAATTTTTTTAAGGATTTTAGTATTAAATATATTTCGTATGGCAATTACTATACACATGTTGTGTTTACCTTTATATAGTTGTGCCATTACTTCTAAGCTGACTTTCATGTATTCATATATAAAAGCATTATTGTAACAACTGCTGGTGAACCTTATATAAAATAAAAAAAAATAAAAAAAAACTTGTAATTCTGTGAACCTACTTGATATATAATATTTAAATGAAATATTTAAATGTAATATTAAATTACCTTCAATTTCAGGGAAGATTCTCTCAACTGGCAACACTTCACAAAATCACAAATTACAACACCAAAAAAAATTATTAAAAAAAAATTGTTTATAAATTAAAAAAAAACACTTTTATAAAAAATTTAAAACAAGTAAATATATAAACCAAATTAAATTTAAATTAATATTTCGATATATGTATGTATATATATGAAAAAAAAGAACAACTTTTTATAGCGCGTTAGTTTAGTATGACGACTATAACACACTGTGTACGCGCACTACTGTAGAATTGAGGACAAAAATATATAGAGACGTCTTCACTTTAGAGTGAAGCTTTATTACGTACATGTTACTAATAGTAGACTTATTTTAAAGAAGCGAGTGATGTAACAGAGAAATTTCGAGAGTTTAGAGAGAGAAGAAACTGCTTAGCATTCCATGGATTCACCGTGCGGGTGCCCGTCTTGTTGTAGGAAGAGGAGCTCCGAGTAGCGCTTGGAACTTGCGACCCAAGTGTAGGTTTAAAGGGCCCCTTTAAAATGCATTAACGCTCACCTTCACTGTCCGAGCTCCCACTACCGACACCAAATTTTAAATGATTGTACCAAAGCCGCCTTCGAAGTTTGTTCTAGAAATGAATTTGTGATAGTTCTAGACAGGCCGAGATCTTTTAATAAACTGTAGAGAGATTTCGCTGTTATACCACTCGATCCTACTTCAACCGCATATAAGCTAACTAAACCTATTCCTGGTCAGTTCGTTTGTAAGATCGAAAACAAATTAATTTTTTTTTATAGCTTCACGCTTTATCCCGCACATGGCAGGGTAGGCAGTTATCCGCAGCACTCCGTTACTTAGTCCCTGCTTACTCCGTCCCCACTTTCCGCCGTCTTCGAGGCATTGCGTATTATATATATATATATATATATATATATATATATATATATATATATATATATATATATATATATATATATATATATATATATATATATATATATATATATATATATATATATATATATATATATATATATATATATATATATATATACATACATATATATATATATATATATATATATATATATATATATATATATATATATATATATATATATATATATATATATATATATATATATATATATATATATGCGCTAAAGCGTGAATCTACAGAAGAAAGAAGAATAAAAAAGAAACAGGGCTTTATAATGTAAATGAATGTACGAGAATACTCAAACTTAAATATGCTAGGTAGGTTCATTTAAAAGCAAATTTAAAATAAAAAAAACGCAGTAGTGTCGTACAAAGTACTATAATTAATTATACTATATTCGTCTCCATGCATTTTTGTTCCCTTTAGAGTTGTATCGATGCTATTATTAAATTAGTTAAATGTGCATGCGCATGTTGTCGCAGTATTTACTAAACGAGCTATAGTACGCAATTTTATTTGTGTGGACCATAAAGCGGTCTATATCGACCCCTAGAGGTCTATGACAACGTGCAAGGGGTCTATGTCAGCGAAAGAAAATTTGGGGGTCCATGAAATGAAAATGGGGGTCCACTATTACTTACATTGAATTAAGGAGGTTCAGTACTGTTACCAATCTCCAAACGAAAAAAAGAAACAGAGTAGACATCATACTTGAAGAAAACACTTAAAAATTGAACGCAACGGGACTCGAACCCGGGCTCTCTCGCGAACCGTGCAAGCGCTCCCACCACTGAGCTTATATGCTTTATACAACTTATTTCGTTGTTGACATTTTTGTAGGGAGTTTCTTAAAAATTTCCGCTTTCCAAAAATCATTACAAAGACCAATCGTTTGGCGAAAGAGAATGGTATTTTTATTAAATATTTTCATGATTGATTATGATGAGCGGGGACGGAGAAAGCAGGGACTAAGTAACGGAGTGTCTTAACACTAGGTTCGTATGGTTCCTGCAGTTCCCTCTGCCTACCCTGCCATGTGCGGGATAAAGCGTGAAGCTAAAAATAAAAACAATAATAAATTTTTACATACTAGACAGGTTCATCCTTCTCACTACACATAACAAACACAAAATTTTACTTTGAGTAGTTTTAATTCTCTCTTTGTCTCTATTTCTCTTTAGAGCAGTTGTAGTTATCTGAGGTCAGGTGACCAGGTCTTTCCAGGTAATTCTTGAGCTAAACTAGCCATCCATGTGGTACTCTTGGTGACTTCCAATGCCAAGCTCTGCTGCCCATGGTAAATGTACCCATTATTTTATTTGAGAACTGAATTGATCTCTGGGATAAGTTAAATTACTCAAAGGAAAGTACTATACCATTTTTTTGTCACTGAGAATTTTTTTTTACCTTTTACAAGTCATTTGCCGGAGAAACTTATCTTACAAACAGAAGGTACTGTGGGGATTATCGAAAACCGGCATTGCCTACTAAAACCCAGAGTTCCTCAAGGTTTCTTCTAGTAGCCTCGGTGACTTATAGGAGGATTATAGCACCTTCCTGTTGTAGATTCTCCAGGAGGAGGGTGGAGGGGGGGGGGGGAGTAAAGATGCGCAAAACGCCTTCCTCCATCCTCTGGTCTATGGCTGCCATCACCTAATACAGCCGTCTAGGCGATGTTGTGGAGCGCGGCTTTCGAGAAACCATTCCTCGTCAACACTTGCACCAGCTTGTACGTCAGGATCAAATCCTCTTTTTAACCAGCTCTTTAGGTGTGGACGTACTGATAACTCCAGATCTTCCCTTCATCGCCAAATTAGAACTTCGCCCTTCTTCCTTGCGATAAACTTACTCACCAATGATTGCTCAACTCGTGACCGCTCCCTTGCACGAAATGCGTCAACTCTGGTAGCCACTTTCGAACGCAACTCCCAAGGCGGAACACCGGCCAAGAGTGTAGGTGCCGTCCACGATACAGTACCCCTCACCGCTATGACCCCTTTGCGCTTTTCATAATAGACTCCTGTTATGCAACAGTAAACATGGAGAATCTGGTTTTTTTTTTTCATTTCCAGGGCTTGCTGAACATCCAGAGTCGATGACAATCGACCAACTAGTGTCAGGGTTACATACTTCATCTGAGCCCGCACCTCCACCTCCTGATCCTCGATGCATAGTATAGCCCCACTGGATGGACCCTTTCGTTGGCTATGAAAAAGGAAAGCCTAAGTTTTAGGCATTGAAACCCTTAGACCTAGCGCTCTGACTTTGGGACTTCATAGCCGACCGGAAGATTATCACTATATAGTAAAATTGTGGGGTCACGTGAATTGAACCTGTAACCGTCGCTATACAGTCATACGCTACACAACTGAGACACGACGACCTCTATATTACATAAAATAGTTATTCAATATTTTCTAAGCGACGTTCAATGCCACGTCTCACACTTCTGCTTTCAACACTTCATAAATAAACGTTCTTGGGGCACGCAGAGTGACTGATGTGAATGAAAAGTTTTACACGATATTATATATAACTCGTTTAGTTTCACGCTCTATCCCGCATATAGCAGGATAGAAAGTGATTTGACACTCCGTTTTCCGTTTTTGACTCGGAGAATGCTAAGCGGAGAAATGAAAGGAAAATTCTCTTAGTTAATTTTTTCTTTTGTTCGCTTGATACAAGACGCGGCGTTGAGCCTCGCATTTTGACAGGAAAAGGAATTCTTGCTTTGCTTTATAGGTTTCTTGGTATACTAGGGACATTTGCAGAAAAATGAGTATATTGGCATTATTTTCCAGAAAAAAAAAATGTTATCACATTATTAATATATTATAAGTTAAAATAAATAATTAATTTTGCCTTCTAAAAAAAAGGAGAGTAGTGTCCGAACACTCATATAAATTATGTGTTTTAGACTTTTCAACAACATCAGATTTCAAGCTATTATTTTTTTTAGTGAACATTCTGGGGTGGGCACCAGACTCCCATGGGGTGGACACGAACCAACGGAACCCCCTCCTCCCCATATTTGTCACTATACACGATTATATATGTTATATAAAGCTGTATGATAAATGGACATGCAAGCAAAACACGTGTTATTATCGATCTCCATTGTTGTGAAGTGCTGTCGAACCCGCGACCTCCGCCATCAGGCGTCGTGCCAGAACAATTACTTATTAATTAAATTTGTACATGTAATTATGTCATTGCGAAAGGGATTTGCATTTGATATATTGTTTAAAGATGCGCTCACGACTTTGTTTATGTAAATTTATTTTCTTTTTTTTTTAGCTTCACGCTTTATCTCGCACATGGCAGGGTAGGCAGAGGGAACTGCAGGTTAGGGAACCATAGGAACCTAGTGTTAAAACACTCCGTTGCTCAGTCCCTGCTTTCTCCGTCTCCGCTTTCCGCCTTTTTCGAGGCATTGCGTTTTGAGTGGCGGTTTTTTTGGTGTTTTATTTTTTTTTTACATATCTTCCATGTACAAACAGTGATCAGTTACATTTTTATTATATATATACATATATTACTAGGCAAAACGCGGCGTTGAGTTCCGCCACTCAACGCGCAATGACCCGAAAAGGTGGAGACGCATCTCGCCTACAAAGACCTTGTGTGTTGAGTGGCGGAGATCAACGCCGCGCAATAATGTTTTCTCCCCTCATGGGAATCGAACCCGCAACCATCACATATACAAACACTCTCCACATCTATCATTTCTTGACGTAATTTCTAATAATATCCAAGTAATTAGTCAAGCTGCCAGATCGTTTATATATAATTATGAAGCTTGCTTTTAAAGCATCTTTGATATATTAGAAAAAAAAAGTAATTAGCGGAAAACGGAGTGTCTTAACACTAGGTTTCTTCAGTTCCCGCTGTTCCCTCCGCCTATCCTGCTATGAGCGGGATAACACATGATAACTTCACGCTAGAAGAATCACTTAGAATCCCATAGAATTAGTGTGGACTAGTGATGTAACGAATGTCATTTTTTTGAACATTCGCGAATGTGAATATTCAGTAATTCAATTGTAACGCGACGGTTAGTGGGTTCGATCCCCATGAGGGGAAGATGGATTTTTCTATTTCCATTTTCTTCGCTCTGGCAACTAGGCAAGATATTACGGCAAGATAGCACTATAGAGGTCCATTCCATCGTTAATTATTATTCTTATGAAAAATTTTTATAATTATAGTTTATTATAAGAGTATAGTGTATTCATTTTGTTCAAGCAGATGATTATACAGGGTGTGGATGTAATGACGACCTTAATTTCAAGCATAGTATTAACTAGCCTTTATAAAGTTGGTAAAATTATAAAAGAAATAAAATTTTCAAAAATAAAAAAGTATTTTTTTTTTCAAACAAAATAAATAATTAAATTATTGTTCCAAAATAAAACACCATTAGTCAAGTGTGACGCGAGCGTACACTGGACTGTCAGAGCGGGACGGAGATATAGCTCTTTTTCTTTTGGTTATTTTTTTGAATGAAAGGTGACAGATTGACGACGTTCAATAGTATTGTTGTAGTTCGAGATGTTTACGTCATTTGTATTTAATGATGTCTTCCTCACGCGTTACACAGCTTGTATAAATATCGTGAAATGGAAAAAATGATGCTGTACCTAAACTATTAATAATTATTAAATAGTTCTTTGTATATGGCCTCGAAATATTTTCTTCTATAAGTAGTTTTGATAATGGCCGTGATGTCAGATGCACTCTGTATAATATTAAAAACCTAAGTAACAACCGATAAAGCTTTTAAGAAGAGAAAGAGAATTTATTTCTGTTTATTTAAATTGCATTAAAAATGTTTCATGAAATATAATGATATACATTTTTATGACAATTTTTTTATTTTTCTGATATTCATTATTCGCAAAACATTCGCAAAGTTTTTTGCGAATGCGAATATTTAAAAATATGCGAATATTCGCAAATGCGAATGCGAGTGTTCGTTACATCACTAGTGTGGACCATAGTGTTGTAAGAACAAGTTATGTAGGTTTAAAGGGCCCCTTTAAAATGCATTATCTTTAAGTTAGAAATCAATTTACTAACAGCATAACTCTTATTAGTAGGGTAGTGAGAACTTAGTGTTATGACACTCCGTTCTCCACTTTCTGTCCAAATTCCAAAAATATTGCGTGTTACGGAATTCAATGCCATTTTATTCCTTACCGAGAATAACAGAAGCTTTTTCTGTTCAAAAGACAATTTTTTTTTTTTATGTCTTCACGCTTTATCCCGCACATGGCAGGGTAGGCAGAGGGAACTTCAGGAACCATAGGAACCTAGTGTTAAGACACTCCGTTGCTTAGTTCCTGCTTTCTCCGTCCCTGCTTTCAGACGGGGTTCGAAACCCTAAAGTAACCCTTGACCCTTTCCCAGGGGTTCCTAAAGCCCCTTATGCTAAAAGTAAATTAAAAAAAAATAAGGAAATAAAAAAATGAGGACCGTCGTGGCGCAGAGGCGTAAGCGTCTGCCTGTAACGCGACGGTTTCTGGGTTCGATCCCCAGTCGGAGAAGATGGATTTTTCTATTTCCATTTTCTTCGCTCTGGTAAACTAGGCAAAGTGCGGCGTTGAGTTCCGCTACTCAACACGCAATGCCTCAAAAACGGCAGAAAGCGGGGACGGAGAAAGCAGGGGCTAAGCAACGGAGTGTCTTAACACTAGGTTCCTATGGTTCCTGAAGTTCCCTCTGCCTACCCTGCCATGTGCGGGATAAAGCGTGAAGCTAAAAAAAATAAATAAACAAACAACCACTATGACTTTTTATAACTGTTATTTTTTGCTCACAGCATAAATATAAATAAAATAAAAAAAAAAAGAAAAAAAATCATAACAAAGATTGTTTTATAAATAATTATAATTCAATAAATATATACATTTATATATCTTTGTCTTATATACAGGTACTGTACTGTGTCTGACACGGCGGCCGTTATCAAAACTACTTATAGGGGAAAATATTTCAAGGCGATATACAAAAAATTAGTTAACAATTATCAATAGTTTAGTCACAGGATCATTTTTCCCATTTCCCTATATTTACACACCCTGTGTAACGCGTGAGGAAGTCATCATTAAATACAAATAACGTAAACATCTCGAACTACAACAATACTATTGAACGTCGTCAATCTGTCACCTTTCATTCAAAAAACAACCGAATGAGAAAGAGCTATATCTCCGTCCCGCTCTGACAGTACAGTGTACGCGTCATACTTGACTAATGGCGTTTTATTTTGGAACAATAATTTAGTTATTTATTTTATTTGAAAAATATATTTTTATTTTGTAAAATTTTACTTCTTTTATATTTTTACAAAGTTTGTGAAGGCTAGTTAATACTATGCTTTAAATGACGGTCGCGGTAACATCCACACTCTGTATATAAACTTCTCACTCTCCGTGGCCGGGCGTCGCAGCGCGGAGAGATTTCTCCAGATTTTTTAATGCCGGTGTTATATTACTGCCTAGGTCTTCTACTACGCTTGATAGGTACACTAGAAAAAAAAAAGTTTATTTTTTTTAATAATGAAACAGTAAATAAAATAAACACTTTCACGCTGTAACCCGCATATAGCGGGATAGGAGATAAACTTAAAGAATACAAATGAACCTGCGAACCTCTTGTGAACCGTGCAACCACTCTTACCACTGAGCCGTGCGTTCTTCTCCCTCCCACCGCGTTCAAATTTTTACATGTTTCGAATGGGAATCGAACCCGCTATCCCGTTTATAATCAGTTATAACAACTCACCTATATCAGTGAGGCAGCGTTTAGTTCCGAGGGCGTCCATATTTCTAATGTTCAATATTTTCTCCGCGTACATTTCACATGTGTGTGTGCACAACTGTTAAAAAACACATTATATTCATTCACTTATTTTTTTTATTAGCTTTACGCTTTATCCCGCACATGGCAGGGTAGGCAGAGGGAACTGCAGGAACCATAGGAGCCTAGTGTTAAGACACTGCGTTACTTAGTACCTGCTTTCTCCGTCCCTGCTTTCCGCCGTTTTCGAGGCATTGAGTGTTGAGTGGCGGAACTCAACGCCGCGCTTTGCCTAGTTGCCAGAGCGAAGAAAATGGAAATAGAAAAATCTATCTTCCCCGACTGGGGATCGAACCCAGAAACCGTCGCGTTACAGGCAGACGTTGCGCCTCTGCGCCACGACGGTCCTCAACATTCAACATTCATTACTTAAGTTCATCAATTCTTCACTTCTCCAGTAATTACTCAGTTACTCACTAACTAAGTGACATACAAAGTAATATAAAAATTACACACTCATTCATTCATTCATATAATAAATCAGACACACTGTAATTGACTCACTCACTCACTAAGTCATTCACTCACTCATTAACTTAAATTGAAATTTAAATAATTTTCTTTAAAATAAAAATGGCGGCGAAAGATCATAATATCACCGCCAGTTCGGTGCGGTTTAAACAATAATAGCGGGAATTAAAAAAAAATGCTAGTGGACTGTATTTTTGTTTTGATAGAAAATTAGTGAAAGAACACGATAATAATGGCCGACACTCACAACAACGAATAGAAAAGGAAAATTGATTTACCAGCTACAGTACGGGTTTAATTGGACAAAATAAGAGATATATGTAGCTGGGGAAAGTAGAACAAGCCGCGGCTAGTTATTTCCAATCTTCACCTAGCTGGGCCTTGTTTATTGTTATCTTTATGTTACATACACATAACTACTGTATTTTAATAACACTGATGCGAATATTGAGAAATATACTAATATTTTTGAATTATCAAGGCGCACACGTTGTCTATAGCAGCGGGGACATAATCGAAGTCGTAAGAAAGAAAAAAGAGCCCCCATTTATTGCGTGTCGTCCGAGTGAATGAAGTGCGACAAGGATCGCAATATGTATAGTGTGCGTGTTAGAAAGGGATGGGAATAGGATGTTATTGCGAGTGGCGGTTTTTTTAAATATAATATTTTTAGTCAAAATAAATCCCTTTTAATTTAATACTAAACAAAAAGTGTACAAGACTCATTTTATAAACGTCAAAATCTTTAAAACATTGGCAAAGCGCGGCGTTGAGTTCCACCACTTAACACTCAATGTCTTTAAAAAAGAGAAAACGGAGTATCTTAACACTAAGTTTCACGGTTTTGGCAGATTCCTCTGTCTACCCTGCCACGAGCAGGATAAAGCGTGAAGCCAAAAAAACCTTACCACCGGTTCACTAAAGTTAATGCCTCAGACTTGAGAATCAGCGCAAGAAACTCAGTAAAAAAAAATAACTCACTCATGTACTCACTCACTCACTAAGTCATCCATTTACTCACTCCCTGAGTCACTCACTCACAAGTCGTCCATTCACGCACTCATTCATTAAGTCACTCACTCACTGAGCAATTCATTCACTCACTCACTAAGTCATCCATTCACTAGCTCACTCGCTAAGACATTTACTCAGTCACTCACTCACTAAGTCATCCATTCACTAGCTCACTCACTAAGACATTTACTCAGTCACTCACTCACTAAGTCATCCATTCACTAGCTCACTCACTAAGACATTTACTCAGTCACTCACTCACTAAGTCATCCATTCACTAGCTCACTCGCTAAGACATTTACTCAGTCACTCACTCACTAAGTCATCCATTCACTAGCTCACTCACTAAGACATTTACTCAGTCACTCACTCACTAAGTCATCCATTCACTAGCTCACTCACTAAGACATTTACTCAGTCACTCATTCACTAAGTCATCCATTCACTAGCTCACTCACTAAGACATTTACTCAGTCACTCACTCACTAAGTCATCCATTCACTAGCTCACTCGCTAAGACATTTACTCAGTCACTCACTCACTAAGTCATCCATTCAGTAAGTCACTCACTAAGACATTTACTCAGTCACTCACTCACTAAGTCATCCATTCAGTAAGTCACTCACTAAGACATTTACTCAGTCACTCACTCACTAAGTCATCCATTCACTAGCTCACTCGCTAAGACATTTACTCAGTCACTCACTCACTAAGTCATCCATTCAGTAAGTCACTCACTAAGACATTTACTCAGTCACTCACTCACTAAGTCATCCATTCAGTAAGTCACTCACTCACTCACTCACTAACTAAAATAAATACCTCAGTAAGGAACTGCCATGTAGCTTGTTTATCTGACACGTGCATTTCCAGATGCTGCGGCAATGTCATCAAGTATTGACCGATCTGAAAGAAAAAACAAATAATTCATTAAAACTTAAGATAAAAAAGTTTAAAAAAAAATACTTAAAGAAAAAATAAGAAAATTAAACGCAGCGGGGTTTGAACCCGTACCTCTCGCACAACCAAATGCAAGCGCACTGACCACTAAGCCATACGTTCTTCATCACACCGCAGCTGAGTCGAAATTCTTATATTTTTATATGATTTTTATAATTTTTTTTCCACCCTTAGTGAAAATTTACACTAAAATATATAAAAAAAAATCTTTTTTTAATTTTGAACGCGATGACAACGGGTTCGATACACAATTAGGGGATAATGACGACACGAAATCCCGCTTAAGACGATTATTATGTATAAAGTTGCTATGAAGCAACTTTATACATAATTAAGAAGGTCATTCAAAAAGAGGGTAGTTTTACAATATAAAGACTATAAAAGCGATGACATCACGTCAATCGTGTCAGTTGTATGCAGACAACGGTCTGTGTTGGAAGGCTGCTCTGAGATGTTGTTATTAAGAGATTTATGTCATTTAATGCAATTACGAAAACGCTTGTGGAAATTTAAACTTTTCTTTTTTTTTTGGTATCGAGTTGGTTAATCCTCATGGAGTCCCTCCATCTTTGGGGAAAGGTGAAGGGGATTGTCAGACTCTTACTGATTTCTCATGTACCCATATGCGGTGGGGCGGGTATCGCCGAAGCATTCGTCGCCATCCTCCTGCTGGTATTGGCCCGCCAGATGGTCAGGCAGACCCTGTCACCCACTGCAGCAGTTCTCCGGCTGCAGGACTTCACTATCAGGTACGCGGAAAACACGACACCACCATCTCGAGGCCTGCCGCTGATCGGACGACAAGACGCTCCAAGTCTGCCGTCCACAGGCCGCGTCCTACGGTGGCTGAAATTCGGCCACCCTAGGACGTCCAGTGCGTCTGACACGGGAAGGTAGAGAAGAGGTAGCCCCTTTCTGCTGCCCTCCTTTGCGAGGCATCATGGCTTCACAAAAGGTGGCGACAGACTCCACCTGACTCACCCTCGGACTATAGTAGACACCACAGTCGGCGGAAGCGAGAGGCTCCCGCAGCTTTTACCGCCGCGACTAAATCACGGCGCTGCTCGGCCCAAGCTGGGCACTCTGCCAACGTATGTAGCGCCGTATCGTCACGGCAATCACCACAATGGTGGCACTGGCTCGTCGGCTCCGGGCCTATGCGACACAGGTACTTCCCGAAACATCCGTGTCCGGTAAGCACGCGTGTCAGCCGGAAGCTGAGAGCGCCGTGGCTCCTATTGAGCCACTCGTCTAGAATGGGCCTTACCGCCGCTACAGCGGCATGCCCCGCCGTGGGTTGCGCCAAGCGCATCTTCCACTCTGCCACTAGGACTTGGCGGAGCTCTGCCCTGCGTGCCACAACCTGTTGAAGCACAAGGCGCTGACCCCGCTCGACCGCCTCCGCCCGCCACCAATAGAGAGACGCCAGAAGCTTTGCTTCGAGGTCCCAGGGTGGGGTGGAAATTTAAACTGCTTTATGTTACAATATGTATATTTATGACGAAAACGCCAAAAAATATAAAGATTTTTATTCATACAAAGTAATGTAAGAATTTGTTTTTAAGGCTTCACGCTTTATCCCGCATATTGCAGGGTAAGCAGAGGGAACTGCAGAAACCATAGGAACCTAGTGTTAAGACACTTCGTTGCTTAGTCCCTGCTTTCCGCCCTTTTCGGACGTCTTTGTAGCGTATATTCTTTCCGTTTTTTTTACTGTAAACTGTGTTAAATTATTCTAAGTAATACGCAACTCTGCATATCCCGCTATACGCGGGAAAAAGCGTGAAGCTATAAAAAAAGTAAAAATACCTCAGTAATATATTCTTGCGGTGACAGAGCAAAGTCGGGCAGATCAGTCGATAGAGAATCGTTGTTGTGCCAGACGGAGAGTTGTGGGATTTTCTCTGGAAAAAATGAGAGGGAAAATTATAATTAAACAATATTAAAATCACACATTTAAATAATATAAAAAAACACATTTTTTTGAGAACCGTCGTGGCGCAGAGGCACAACGTCTGCCTGTAACGCGACGATCACTGGGTTCGATCCCCAGTCGGGGAAGGTGGATTTTTCTATTTCCATTTCCTTCGCTCTGGCAAACTAGGCAAAGCGCGGCGTTGAGTTCGCCACTTAACACGCAATGCCTCGAAAAGGGCGGAAAGCGAGGACGGAGAAAGCAACGGAGTGTCTTAACACTAGGCTCCCACGGTACCTGCAGTTCCCTCTGCCTACCCTGCCATGTGCGGGATAAAGCTTGAAGCTAAAAAAAAATATTTTTACTATTTAAAAATAAATCTTTGGAGTGGGAATTGAACCCACAATTATCATTTATAAACACACATCTCTGAATTACAATAATTTTTTCAATGAAAAATAGAAAAACTAAAAATTTCATTAAAAAAATATCAATTCTATTACTTAAAGAAGATATTTAAGAATCCCTTTCCATTCAAAGAAACTGATTTTGAAAATCTCATTGTTCTCATAAATAAATGATTTTTGAAAATTTTTAAAAATCTAAAAATGCCGTTCCATTAAAAAAAAAAGAAATCCAAAATCTAATAACTTTCAGAGAAAACGGTTTTTTTAAAAATGTTAAAGAATATTTAAGAATCCATACAAAGAAATGGATTTTCAAAATCCCGTTACTTTCACAAATAATGGATTTTCAAAACCTTAAACAATGTTAAAGATTTTTATGATTTTCTTTAATGTGTTAATCCATACTGAGGATAGAAAAATACTTGAAGACTTCGTGCGGTTGGCAAGAGGGCACAGGTTCAAATCCCGCTGCATTCAAATGTTATCTTTAAGTATTAATCTTAAAGATTCACTATCCTAGAACACGAACCAAAAAAAAAAACAGAACTTAAAAATCCCGTTACTTTCACAAACAACTTTTCATATTTTCAAAATCCCATTTCTCCCATAACCTCACCTAGTTGCACATCAATGGGGTTCCGTAGTATCGATCTAGCTAGTACTTTTAGTGTCTCGCGAGCTCTGCGGAGACTTGAGACACTAGGAGGGGCCTCTTTGGTCATCTTCTTCATATCTTCACTAAGAAGGAAACTTGGCAGATCGCGTAGAGGATGCCGTGATTCTTCTGCAAATGGATAAAATTAGTATTAATATATATTTTTTTAGCTTCACGCTTTATCCCGCAAAACACTTTTAGTCAGAAACATAAACTTCTTGGTTTTCAAAAAAAGTCCATAACTTTTTAGAAAGAAAATAAAATTGGAACCAGCACCTCTTGACCTCTTGGACGAGAGAATTTAGAAGAGGCACAGGTTCATGACTTGTTACGTTCAAATTTTCCTTTTGCTAAAAAGAATTTTACTTAGTAAGGAAAAGTCCAAAATTGATAGAAACTAAATTACCATATTTGGAACTCGCTATTCATTTTTTATACAATTACAAGTAATAACACAAATCGGTGTAGGGAATGGAGAACAGAGAAAGATTCTTCACTTTCTCTTGCTATACCCAGGATACATCGTGAAGATAAGAAAAAAAATTAAGTATCTCCACTCACATACGAGGATATGAAGGAAAAATATATGGAGAAGTCACAACAGGCTTCCTTTCTCCAAGACCTAGATATTCTCCAAACAAATTCTAACCTACAAATCAACTACAGATATAACACATCGAAACTCTTCTATTATTTAATCCAGCACCAAAAATCCTAAAACCCAGGTAAGAGACTATTTTCTCCAAGAACTTGACCGTCGTGGCGCAGAGGCGCATCTTCTGTCTGAAACGCGACAGTTTCAGGGTTCGATTCTCATTTAGGGAAGATGAAATTATCCATTTTCATTTTCTTCGCTCTGGCAATTAGGCAATAGCGCGGAGTTGAGCTCCCCCATTCAACACGCAATGCCTTGAAAAAGGCGGAAAGCGGTGACGGAGAAAGCTAACTAAACTAAGCAATGGAGTGTCTCAACACTAGGTTCCATTTGTTCCTGCGGTTCCTTCTGCCTACCCTGCAACATGCGGGACAAAGTGTGAAGCTAAAAAAAACTTCTCAACTTAGAAAAAGGCTTCCTTACCAACCACCTCCTCCTTCTCCATTTCCAGCTGTCTCCTGGCGAGGGTCTCCAGCAGGACCGCTGTCGCGTTCTCCAACACCAGAGAAGCTGGGAACGTCTCGCTGAGAACACCAGCTGGTTCTCCATCTGAGACAGCTACGAGGAACTTGGTCTCGATTGTACGTGTGTGAGAAGATATCAGGTTTAATATGGCCGCTATGAAATGCTAAATGGAGAATAATTTAATTTTTTTTTAATATAAAATTATTAAATTAAAAATAACTATTATTTTTTTTTATTATTATTTAGTTTCACGCTTTATCCCGCACATGGCAGGGTAGGCAGAGGGAACTGCAGGGACCATATGAACCTAGTGTTAAGACACTCCGTTGCTTAGTCCCTGCTTTCTCCGTCCCCGCTTTCCGCCTTTTTTCGAGGCATTGCGCGTTGAGTGGCGGAACTAAACGCCGCGCTTTACCTATTTTTTATTAATATTATTTTTTAATATAAATATATATATTGTTTAAATATAGATTTATAAAAATAAAAAATAACAGTTTCACGCTTTTTCCTGTATACAAAAGCGGGATAGAAGAGAACTTTGCGTGTTTATTCAACTACCAGGTACCAGGAGTCGATGACTGAGCAAGAGATCTCTCTTAGTACATATAGAGTACAAATAGAGAGGTCATTGACCCCGTCTCTTTTATAGGTACCAGAAGTCCATGAGAGAGAAAGAGATCTCTCTTTACTGTATAGTTCAAATAGATATAGGTCATTGACCCGGTCGCTTTCATAGTCTTAGGTACCAGGAGTCCATGAGTGAGGAAGAGATCTCTCTTAGTCAATATAGTGTACAAAGAGAGAGTCAATTGACCCCTACGTTCACAGTCGGAAGTACCAGGAGGCTATAAGTGAGAAAGAGATCTCTCTAAGTCAATATATAGTACAAACAAAGAGAGGTCATTGACCTCCACGTTCACAGTCAGAAGTACCAGGAGTCTATACTAGAGAAAGAGATCTCTCTTAGTCACTATACACATAGAAAGAGGTCATTGACCCTGTCGCTTTTATACACTTAGGTACCAGGAATCCATGAGTGAGAAAGAGATCTCTTCCTAGAGTCACTATTAAGTACTTACTTCAACAGCAGGAGCAAAAAACGGATATATAGATGAACCCGCTATCTCTACGCCTCTAGTGTGAGCTGTTATCAATCTCGCTTCTGTCTTATCGGCCAGTGATAACAGACCTCTGGAATATTCTAGAAGATCATCCTGTATAATATAGAAAAAATATTTAAATAAATTTGCAGATTCACGTTTTCTCCCGCATAAAGCAGGATAGAGCGGGAATGCAGATTTTCATTAGTTTTAAAGTACTTAACTAAAGATATTATATACTTAAAAAAAAAACATAAAATTTATACGATGTGGAATTTGAACCCGCGGGTCAAGGGGGCCGTCCAAGCGCTCTGACCGCTAAGCCATGCGTTCTTCACCATACTGCGTCGAAATTCTTATATACATTATTCAATTATATTATTGAGCGATTTTCGTGGAACACAGGTTCTAATCCCGCTACGTTTAAATTTTTATATTTTCTTTAAATAAAAATATTTAATAATTTTCTATACATAATGTACGTAACATTGAATAAAGCCTTTAAAAAACAAAAAAATATTTTATATATTAAAATTTCAAAACCTTTCTTATACGCAAAAATAAAAATAAGTAAACCCATAACCCACCTGCTTCAAACCAGGTTCGTCCAAGTAAGCTGTAAACACCTGCACCTGTACTTCGGTGTACAGCGGCAGGAGTTCCCGTAGTGGAGCGTACACCGCCAGGCCGAATTCTCTCATTACAGATCGACTTATTTGTTCTGAATTTATAGAAAATTGCTGTCTTTTAGTTGAAAGAGGCTCTAAAGTGGGGGGAGTGTCCCTAAATTAGTCGAAAGAGGCTCTAAAGTGGGGTACAGTGACCCTAAATTAGTCGAAAGAGGCTCTAAAGTGGGGTGCAGTGACCTTAAATTAGTCTGAAGTGATCTTAAGTTAGAGGCTTTAAAGCGGGGGGGAGTGTCCCTAAAATAATTCGGAAGATACCGTAAAGTGGGGAGGAGTGTCCCTAAATTATTCAGAAGAGGCTTTAAATCGGGGGGAGTGTCCCTAAATTAGTCGGAAGAGGCTCTAAAGTGGGGGAGTGTCCCTAAATTTATCGGAAGAGGATTTAAAGTGCGGGGAGCCTCTAAATTATACGAAAAGGGGGGGGGGGGAGGGTTGGGGGGGTGATTGGAGTATATCATATATATTTATCTTACAACGGTACAAAAACGTAAGGTTAGTAAGATTTTTTGTTAGTACTAAAAATATACGTAATATAGGAGGATTTTTTTTTTAAGTAAAATGTTTCACCTAAGATTAGCATCTTAGTTTAGACATTTTCATTTATTAAAATAATTATTAGTCCAAATTAAAAAAAAAAAACTTCACATACATATAATCCATTTATCGAGATAGGCTATAAGCTATATAATATATATGGTTTCTATATAGTCCACTGTACTTGACGAATGTGTCATATGTCAAGCACAACTGTTAGTTTACAACACCCTATTGATTTGACATTGAAATGCCGTGGAAATGCCCTTTTAATTAATAATTGCCTAAATTCCCTTTTCTCTTGTCCCAAATTAACCCTACATCCTTTTCTCCTGCCCCAAGTAAACTCCACATCCTCTTTTCCTGCCCCAAATTAACCCTACATCCTTTTCTTCTGCCCCAAGTAAACTCTACATCCTCTTTTCCTGCCCCAAGTTAACCTTATATCCTTTTTTCCTGCCACAAATTAACTCGTCCCATTTATGCATCCTCCCTCTCAAAGCACTTTTTTTAAACTCGTTGACTGAGACTCGATAAAACCATGTTCTCCATATAACGTGACATTGGCAAAATGAATTTGACATTTGCTCCCTCTCCACCAAACGGGACATTGCGTGAGTGGCGTAACTCAACGCCGCGCTATAACACCATACCTACATACATATATACATACACACACACGTACACAAATATTTGGCAAATTAAATAAAAAAGAAAATAGAAACACAGAGAAAGTCCCGCTGAGTTTATTGCGCCGGTTCTTCTCAGGCCTGAGGCATTAACTTTAGCGAACCGGTGGTAGTAAATTACATAAATTATTTGATATTCAAAAAATGAAGCATACTTCTTATTTTGAATAAAAGTATTTGACTCTGACTCTGACTCTGACTCTGACTCTGACTCTGACTCTGACTATGACTATGACTCTGACTATGACTCTAACTATGACTCTGACTATGACTCTGACTCTGACTCTGACTCTGACTCTGACTCTGACTATGACTATGACTATGACTATGACTATGACTATGACTATGACTATGACTATGACTATGACTATGACTATGACTATGACTATGACTATGACTATGACTATGACTATGACTATGACTATGACTATGACTATGACTATGACTATGACTATGACTATGACTATGACTATGACTATGACTATGACTATGACTATGACTATGACTATGACTATGACTATGACTATGACTATGACTATGACTATGACTATGACTTTGACATACACACACATACATACCGTTACCGGCGTCAACCATCCCCTTCATAACATCTATGAACTTGTCCAAATCACTTCTCAGATCGATGAGGTAAGTGATGCACTCCTCGGGAGTTTGTAGCAGCTTGAAATCCGCTTTCACTATCTGTGGGGGGATTGGGAATTGTCATTTTTTTAAGCTTTCACGCCGTATCCCGCGGGATGTATATATATGTGATTAAATAGTCCATTTATAGAAAACGGCTATAGCCTAATCTAAGAGCTAAGGCATAACTTAAACTAGACTTATACTATACTATTTTTTTAATAGATATTATTAAATAGCCTATTTAAAACGGCCGACTATAGCCTAGCCTAGGTAATAACAGCTAAGGCATAAGTTAAGTCTAGTCCATATTAATATTATAATTTTACTCAAAATATTTACAAAACAAATATAAACAAGCGATCAACAAAATCGAACTGCAACCAACCTTTATAGGCGACGGTTCCAAAGACAGAAGCAAATCGGTTTGAAGCCGCAACAACTCTGTTAGAGGCGATTCAGATTTCAATACATTAGTTAACCACTCCACCTGCAATAGAAAACTGGACTTAGTTGACTGACTTATTGAGGAAATTCTATTGTTATGTCAGTCATAAATGACTGACCACTAGACAGATGGATATATATATAGATAAAATATTACAAACATAAGATGAAAATTAAAAAAAAAACCAATAAACATATAGAAATATAGTATGCTAATGCGACCACTATGTGACTACTAGTGATGTGACTGTAAGTAAATTGGCAAGCAAGATAGCACTTTGGATTATAATATTAAAAACCTGAGTGATAATTTTTATTTAGAAGGGAGAAAGACTTGATTTCTATTTGTTTAGATTGCATTAAATAAATTGTTTCATAACATATAATGAAGTCTGATAATGTGATTACGAGGTTAAGTTGCGAATTTTCGCGAATGCGAATATTCGTTACATCACTAGTCTCTATATCACTTATTTTATATCTTACCTATCCTTATATGGAAACGTAAAAAAACAGTACAAAAATATATAAATTCAAATACATACATAATAATAACAAAAATACGAACGAACGCACGCATGCACGCACACACGCACGCACGCACGCACTCACTTGCACACGCACACACACACATACACACACACACACACATACACGTACGCACGCATGCTTCACATAGACATAAGACAGTACACTAAGACCTGTCCTCACTTAAATTTTATGCTAGTGCAGAAGAAAATATAATAAATATAAACATAATTACTATTTTAAACATAACAACTATCCAAACATAATTACTATTGACGAAGAAAGCGGGGACTAAGCAACGGAGTGTCTTAACACTAGGTTCATATAGCTCCTGCGGTTCCCTCCGCCTACCCTGCCATGTGCGGGATAAAGCGTGAAGCTAAAAAAAAAATTACTACAAAAACATGCAGGAACACACACACACACACACACACACACACACACACACACACACAAGCACTCATGACCCTCAAATAGTTCAAGATATTTTTGCGAATATCCTTCTCAATGTCGATGTCTCCTCTTAGAAGCTCTTCTCTACCAGTATCAGGTCACTCTTTCTCCTCCACTCTCAGGCAAATCACTCCAACTTCACACCCCAAAAAAAACATATAACATAAATAAGTTGTATTAAGCTGAAGAGCTGATGACGGCCAACGACTGCTGACAGAATGAATGAATGAATGAACGAATGAGTGAATAAATAAATAAATAAACAAATAAATAAATAAATTAATCAATGAATGAATAAATAAATAAATGAATAAATAAATGAATGAATAAATGAATGAACGCGTGAATGAATGACTGAATGAACGAACTCATATCACTCATTGACAACGAACGCTTGCACTAGTTGCCACCGACCTGCTTCCCAGCGTCGTCGGCCAGCAGGCGCGCCAGGTCCCGCACGGTGTGCGCGGGGCGCCGCCCCCAGCGCTGCGCCCCCCGCGCGGCCGCCGCGCGCCGCCAGCACCGGGACGCCGACAGCGAGCGGCGCATGCCCGCGAATATGGATACGTATGTAGACGTCAACTCTGTTTGGAGCGTGAGGGGAGAATTTCGGAGCCATATTGATAAAGCTTTTAGTTATTTTTTATAGCTTCACGCTTTATCCCGCGTAGAAGGAGAGAACCGCGGGAATTGTGGGAACCTAGTGTTAAAACAATTCGTTCTCGCGCGTCTTTTCGAGGTATGTGAGTTGAGTGGCGGAACTCAACGCTGCATACCAGAGAATATTGACACGTATGTACACGTCAGCTCTGTGTGTGGAGTGTGAGGGGAGAAGTTCTTACCCATACTTATATGTCATTGGCTACAGATTTCAGTTTTTTTTAATAGCTATATATAGCAGGATAGGCGGAGGGAACCACAGGAACCGTGGAAAAAGTAATTAGCTAAAGATTTTAGCTTTTGTTATAGCTTCACGCTTTATCCCGCATACTTATAAGTCATTACCTAAAAGTTTTACCTTTTGTTATAGCTTCACGGTTTATCTCGCATATATATTCATAAATCATTAGCTAAAGGTTTTAGCTTTTGTTATAGCTTCACGCTTTATCCTGCATACTTATAAGTCATTACCTAATAGTTTTAGCTTTTGTTATAGCTTCACGGTTTATCTCGCATATATATTCATAAATCATTAGCTAAAAGTTTTAGCTTTTGTTATAGCTTCACGCTTTATCCTGCACATGGCAGGGTAGTCGGAGGGAACTGCAGGAACCGTAGGAACCTAGTGTTGTGACACTCTGTTCCCCCCACCATCTATTCGAGGCATCTTATAGACGCTAAACCTCTGTGTCACGATAGTCCTTAGGTTTATTTATTTGTTTAAACGCGCCAATCTCAGAAACTATTGCTTTAAATTGAACTATTGTTGTGTTATATAGTCCATTTTTAGGTAGGCTATAGGCTATAGGCTATATAAGATATTATGACTAATATCATTAGATATTAATTTAACGCTTTCTTTGCGTGAGCTGAGTAAACGTCTGTAAAAAAATAAGCAAAATGTTCTAAATTTGAGGGTACAACATTTGTTTTAATACTTAGTGATATACTAAGGGTTTAAAATAAGAAACAAAAACGCGTGTCAAAGACATGTATAGTATAGACGCGTATGGCGGAACTCAACGCTGCGCTTAACCTTCAAACCATAATTCCCCCATATAGACCGTCGTGGCGCAACGTCTGTCTGTAAACGCGACAGTTTGTGGGTTCGATTCCTATGAGGGGAGGATGGATTTTCGTTCGTTTCGACATCTAGCCACAGAGCGGCGTTGAGTTCCAGCATTAAAAACGCAATGTCTCAAAGACACAGAAAGCTGGGAACGGAGTGTCTTAACACTAAGGTCCCACGGTTGCTGCAGTCCCTTTTACCTATCCTGCTTTGACCGGGATTAAGCGTGAAAGTATAAAAAGAAATCAAACCTTCAACACTAACTATCAAACTCTGCCTATCCCGTTCCCGCTGTATGCGGGATAGAGCGTGAACTTACCGGGATCCATATTCGTTAGAGCTGTCAAGAACGGCACAGTTATTGCCGCTTCTATTCTATTGTAGAGTGACTCCAGTTGCATCTTCTTGCTTTCGCCATTTGGGCATGTCGCTAAACTCTATAAATAAAAACAAAAATTAAAGAAAAAAAAACAAAAGTATTTGAAAATTCCTTAAAAAGATTCCCTCCCTACGCGACTTAAGCGGGAAAAGTAAATATCTGATATTAAACTCATTTTCGTCTTAAATAATTTAACTTAAGAATCTTTTTAAGCAATTTTAACAATTTAATAACGTTTCTATTATGTTAAATCTTGTAATGAATGAATATAAAAAAAATACAACTGAATGGCGTTAAAACGCGTATTAAGCGGGAAATCATATACATATTTACATGACACATCTCATATTAAAGCATAGTACACTTACATCCATACCAGCTGACATAGCCCGGACCTGTTCAGCTAAATCGACCAGCTTCTCCACTTTATCCGGAATCCCTACTTCCAGGATATCTTCCAGGCCCCGGGACAGAGCGTCCCATTGGTCAGCCTCTCGCAGAGTCAAGGCTGCTGTCTGGACCATACGAAAGGTGGATTCTTATATGCTTTTATACAAGTTATATCGTTGTTAGCATCTCTGTAGGGAGATTCTTACAAATTTCCGCTACCCAAAGACCATTACAAAGTACAATCGTTTCGCGAGGAAAGTAAAAAAAAATCATAAAAATGATGTGAATTTAATTCATAATAATAATATTTTTGGGTACCAAAACCTTTAGTTATTTTTTTTAGCTTCACGCTTTATCCCCCATATGGCAGGGTAGGCAGAGGGAACTTTAGGAACCATTGAAACCTAGTGCTAAGACACTCCG
This sequence comes from Dione vanillae, assembly GCA_037178615.1. NCBI lineage: Eukaryota > Metazoa > Arthropoda > Insecta > Lepidoptera > Nymphalidae > Dione > Dione vanillae. Next base: position 172,173 of record JAZFAU010000314.1, on the reverse strand, counting down.
TTACTTAGTCCCTGCTTTCCGCCTTACTCGAGATTGTTGAGTGGCGGGACCTAACGCCACGCTTTGCCTAGTGTCCAGAGCGAAGAAAATGGAAATAGAAATATCCATCTTCGCTTAATGGGAATCGAACCCATAAACCGTCACGTTTATAGGCTGACGTTACGCCTCTGCGCCACGACGGTAGATGGAATTATGGAGTTATAAATAGTCATAGTTAAACATTTTCTCGCTTTCCATTGGTTAGATGTCTTTATGAAACCTAGACTGACTTTTTTTTATCAAACCTTTTGACATTAACAATGTAGCAGCTAACCTAATAAATTCTAAATACTCATCACTAATATATTGTAACTTAACTAATCACTAATATATTATAAGACACCGTTCAATTTACATCCCGCTTATAGCAGGATAGGCAGAGGGAACCTCAGGAACCATAGGAACATAGTGTTAAGACACTTCGTTCCCCATTTTCCGGCTTTCAAGACACTGCATGCTAGTCCTCTAAACATTTATTTTTTTAATTTTGTTTTTAATAGCTTCACGCTTTATCCCGCACAAGGCAGGGTAGACAGAGGGAACTGCAGGAACCGTGGGAACCTAGTGTTAAGACACTCCGTTGCTTAGTTCCCTGCTTACTCCGTCCCCGCTTTCCGCCGTTTTTCGAGGCATTGCGTGTTGAGTGGCGTAACTCAACGCCGCGCTGTGCCTTTTTAAAACTGCATTTATATATGTATATACAGATTTACTTCAATAAGGAAATCTAAGCTTTGTATACGTCCAAAATCGAACCCCTACCTGACCCTGGAACAAACTAAAACCAAACTCACCTCCAATTTACACTTTAAATCGTCAATCTGCTGTAAACATTTGATACTCTGACCGGTTTCCTTTTCCACGTCCATCAAATGCTTCTGGAGGCCCAACAGTCTTTCGTGCAACAGATGACATTCCCTTTTCAATAGTGACGTGTCACTTATCGTTTTCGGAATGTCACTGGCCAGCTGGAATCGTTTTTTTTTAAAGCACAACCCTAGCTTTTAATTTTTTTTTAAACTACAGTGGAAGTCATTTTGTTTTAATATTTTTATTTTTCTTTTTGCTAGCTTCACGCTTTATCCCGCACATGGCAGGGTATTAGAGGGAACTGCAGGGACCATATGAACCTAGTGTTAAGACACTCCGTTGCTTAGTCCCTGCGTTCTCCGTCCCCGCTTCTTATATTCTTATTAGTGAGTGGTATATATATATATATATCGAAGAGGTTCGTCAGTTCGGTCGTAACTGTCAAGTCCATAAAGCATCAATTTGTTTTAAATTTTAATTAATTTTTTATAATATACGAGTTAGCCAAAAGTATATGCCAGATCCAGATTAAGCATGCATGCATGGCTTCATATGCAAGAAAAACAGAGAGAACCAAGTGTTTAGACACTCCGTTATGCAATTCTCAAACTGCCCCACTTAATGTCAATCGTCTCATAAGATGGGACTAATTTCTATATATTATTTGTGGAAGCGTTTTAATTGCGCACACTTAGAGAGGCGAGTTTTTGACGTAGAATTTTACTTTTGGTACCGTTTTAAAGATCTCGAAAAGGCGGATTGGTGAAAATTATAGCCGATATTCGAACTTGAACAGTTCGATTGATAATTGATTTAACAAACTCTACACGCTAGCCGATTTGACTTTGCCATATCTAAAAAGTGTTAAACTATTAAGACGAAGCGTATGTATGCGGGTAAACTATTACACAGTTACAATATTTTTCATTAAAAAGATTTTTTTTAGCTTCACGCTTTATCCCGCACATGGCAGGGTAGGCAGAGGGAACTGCAGGGACCGTGGGAACGTAGTTCCTAGTTCTTTTAAATTATTTTTTTTATAATATAACACTAACCTGTGCATTACTCTCTTGAACAGCTATATTCAATTGCTTCATATAAAGTTGTAGTCTTTGAACTGAATTCAGAACAAATGCCTGTAAAATAATAAATACGTGTAAATAAATATAAATAATCATAAAATATTATAATTTTTTTCATAGCTTCACGCGTAATCCCGCTCAAAGTAGGGTAGGCAGAGGGAAGCAAGGGTACCGTAGGAACCTAGTGCTAAGACACTTGATTTTCCATTTCCGCCTTTTAAAAGCAGTGCGTATTGAGTGGCGGAACTAAACATCGCACTGTGCCTAGTTATAGAGCGAAGAAAATGGAAATGAAAATATCCATCTTCCCGTCATGGGAATCGAACCCTCAAACCAGAAAAAGAAGACCGTCGTGGCCTACAGGCGTAGCGTTTCCCTGTAAACGACGATTTGTGGGTTTGATTTCCACTTGGAGAAGGTATATTTTTCATTTCTATTTTCTTCACTCTGGCAACTGGGCAAAGCGCGGCGTTGAGTTCCGCCACTTAACACGTAGAGCCTCGAAATGGCGGAAACCGGAGAACGAAGTGTCTTAACACTAGGTTCTCACGGTTCCTGCGGTTCCCTCTACCTACCCTGCTATATACAGGATAAAGCGTGAATCTATAAAAAAAAAACTAAAAAAAAAGCAATAAAAAAATCATTTCAATACCTGATTGCTTTGCTTCCCTTTCAAACCAAACATTTTGTTGATCCATGCTTTTGGATTAAAATTTACTTCCTTAAATGGACTAAGATCCTGAAAAGATAGAGAAAAGAGAAAATTTTATAAAAAAATTGTTTTTTAAAAAAACAATATAAAGATTTGAAGCTGTGCCTCTTGGAAACCATGCAAGCGCTCTTTGTCACACTACATCAGTATCCACATATAGTTAGGTATTTTTTTCATCCTAAGAGTTAATTAATATTTTAACAATTATAAAAATACTAGGCAGAGAGAATCTAGTGTTGGGACACTCAGAGAGAATTCAGGACAATATGTGTTAAATTAAACATTTCAGTTTCTAGAGAGGGATACCACAAATAATTACATTTACCACTATGCTAACAGTGGAATACTATCAAACATATAAAAATATGAATGTAGTGGAATTTGAACCCGCAACTCTTGCGAACTGAGCAAAAGCTCTGACCACTAAGCTATGCGTTATTCATCATGCCAAGTCAAAATTCTTACATGCTTAATACAACTTATTTGTTATAAACATCTCTATAGGTAGATTTTTACAAAAAATGTATGTGTTCTTAGTATTTTTTCCAATCTCATTGTGGATTAACACTTAAATAATAAAGAGAGCTAAGACACAATTTGAATGTAAAATACAAAGAGGAATAGGGAGAAGAAGAAATGGAGAATTGATGTTTTATGCGGGAAAGGTGTTTAGCTTACAACAAATAATCAACATTAATGTTAGCCATTCCATAATATATTTTTATGTATTTTTAGTGCATGGGGAATCTAAGTAGATTCTCTTCTCAGAATTGGTCATGTTTTTACTTACAAATGTTTTTATTATACCACAAAAAGTCAAGTAGATGCAAAATAATACTAAATCAATTACTCGAGTGGCATGCTTTAAACACCATAATTAAAGATTATGGTGTTTTAATTGAAGATAAGAAGAGGGAGAACAATTACTTCATATTTTTTCAGCTGGTGTGATAAGCACTACATAGTAGAATTTAGAGTAAAAAAAACATTATAGATATTATTTGTATACCAACATAGCCAATTATTTAGTTTAGTTATTACATTATAATACTACTACTACAATTCCAAAAGATGTGTACAATTTACATTAGAAAGTCTATCCTGGATGATTTAAAATTTGTTCTAAATTTCTGGACCAATACAGATATTTAGTATTTAACCTAATTACGCAAAGTAAATCTACGTATTATTTGGAGATAAATTTGCTTAGTTTTGCTTTATCTTATAAGACATAAGTAAAACATATAGCAATTTACTTAAATAACATAAAAATTTAGTTTATTTTATTTTATTTTATTATAAAAATTGCATTTATTTAATAAATGTATATATTTTTATCTATCAGTTAATTGCATATATGAATCTATCTTAATGTTATTGGATCAATATCTAAACCAAATAGTTAAAAAGAAACATGATTATTAAAAAAACATTTGTGTTTTTAGTTTTATAATAAATAAAGTAAAGTAAAACTTACCATCTTTAAATATTTATTTCACACACACTTATTTTCTGATTTATATTAATAAATAAACAATAATTACAATATATTATGAGAAGAAGAAAAAAAGTTCTCTTTATTTACAATATATTGACGTACGATATACGTCCCCTTTCCGGCCCTCTGTTGACATTTGTAATTGACATGATAAGTGACGTGCCAATCCAATATAGCTAGTGATGTGCATAACAATCACATTTTTTATGTAAAAACGGTTTTTCATAAGAGTAGTAGCGTATATTATTAAATTTAATAGGTACTTCAAATTCGTTAACGAACTAATAACTAATAGTTTGCCAAAAAATGCTGGCGCTTAGAACGCTCTTATCGCAGGAACAACTTTAAAATTGACAAAAAATGTTGTGTTTTATAGGTGATTTGTTTAGGAAGACATAAGGTAGGTGTTTCAAACTAATTAAATCCAATCTACTGAGTTTGCTTTATAATAATTATTTTGCCATAGAGGTAAAGTATCAAGTGGATAAAAATCTGTTGTTGTATATTATATATTGAATCTTTAATTAAATCTATGAACAGTCAGAAATAAACAGTCTTTTGTAAAAGATTCTTAAAAGCTACTTTTACTTACTTTTCACTCCCACCTTGAATATTGAGGTTGAAGTTTTTGCTTGAATTACAGAATAAATAAATAGAGGTAACTCATTGCTACGTTTTTTTCTGTTTAAGATGAATATAACATTATTCCATTAATATGTAAATATTGAAAACCATAAGGTAACTTATAAATTATAACCCGTACCAAATATTTACTTGTTCTTTCAAAGCTAATATATTTGTTTTTAAATCTAGCACAAATTCAAAATAATTTAATAATTGGTAGTTATTTAATTTAAGATGAACATTCAATAATCATATTTAGTTTAGCATATGTCGCAATTAAAACAAGTTGTAATTTATCAAAATATAACATGTACATTATAGATAATAATTTTTCATAATCATTATATATATTATAACAAAATTGTGAATAAAAATAAGAATTCTTATAAGCCAAATGTAAGATGGAAACATTTTAAGAGATGATTCCCGTATTTATATAGTATAATTTTAGAATTATATCTTTTTTATATTACAAACACGTTTAAAGCAAATATTTAGTCATACCATTTTTTTTATAATATATCTTTATTCAACATAAAAGAAAATTACAATCATTATATTACAGACACAGTCAGAATATAAGAACATGAATATATTATAACTATGCAGGCTAAAGACACCTATATTTAGTTTTTTAATAACAATTTGTTGGTGCAGTACTAACAGGTTTATTTTTTTACAACGTTCAGTTCCAAAACTTATCCAGTAACACAATTAATGCGTCTTATGTACCAGACACATTTTTTAAGATATAATTCTTTCTCCACATTAAGCACTATAATTAACATACATTTGAAAAGCACAAATACAACATAATAAAAAAAAATAAAATACATATGGCATTCGTTAAAGTCAATCACAGATACCCGCAACAAACGAAAATATCGGATATATTCACAAAACCGGCGCAAGCGCAGCGTCGCTGCGGCCCGTGTCGTCGAGCACGTAGTGATGGGGCAGGCGGTATCGGTTGTAAGTATCGACATATGGCAGTGTCGATAATCGTGATAACCCGATATTTGATATTAATTTATTTTTGTGGTTAATATTGGTAAATTTATAAAATTTTAATGTCTGTTTTAAAATGAATCTTTTTATTGTCGGAACTTTTATTAAAAAATGAAGAATTTTGAGGTTTGTATAAAATGGAGTGTTATATGAAATTTTTAAGGCTTTATTTTGCAAAATTTGTAGTTTTAGTATATTGGTCTCTTTAGCTTTTTCAATATGAACGGTCCAGTTTATCTTTGTATCAAGGTTAATGCCAAGGTACTTAACAGTTCTAGAGCATGGTATGTGAGGTCCGTTTATAATCAATTTGCGATCAGGGGGTTTACGCTTTCTAGAGAACATTATTGCTTCGGTTTTGGAATCTTTTAACTTCATACCATTAATATTTACATCAATACAATTTTTTATAAATATCTAATCAATTTGTCATTGTGCTGAATGTGTTATTCCTTTTGCTTTATTGTAAAAATTAAAAAGTTATTTTGTCTATGACGTTATATGTTACAAAATGTCAATACGTAGTAAATATAGGCAATATAGAAAAGCTTTATTTCAAATAAAACTGCTCGATTTCAACTACTTTATACATTCTATTTATATATAATTATAATTTATTTATAATCTAATTTTATTTACCATTATTTGTATTTATAGTATTAGTAATGCCAGGTAAAAATATTTTATACGTTTTAAGGAATTCTTTTAGTGTTTATATCGTTACTTCCATATTATTTTATTTAAATACATAATTTCTCCTTGTGGTCGTCACCAGTAAGATAGTTATTGCCGTAATTTCGTTCTAATATTAAAATTTCAGTTCATATAATACTTATACACATTTAGTGCATAAAATATTTGTGGTGGCACTACTAGTGGACAGTTGCTATTGGTTCGATCTGTTTCGGAGAAAATGATTTATATGAATTTTCCTCGTTCTGGCAACTAGATAAAAGCGCGGCGTAGAGTTGCGCCAATACACGTAATATCCTTAAATTTTACTTTACCCATCTACTTTTTTTGCTATATGCAAGATACTAATTAAAAACAAATATTTCCTTTATTAAATTTATGATTGTTATATATTTTATGTTATAATTGTCATTATTTTGTTGATTTTTGATGTTTCAGGATGAACTGTGAAACTACAGGAAATGCATACAATTCATACAAGGAGTTAAAAAAATATAATTCAGTTGCATGTGACATTTGTGATAAAGTATTTAATAATAGGTGAGAGCTGTTTAAAAATTATATAAAATTATAAATTTATAAAAAAATATGCACAATTGGTATGGGATTTGTCGAAAGAGTGAATGATGAAAGAATGGTAAAAAAGATATATGAAGCAAAATGTAAGGGTATGGGGAGACTTCTGTTGACTTCCATAATACAACCTTATCCAAAAAAATGAATTTGGTTAGCTAGTGGGAGGAGCTCGGACAGTGAAGGTGAGCGTTAATGCATTTTAAAGGGGCCCTTTAAACCTACACTTGGGTCACAAGTTCCAAGCGCTGCTCCGAGCTCCTCTTCCCGCAATATGATGGGCCCGTCACCCATAAACGGCATAATGGCACAGTTAATCCATGGAATGCTAATTTATTTCTTCTATTTTTTTAATTTCAGATTTGACAGTATTATACACAATGCATCACACATAATAATACCTCTACTAAAACAAAATAATATTTTAATCTGTGATAAATGCCATGCAATATTTACATCACAAGATGATCTTCAATTTCACATTTTTGAACAACACCCCGCTAAAGTTGTCATTAAAAAAGAAATTAATATAAGAAATAATGATTTTAACTTAAACAAAGTCAAGAAAGAACCCATAGATGATATTGACACTTTTCCTATAGAACCTATAAAGAATAGATTGAAATTTGAAGATGAAGATATAATTTGTAATGAAATTTTAAAGGATATTGTGACAGAATGCAAAGTTAATGTCCAAATTTGTGATGAATGGAGCAATATTGTGAAGCCTTTTACGAATACTAGTTTGCAACTCGATTTGGAAGAAGATTTTACTGATTTAGAGAAGAAAAGTCTGGTGGACAGATTAATTTTAGACGAACCCTTAACAGATGAATATGAGTGTGATAATTTTGCTTTAGAACCTACTGAAAGAGAAATCTCTGATAGTTTTCATTATGATGATTTAATAAGACGTGGCTCCTATTATTGTAAATATTGCACTAAGTCTTTTCCAAGTAGGTAAGTGCTTTATAATTTTATTTAAATTTTTTTTACAGCTTCACGCTTTATCCCGCACATGGCAGGGTAGGTAGAGGGGACTGCAGGAACCATAGGAACCTAGTGTTAAGACACTCCGTTGCTTAGTCCCTTCTCCGTACCCGCTTTTCGCCTTTATCGAGGTATTGCGTGTTCAGTGGCGGAACTCAACGCCGCACTTTGCCTAGTTGCCAGAGCAAAGAAAATGGAAATATAAAAATCCATCTACCCCTAGTGGGAATCGAACCCTCAAAACCGTCGCGTTTACAGGCAGACGCTTACGCCTTTGAGCCATGGGTCCTCAATTTTATTTAATACTTATTAATATATATATATATATATATATATATATATATATATATATATATATATATATATATATATATATATATATATATATACATATACATATACATATACATATACATATACATATACATATACATATACATATACATATACATATACATATACATATACATATACATATACATATACATATACATATACATATACATATACATATACATATACATATACATATACATATACATATACATATACATATACATATACATATACATATACATATACATATACATATACATATACATATACATATACATATACATATACATATACATATACATATACATATACATATACATATACATATACATATACATATACATATACATATACATATACATATACATATACATATACATATACATATACATATACATATACATATACATATACATATACATATACATATACATATACATATACATATATATATATATATATATATATATATATATATATATATATATATATATATATATATATATATATATATATATATATATATATATATATATATTTATATTTATATTGTTATCATTTTAAAAATGTTTTTATTTTTCCTAGGTTCTCCCTTATACAGCATGAAGTTGTTCACATAAGTTTAAGAAAATCCACACCTCTATTGTGTCCAAATTGTGACAAATTCATCGCAGGCAACCGTCACAATCTAAACAAACATATAGAGAAAGAACATTACAATAATAATAAACACAAAAATTATATACCAAAAACATGTAAGCAATGTGGTCTTAAATATAGAAAGTACTCGAGGCATGCTGATAATTATCATTCGAATATATATAATGAAGCTGCGGTACACAATATTTGTTTTTCAACAAAAACTAAAAGTGTGTGCTCTTTATGTATTAGTAGTTTAATGTCTAAGTGTAATCAGAGGTATATATTTAGAGGTACATCAAAATCGGTGGAAGGAATTGAAATGCCATGCCACGTCTGCGGCAAGAAATGTTTCAAATTGAACATTATAGAGAAACAAAGAAAGAGTTGTAGTAAAAAGCATCAAAAGAAGATGACTAATGAGGACAGATTGAAAATAATACAGCGCAGGTTCCAGAGATTAAATTTGCTCAGTAAATTTTAGTTTTTGTAGTTTTATTTTATTTATTTTTATTTATAGCTTCACGCTTTATCCCGCACATGGCAGGGTAGGCAGAGGGAACTGAAGGAACCATAGGAACCTAGTGTTAAGTTAACTCCGTTGCTCAGTCCCTGCTTTCTCCGTCCCCGCTTTCCACCTTTTTCGAGGCATTGCGTGTTGAGTGGCGGAACTCAACGCCGCGATTTGCCTAGTTTGCCAGAGTGAAGAAAATGGAAATAGAAAAATCCATCTTCCTCGAGTGGGAATCGAACCTACAAACCGTCGCGTTTACAGGCAGACTCTTACGCCTCTGCGCCACGACGGTCTTCTTATCTTATATATCGTCTTCTTATCTTATATTATTTTAATTCTTTTTTTTTTGGAGGTTTTTTTCCTTTAAAGTTTGGGGTAGTGTTCAACTAGATTTAAGGTAACATACAAGCTATTTAAAGAAAATATAAAAAAAACTGAACGCAGCGTAATTTTTTTAACAAATTATTGTGTAAAGCATATAAGAATTGTGAAGTGGTGAAATGCTTGCACGGTCGTAATAGGTTCAAGGCGGATTCAAGCCCCGCTGAGTAATTTCTATATGCGTTAAGTATTTTTTTCTATATTTAACGTAGACTAAAAATAAGCTAATATAAATAAAATAGAGTAAAAATAACTTATAATTTAACCTATAATTAATAAATAATCATTTTTTTTGTTGGGAAATAAAAGAACACTTACAGGGTATTCCCCTTTATCGTAGAATTATAAAATTTGGCAATAAATTAAAATATAGGGACTAAAGAAATTTGAGCATTTCAATTTAATAATTGAGAACTGTCGTGGCGCTAAAGCGCAGTGTTTGCCTGTAAACTGGGCGGTTTGCGGTTTAATTCCCATGAGGGTAAGATGGATTTTTCATTTCCATTTTCTTCGCTCTGGCAACTAGGCAAACTGCAGCGTTGAGTTCCGCCACTCAACACGCAATGCGTCGTAAAGCGGTGCGCAGGAAACGGAGTGTCTTAACACTAGGTTCCTATATTTTTGCAGTTCCTTCTGCTTACCCTAGCTATGATCAGGATGAATGAAGCTACAAAAATAAATTGTAGTTCTATTTCTCACTGACATTTACAAGGGTTAAACTAGTAAAGAACCCTTACAATAGCTAGCTCGTGATATTTTAATTTTACTCAATTAAAAATGTACAGAAAACAAATTAAATAAAATAAGAGAAGAATAATTAAATTGTTTAATAATCATACTTTGTATTAAAAGTTAGGACTTAAAGAATTATTTTAGGTATACTTTTACTTAAACAAGATACATATAAATCCAGTTAAATAAACATATATAAACTATATTTATGCAGTAATTTAACATCAGTTATAAACCTTTACAATTACACTTGGGTCTCAAGTCCCAAGCGCTGCTCAGAGCTCCTTTTCCTCTAATGCGCTGGGTCTGGCACCCACACAGTGAATCCAATGAATGCTAAATTGTTTCTTCTCTTATCAAAAACTAATAATTCAAAATAAGTAAATTAAATAAACCACTCACATGGGTTTGGAGTTGAATGCCATTTGTAGGTATAATTAAATTATTTTAAATCATTTTATCAGTTAAATCACTAATAGAGAAAATGCTTTTTAACTGGCACGCTGGGAACACCATAAATGAAAAGAAATAGAAAAGAAAATGTTATTTTAAATAACTACTGACATATTGTATACATTGTCTTAACACTAGGCTAGGCTATCATATAAAAAGCTTTGTCTTCAAAAATAGTAGCAATCTTTATAAATACTACATTATAACTAGTAAATCTTTCTAAAATTTGAAACATTTTTATAACAATAATAAATCTTAAATCAAACACATTAATCGTCCCAAGTCTCTTCATCAGAAGGTCTTTTCTTCAATTTTATATTTTCTGGTTTAATTACAACAAGGTTTTCCTTCAATTTCTCAGGAAACATAGCCTCTTTGGATGGACAGTTTAGGACATGTTCTTTCATTTGGCTCTCGGGGAATCGATGAGTGGCGTTGTAAGGGCATATAGAAAAGTCTGGATTTTTCTCCTTACAACGAATTAAATGGGCTTGAATCCTAGATCTAGGCACTCGATGTGATTGATCGTATGGGCAAGATATGAAGGGATCGTCCATTTTTATGGTTTTGTCTTAATTTAACTTTATTTCTCTTTAGTACAGATTGTCTTATTAAAAGTTATTATTAATTAAATAATATTTTAAATAATTTTACTCAGAATAATGCTTTTCTTCCAAAAACAATTTTTGAAATTCAAATGACAGTAAAGAATAGTGATGCTCCATCCGAAATCCGTTCGGATCTAATATCCGAGTGTAGATTAAAAACATGAAATGTTTGTGGCCATCGTAAATTAAATGGGTTATTTGGCTTTGAAAAGAAAAGCTTTTTGAAAGTATTAAATAGAGTATTTTATTTCTATAAGTATTTATTACTATTAGTATCGAACAGGATCCAGAGTTCATTTTTTTGTTGATATAATATTATAAGAGAAATAATAATAGTTTATTATCTTATTTTATAAGCTTTTCTCCATGCTACATGTTTTTTCGAGATATTTTATGCTGTACAGTAATTCAATATGATTAATTCCTCCGATTTTAAAAATAAAAAGAATTAAAATATATATTTATTTTTTGGTTACTTCAAATTTTCCAATTTATTAGTGACGAAAATTAGCATTGAATGTGGCAACTTTACTATACGTCAAAATAAATCAAAAGACCAAAAACTTGGCGAAATCAAAAGTCAAAACGTTAGCAACTTGCGAATTATTTTTTAAACTAAAATATGATTATAAATATTGTTTAAGCTGGTCTATATGTTACTTTTATTATATTGTTTTAAATAAATATGAACCCAACAAATAAAAGAATGAACAATATGGAAAGTAAGTTTTAAAGAAACTTATTTTTAACAATATTTCGTAATTTTTATTTAAAAGATGATAAATTTATGAAAGAAGAGGACACAACTAGCTTGACTTTAACTATTATTATTATTATATTACCTTAATAGTTAATAATTACACGATAATAAGGTTAAATATGTTACATCTATATTATAACAATTGTAATGCGGGGACGGAGAAAGCAGGGACTAAGCAACTGAGTGTCTTAACACTAGGTTCATATTGTTCCTGCAGTTCCCTCTGCCTACCCTGCCATGTGCGGGATAAAGCGTGAAGCTAAAAAAAAAATATGTCTAAGATACTTATAACAAACAAACTAAATATGTATATTTTAACTTTAAAACATTTTTTTTTAAATATTTTACCAGTATCAAATCATAAATATTTTACTATTGTCTATATATATTTTGTATATATTTTTAAAGATTATTATGTGTATACACATTTTGTCTCAATTGAAATAAACTTCATACATCTCTCGGTCCTCATGGGATTCAATTAACATATCCTTGAAGGTCTAACAAGATTTGTAGTTCTCCAACCACCTATTTTTCCGTTCCTCTTTTACTCTACAGACCCAGTCCACCTTATTTTAATCTTTTTTATTAAAAAAAAATACCATTTAATTTCCTATAAACATTTATTATTCCAGATCAAAGTGCTAAAAGAGTGAAAAAAGAATGTACATACGCCGAATCATGTTACAGACTTAACCCAGCACATTTTAGAGAGTTTAGTCATCCGCATTGTAAGTGTATAAAATTATTTTTATTATATTATATCTATTTATATTTTAAATTTGTCATTCAACTGAAATAACTGTAAATAGTATGTGACACAGGAGATATTCTAATAGGCAGAGATAGATAGAGTGTATTCCCGTTTAAAAGGCCGGCAATGCATTTTGTAGCTCCTCTGGTGTTGCAAATGTCCATGAGCGGCAGTATTCACTTACCATCAGGTGTTCTGTCAGCTTGTTTGCCACCAATATTATAAAAAAGAAAAACTTTGACCATAGAAATAGAAGGTTTCTTTGTGAAAGTTAACATTATGTCATATAATACCCTTGCATACCACTCTGACCACTAAGCCATGCATTGTTCATCACACCGAATCAAATTCTTATATGCTTTATATAACTTTTTCATTGTTATCATCTAGGGAGAGAGTAGGGAGATTTATACAAATTTCCGCCACCCAAAGATTTTTTACAAAGAACAATCTCTTAGCTAGAGTGAATGCTATTTTTATTAAATAGTATATTTATGATTTTTAAAGAGTTATTCCACACTAACAATAGAAAAAATATGTCATATAGATATTGATACAAAAAATATTTTTTTTTTAAATATTAACTGCTAGTTCCCGAGATTAAAGCAAATCAAATCAACAAAGTAATCAATGGAATGTCTTAACACTAGGTTCCTACGGTTCCTGCGGTTCCCTCTGCCTACCCTGCAATATGCGGGATAAAGCGTGAAGCAATAAAAAAAGTCAATAAAATCTTCTGCTTTATATGTAATATATAAATTAGTTTATTTATTTTCAGTAGAATCAATATTAGATGCACATGATGGCACAGGTGATTATGTACTACCAGAAAAATATAGCCTCCAAAAAAGTATGATAGTAGATCAATTAAATATAATTGTGGAAAAGAAGTTATATGAACCAAAAGGAAGGAATAATGAAAACTGGTAAATATTTATTTTAAATGGTCCTTGAGGACCGTCGTGGCGCAGAGGCGTAAGCGTCTGCCTGTAAACGCGACTGTTTGAGGGTTCAATTCCCATGAGGGGAAGATGGATTTTTCTATTTCCATTTTCTTCGCTCTGGTAAACTAGGCAAAGCGCGGCGTTGAGTTCCGCCACTCAACACGCAATACCTCGAAAAAGGCTAAAAGCGGGGACGGAGAAAGCAGGGACTAAGCAACGGAGTGTCTTAACACTAGGTTCATATAGTTCCTGCAGTTCCCTCTGTCTACTCTGCCTTGTGCGGGATAAAGCGTGAAGCTATAATAAAAATGCTACTAAAGAGGTACAAGTAGGAAGGTAATCTATCTAAAATTTGAATTTTACCAAATTACTTTGCATTGCATCATTATTATATATACTTTTATAATAAAATTATAGAGATTGGTGTAAACTTTTTATATTTTTTAAATATATACTACAAAAAAATAAAAAAATTTAACACATCGGGATTTAAACCCGCGCCTGATGATCCGACACGATGAAGAACGCTTGGTTTAGCGGTCAGAGCGCTTGCACGGTATGCAAGAGGCACAGGTTGAAATCCCGCTACTTTCAAATTTTTATGTTTTCTTTAAGTAGCAAAGATTTTTTTTTTATTTTTGACATTTTTATTTAAAAAAATATTCAAGCCTCTATTGGTTGTATTTAAATATGTTTCATAAATGTTACAATATTAAAGGTAATATTTAATATATATCGACCAAGAAAAAATTACTGAAAAGTTCGTAAATAAGTTATATAAAAGAAGGAAAAGAGATCAAAAGAAACCTTATGGTGCTCTAACGGTCTTTTCCCCATTTTTTTAGTACCACCGGTACATCACTAAATCAAGGGGTAAGAGAGGAAAAGGCATTAAACACAAATAAACAAAATCAAATCAATAATAACACAAAAACAAATGATCCACAGAGTACAAAAAATATTACTCAAGTGTCACAGAGTAAAAATGACAGTTCGTTGGTACAGAATAAAAATAATTTAAAAACAAATGAAATGTCACAGAGTATAAATAATAAACGCGAGTCGAGTAAATCACCGACACCTGGTTTGGAGAAGAAAGTACGAGGTAAGTAGGACCGTCGTGGCGCAGAGGCGTAAGCGTCTACCTGTAAACGCGACGGTTTGAGGGTTTGATTCCCATGAGGGGATGATGGATTTTTCTATTTCCATTTTCTTCGCTCTGGCAAAACAAGGCAAAACAAGTTCCTGTTTTCTTCGTCCCCGCTTTCCGCCTTTCGAGGCATTGTGTGTTGAGTGGCGGAACTCAACGCCGCGCTTTTCCTAGTTTATGATCTCTAAAATAATGACTAAAAGGGGAGAATGGGTTATTCTACACACTACAGCTACCCTGCTACTACTCTGTTACATACATTATATATATATATATATATATATATATATATATATATATATATATATATATATATATATATATATATATATATATATATATATATATATATATATATATATATATATATATATATATATATATATATATATATATATATATATATATATATATATATATATATATATATATATATATATATATATATATATATATATATATATATATATATATATATATATATATATATATATATATATATATATATATATATATATATATATATATATATATATATATATATATATATATATATATATATATATATATATATATATATATATATATATATATATATATATATATATATATATATATATATATATATATATATATATATATATATATATATATATATATATATATATATATATATATATATATATATATATATATATATATATATATATATATATATATATATATATATATATATATATATATATATATATATATATATATATATATATATATATATATATATATATATATATATATTCTTTTCTAGATTCAGACTATAGACCCATAGTGCCCCCAACCAAAAGACCGGAGGAATTTCTAAAAGTAGTATTACCACGGGGCAAGATGGCGGAAAAACATAACCAATCTGCCCCATATCATATTTTCTATACAACGATAAATGATTCGAAACAAACTCACAGCCAACCGTTTTCTATAACTTTTTTAGGTAATTATGACTTTAAATTACTATTTTAGTTTTTTTTTTAAGTATTAAAATGTTGTTTTATTTTTAATTTTCAGTTTAAAACCTTTTTGTTAGCTTTTTTTGTTTATTAAAAGAGTTTTTTTTTTTAATTTTATATAATAATATTGTCCTTGAATTCATTTTATATTTAAATACTGAATAAAAAAACAAAATATATTTTTTTAAGAACTAAAAAAAAACATAAAATATAATTTTTTGAACCTGTACCTTTTATAAATCCAATTGCACTCACCACTAAGCTATGCGTTCAAATTTTTATATGTTTTCTTTAAGTATTTTTTGTTGTGTTATTTTTAATGTAATTTTTTTATTAAACCCTTAATTTTAAATTTTATGTTGAAAGCATTACATAATGTAAAGCTTAAATGCCATTTTTATTAAATAAAAAATATAGTATTATATAAGATGAAGCCTAAAATATGTTATTTTTTTAATTTAGTAATATATATATATTTTTTTAGAACTCCTCGACCCCAGTCTCGGTGAACTCAAGTGTTCTCTGCAAATCAACTTCATGGTAGACGCCGGTTGGCTTCTCGCACACTATTATTTTGCTGGTTACAGGTATATATATATATATATATATATATATATATATATATATATATACACACACATATATATATATATATATATATATATATATATATATATATATATATATATATATATATATATACTATGTCGGTGGTTATATGGTATGTGGATTCGATTCCCAAAAACAAGGCATATTTAAATATATAACTAATTTGTTTAAGTATAATAAAAATATATATTTTAGTGCAAAAAAATTAACAATTCTCTACGAAGACGACTGCGGCCAAGATTTGAAGAATATAAGCAAGAAGAAACCCAATGTGGAAGCTCAGCTAGTGAATATGGCGTCGCCGTTTGGAAAACATCACACGTGAGTATTTTTTTTTATAGCTTCACGCTTTATCCCACACATGGCAGGGTGGGCAGATGGAACTGCAGGAACCATATGAACCTAGTGTTAAGACACTCCGTTACTTAGTCCCTGCTCACTCCGTCCCCGCTTTCCGCCGTTTTCAAGGCATTGTGTGTTGAGTGGCGGAACTCAACGCCGCGCTTTGCCTTAGTTGCCAGAGCGAAGAAAATGGAAATAGAAAAATCCATCTTCCCCGACTGGGGATCAAACCCAGTAACCGTCGCGTTACAGGCAGACGTTGCGCCAGAGGGAACTGCAGGAACTATATGAACCTAGTGTTAAGACACTCCGTTGCTTAGTCCCTGCTTTCTCCGTCCGTTTTTAACATTTGATTTTTATGATTTTTAAAGTGTTGAGAAACATATAGATATTTGAACGCATCGGGATATGAACCCGCGTCCTCTTGCGTACCTCTTTTATGTGTTTTCTTTAAGTATAGCTTTTGACATTTCTCAAATTTAAAAAAAAAATAAAAAAAAACTAAAAACTTAAAAAAAAATTATTTATATGCGGGATATATATTTTATATTGACCTCTAAACGCTGTATCCCGCAAAGAAAACCTAGTGCTATCACTATCTTTGCGGGATAGCGTGAAGCTGTAAAATAGGATAGAAATATGACATTTTTTACAGAAAAATGATGATTCTGTGTTACGAAGACGGTTCTATGAGAGTTGTTGTGTCCACTGCGAACCTGTACACTGATGACTGGGAGAACAGGACCCAGGGGTGAGTTCACACTTGATTATTGTGTGTGCGTGTGAGTGTGCGTGCGTGTGTGCGTGTGTGTGTGTGTGTGAGTGTGTGTATGCGTATGTGTGTGTGTGTGCGTATGTGTGTGTGTGTGTGTGCGTGTGTGTGTGTGTGTGTGTGTTCGAGAGTGTGCGTGTGTATGCGTGTGTGTGTGTGCGTGCGTGCGTGCGTGTGTGTGTGTGTGTGTGTGTGTGTGTACGTGTGTGTGTAGCGGAATTCTCCCTCTATGAATTTTTTTCTTATGAATGATTAAAAATAGCAAAATATGTGCGGACACGTGTAATTCATCAGACTGATCTTAATTAATAGTTAAAAGAGTAATACATTAAAAATGGGCGGGTACTCTCATAAAAAATATAAAAGCGAATTTATACAAGTTTGCACACTATTCTGATTAATTAAGTCGTTGCTCTTAAATTACATCAGGTGTTTAGCCTGAACAGTGTGTGTGTGTGTGTATGTGTGTGTGTGTGTGTGTGTGTGTGTGTGTGCGTGTAACGCCTAGACCAAAACCGCTGAAAGTGGTCTAGTTAAAAGTAAAACAGGATTTACAAAATAAATAAAGTTTCGATTCACTTTTGGTTGATTCGATTGATTAATTAAAATAGTTAAATGCTTGTGAATTATTCCTGTTATAAAATAATATAATGATTGAGGACCGTCGTGCCGCAGAGGCGCAACGTCTGCCTGTAACGCGACGGTTTCTGGGTTCGATTCCCACTTGGGAATGATAGATTTTTCTATTTTCCAATTTCGTCGCTCTGGCAACTAAAGGCAAAGCGCGGCGTTGAGTTACGTCACTCAACACGCAATGCCTCGAAAAAGGCGGAAAGCGGGGACGGAGAAAGCGGGGGTAAGGAACGAAGTGTCTTAATACTAAGTTCCAGCCTTTCCTTCTGCCTATCCTGCCATGTGCGGGATAAAAGCGTGAAACTTTGAGGGATGCCCGAAGAATTATTTATAAAAAAAGAGAGAAAAGAAAACCACATTTATTTATTTTCAGCCTCTGGCTAAGTCCGCGTTGCCCTGAACTGCCCCAAAACTCTATGCCCTACGACGGAGAGTCCCCCACTATGTTCAAACGTAGCCTCATCAGGTATTTGGGTCACTACCAGTTGCCACAACTCGTTTTCTATTTGGAGAGAGTGAAGAGATGCGACTTTAGTCATATAAAGTGAGTTATTTTTGAGTTATTGTGGTAATTATGAAGTAGGTTGTGAGTTCAATTCCCATTTGGGGAAAGATAGATTTTTCTATTGTTAATAGATTTCTTCGCTGTGGTTAGCTAACTAGGCTAAGCGCGGCGTTGAGTCCCGCTGCCTAATATGCAATGTTTGGAAAATGCGGAGAGAGGAGAGTGGAGTGTTTTAACACTAAATTTTACCTAATAAAATCTTATTGTATTTTTTATTGATTTTTTGATTCAATATACAACAATATTTATGATTATTTTAATGATTTTTAAAGTGTTAATCCGCTTTAAGAATAGAAAAAATAATTAAAGAAAACATATAATAAAAATTTGAACGCAGCGGGATTCGAACCCGCGCCTCTTGGAAACCGTTCAAGCGGTCTCAACACTAACCCATGTGTTACTGATTCAAAAGAAAGGTTATTGTGTTTCCTTTAAGTATGTATTTAATTAACAAGTTACTTTAATTATTTTTATAATTTTAGTAATTTATGGTGCAGTTATTAAGAGGTTTAACCCAAGAGTAGTGGGTTCGATCCCATATCGAGCT
Source organism: Dione vanillae (assembly GCA_037178615.1). Lineage (NCBI taxonomy): Eukaryota > Metazoa > Arthropoda > Insecta > Lepidoptera > Nymphalidae > Dione > Dione vanillae. The sequence continues at coordinate 152,404 of JAZFAU010000314.1, read as the reverse complement.
GGTCTGACGATTAAGCCAGGACCTAAATACTACTCTTCAAGAATTACAAACTAGCTTTTGTTTTTTATTATGATATATATTTTTTTCTAGCGTTTTCCTAGTATCATCAGTCCCGGGTTCACATTTTGATATGGACTATGGCATGACACGAATGGGTTCACTTCTGAGACAACATGCGATGGGTTCATGGCCTCTGTACGCCCAAGCCAGTAGTTTGGGCAGTTATGGTGCTAAACCCAGTGTAAGAGATTGTTAAATTTAGTTATTTTTATTGGGTTTATTTATTTATATAGTCTGTGGTTGGAATTTATGAAATATTAAAAAAAATATTTTAAATTTTTTGTGAACCTAGTCTGAGTTAGCTATATTAGGTTTAAATAAACATTTTTTTTTTATTAAAAATTGAATCTATAATTTTTTTTATGCCTAAAATGTTTTGGGGCACGAAAGTTCCAATAACTAAAAAGCGATCTCATATTGTCACTTTTAGTGGGAACTTCTCTTTTTACTAATTTCTCCGTTTATACCATAAAGATTAAAATATATATAACAATAATTTAAGAAATTCTTGTATATGATAGATTAAAAATCTGTTGTTGTTTCTTATAATTTGGAAAAAGATTTTTGAAAAAAAAAAAGTCAGAAAGCAGGGACTAAGTAACGGAGTGTCTCAACACTAGGTTCCCACGGTCCCTGTAGTTCCCTCTGCCTTGTGCGGGATAAGCTAAATCTTTTTTGGATATATTTTTATGATTTGTATTATTATACCACTTATTATAATTTTAATTTCTTTCAGTTATGGCTGACGGGTGATTTTCTGCACCATTTCACTAAAACAAAGGACCAGCCCCAGACACTGACCCAACCTGCCCCATTGAAACTTATATACCCCTCATTAGGTAATAAAATAAAATATTTCTTAAAACATAAATTAAAATTTGTCATTTAAAACCTTATGCCCCAAGAAATAACATACCATAGTTTTCATTGTGAAAAGAGGGGAGAAAGGGGTAAAATGTGCTCTCTATATCCCCATATTTATTTAAGAAAAAATAATATCCATCTGTACGAAACCACTTATATATATAGAATATAGAGCTACTTATATATCCATTTTGCCATATTTTTATAAAACTTTCAGTGCCATACCGTCTTCTGTAAACGTGACAATTGCACGTTCAATTCCCATTAAAAGGCAACTATTAGCCTAACTCCTAGTAATATTTAATAATAACCTAACCCTATTCGATCCCCAGTCGGGGAAGATGGATTTTTCTATTTCCATTTTCTTCGCTTTGGCAACTAAGTCAAAGCGCGGCGTTGAGTTCCGCCACTCAACACGCAATGCCTCGAAAACGGCGGAAAGCGGGGACGGAGAAAGCAGGGACTAAGTAACGGAGTGTCTTAACACTAGGTTCCTACAGTTCCTGCAGTTCCCTCTGCCTACCCTGCCATGTGCGGGATAAAGCGTGAAGCTCAAACTTTTATTTTTATATAGAAAATGTGAAACAATCTCACGATGGCCTCCTCGGTGGTGGATGCCTTCCTTACGCCGCAGAAGTTAATAATAAACAACCATGGCTAAAGGAGTTTCTCTAGTGAGTTGCATTTGTTTCTATTTCTGTTTCATTTATGCTTATTTCTGTTGGTTTCTGCTTATTTCAGTTTGTTTCCGCTTATTTTTGTGTGTTTCTGCTCATTTCTTAATTGTATTTGTTTCATATTAATGTTTTAATATATATTTTTGAGGATGTAATAACCAATTTTACTGATTATCGATAAAGTTTTAGATAGTAAGTTAATAGAGAACTTATATAAGTTTTTATACATTAGATATTTCTATCTGAGGCCTGTGTAATCAACAATTGTTATTTATCTGCCCGATAAGGCACATATTTCCTATATGGGACTTATCAGCAAGTAGCAACTGGCCCTAAATATCTTTTTAATTAATATTAAGTTAATTAAATTGTGAAATATTTATTTTACACTTATTTCACTCTGTTTCATATTGTTTCTAGCCAATGGCGTTCCAAATCGATATATCGTGACAAAGCCATGCCACATATTAAATCTTACACTCGTGTTTCTCCCGATGGCAAAATGGCAGGGTATTTCCTTCTGACGTCCGCTAATATAAGCAAGGCGGCTTGGGGTTCGATTAATAAAGGAAATAGGGCGTTGAGGATCATGAGTTATGAATGTGGAGTATTGTTTTTACCTAAGTTTGTGGTAAGTTATTTTAGGTTATTTGATAAATAGTATATATATTTTTTTTCAGCTTCACGCTTTATCCCGCATATTGCGTGGTAGGCAGAGGGAACTGTAGAAACCATATGAACCTAGTGTTAAGACAATCCGTTGCTTAGTCCCTGCTTTCTTCGTCCCCGCTTTTCACCTTTTTCCAAGGCATGGCGTGTTAAGTGTTGACTCAACACCGTAAAATATATTGGAACCCTAATTTGATGGCGGAAAGCAGGATATGGAGTGTCTTGGTTAGTTAGGTTAGTTAGGTTCCTGCGGTTTCCTCTGCCTATTTTGCTGTGTGCGGGATAAAGCGTGAAGCTAACAAATCTGAATCTTATTTAAAATTTAAGATAAAAATTCATAATATTTGTTATATAATTCTGAAATTTGGGGAAAATTGTAATATTCGTCGTACCCTGCATATAGCGGGATAAATTTTATTTATCCCGCTATATGCAGGGTACGACGTGAAAATATTGTGTATATTTTTTATATTACTTCAATAATTGTGTTTATGAGATTTAACATAACATTTACATTTAAATAATTTTTTATGTAGGTAAATGTTGTTTACAGCCTTTATCTGTAAATGCGATGGTTTGTGGGTTCGATTCCCATGAGGAGAGAAATTTAAAACTCGAAAGGCGGAAAGCGAGGAACTGAGTGTCTTAACACTAGGTTTCCTCTTTTTTAACCCGTTTTATGCGGGATATGGCGTGAAGTTGTTAAATATATAAATAAATATTAAAATTATATGTATATATTCACAGATTAATCAAGACTATTTTCCATTAGAAGAAAACGCTAAGAACCGTCTAATTTTGCCTTACGACGTACCTCCAGTCCGTTACACAAGCGACATGTCGCCGTGGGTTTCTGATTACTTGCATTAAAATTATTAAAAAAATATTGAAATGGGTTTCATTTATTTCTATTTCCTCTTATTTCTTGCTATTTCTTACTTTTTTGTTTCAGTTTATTTGAATTAAATGATAAATGTATCTTTTCATTTATAAATTTTTGTCTATTTCTTTTAAAATTTCCTATAATTTTCTTATTTCTTATAAGTTTTTATATTACTTAAAGTATCGACATATAAAGATATAGCAAAATATTACATTTTAATTAATATTGAACCTTAAGTCTTTGCAATAACATACATTTTCGTTAATAGCTTTGATAAAGTTTGACCTTGAGTTTAGAATGTCACTAGTTTTCTTCTGCATACCCTGGTTTTTACGGAATACAGGGTAAAACAGAAGATTTACATTTTTTAAATATTTCGTACATGAGGCCGCCATGAAAATTCAATAATCCATTCTTCCCTCTGTTCTGCCAACGTGCAATGCCTTGAAAGAAGGGACGGAGAAAGCAGGAACTAAGAAACGGAGTGTTTTAACACTAGGTTCATATGGTTCCTGCAGTTCCCTCTGCCTACCCTGCCATGTGCGGGATAAAGCGTAAAGCTTTAAAAAAAAATGGATAAGGATATAATTTGGCATACGAGGTGTGTTCAAAAAGTATCGCGAATTTTGAATTTTCGCGGGTTACGTATATTCGAATTTCAATTTTTTTGTGGCGTTATGTTGGTACTCATGTCTCTCACTTATGCCGACAACCTCGGCCATTTTGAATGTTCACTTAATTGTTGACAGCTGCTTTGCTTGCACGTGTTTTGGATCGTCTTCGATTTTTACCCATTCAAAAAAATGGATCAAAGAACGTGTATCAAATTTTGTGTGAAAAACGAAATTAAGTGCGCGGATGCATTCCGAATGTTGACTGTGGCATACGGAGAAGCTACCTTGGACCGAAGCAACGTTTATCGGTGGTACAAAATGTTCTCAGAAGGCCGAGAAGATGTGAACGACGAAGAGCGTGCCGGACGCCCGAGCACTTCAACAACAGACGAAAAAATTAATGAAGTTGAGAAAATGGTATTGGCCAATCGTCGAATCACCATTAGAGAAGTTGCTGAGGACCTAGACATATCGATTGGCTCGTGCCATTCGATTTTTATCAATGATTTGGGCATGAGACGGGTCGCCGCGAAATTCGTACCAAAATTGCTCAATTGCGACCAAAAACAGCATCGCATGAACATTGCTAATGAGATGTTGGACTCTGTCCGCGACGACCCAAATTTGCTCCAGAGGGTCATAACTGGTGACGAATCGTGGGTTTATGGTTATGACGTGGAAACCAAAGCTCAATCATCTCAATGGAAGCTGCCGCACGAACCAAGACCGAAAAAAGCGCGCCAAGTTCGGTCGAATGTGAAAGTTTTGCTGACAGTTTTCTTCGATTGCAGGGGCGTGGTGCATCATGAGTTCTTGCCACAGGGTAGAACGGTCAATAAGGTTTATTACCTGCAAGTTATGCGCAATTTGCGCGAAGCAATCCGCCAGAAACGCCCGGTTTTGTGGAAGAACAAAAATTGGCTTTTGCACCACGATAACGCCCCTGCTCACACATCGTTGCTTGTGCGCGACTTTTTGGCCAAAAACAACATACTAATGATGCCGCAGCCACCGTATTCCCCAGATCTGGCCCCCTGTGACTTTTTCTTGTTCCCTAAACTGAAGAGGCCCATGAAAGGACGACGTTATGCTACACTTGACGAGATAAAGACGGCATCGAAGGAGGAGCTGAACAAGATAAAAAAAAATGATTTTTTGAAGTGCTTCGAAGATTGGAAAAACCGTTGGCACAAGTGTATAATATCTCATGGGGATTACTTTGAAGGGGACAAAATAGATATTCATGAATAAATAAATAATTTTTGAAAAAACACAAAATTCGCGATACTTTTTGAACACACCTCGTATAATTGCCCAATTACCGCAGGAGATCTCTAATAGACCAGGATACAGGATACGTTTCCACCACTTATCACTATCCAACTAAAATGCATGTGTCGATTTTTTTAATAGGAACCGTTGTGAGGCAGTGGTAGTGTCTGATCGATTCCTTTTAGGGGATACTAAATTATGTTACCTTCGATTCTATAGTAAGAGTAGAGAAGATGTGGAACAGTGTGGTCCTAATAAAGACAACTGATGGCTTTGTTTCTTTAAAATAATAGTTTTTGGGTAAATTATATATTTCAATTTATTTTTTTTATATATTTCAATTTCAATTGTTTTTTTTTTAGCTTCACGCTCTATCCCACTCATAGCAGGATAGGTAGAGGGAACTGCAGGATTCGTTGGAACCTAGTGTTAAGACACTCTGTTCCCGGTGTATCAACTTTCAAGGCATTTTATGTTGAGTGGTGGAACTCAACGCCGCGCTTGGCTAGTTTCCAGAATGAAGAAAATAGAAATTATATAATAATACCTCTCCTCATGGGAATAGAACCCACAAACCGCTACGCCTCTGCGCCACGACGGTCCTGAATTATAAGTGTAAATAATCAGTTTGACAGGAATACGTCATGGCGCGGAGGCGCATCTGATTATGCGACGGTCTGTGGGTTCGATTTCCTTGAAGGGAGTGGAGAGAACTGAGTGTCTACTAGGTTTACTTCGGCCTGCTATGTACGGGATAGTGCTTCGAGCTAAGAAAGAAAACATGGAAAATAAAAAAGAATATAATATATATATATATAAGAATATAATATATATATAAGAGAACAACATGCCACATTTCCTAGAACAAATTTAAATAATTTAAATCAAAGCTTACTGTATTTTAGTTTCACGCTTTATCCCGCAAACGGCAGGATAGGCAGAGGGAACTGCAGGGACCGTGGGAACCTAGTGTTACTTAGTCCCTGCTTACTCCGTCCCCGCTTTCCGCCGTTTTCGAGGCATTGCGTGTTGAGTGGCGGAATTCAACGCCGCACTTTGCCTAGTTGCCAGAGCGAAGAAAATGGAAATAGAAAAATCCATCTTCCCCGACTGGGGATCGAATCCAGTAACCGTCACGCTATAGACAGACGTTGCGCTTCTGCGCCACGACGACGACGTATTTTTCTTAAAACGCAAGCAAAATCGCAGAACACAACTAATACAAAGTAAATAAACGTCGAAATCCAATTAATGTTATTAACACTTGAAGGATATCGTTGAAGCATAAATCGGGACATATGTTCCTACGAAATGTAATCCATACTAATTACAGTTATGTGTTACCATTTGGACTTTCAATTTTTACTATACGACCTCGTCAACTGCCATTAACCTCTTAATACACTCTACCCTTTTATGTCTTCACGCTTTATCCCGCATATTGTAGGGTAGGCAGAGGGAACTGCAGGAACCATAGGAACCTAGTGTTAAGACACTCCGTTGCTTAGTCCCTGCTTTCCGCCTTTTTTGTCGTAATGTCGATGCACCTATATATAGGCTCAAATAGGCTGAAGTAGACTCAAATAGGCTAAAAAGGGGCTCAATTAGGCTAAAGTAGACTCAAATAGGCTAAAAAGGGGCTCAAATAGGCTAAAGTAGGCTAAAAAGGGCTCAAATAAATGACGTTGAGTAAATGTTGCCATGTGAAGTTTTCCACGCATACTGTTGCAGTAAATTCTTGAACCCTCTCTCTCTCTCGAAAAAAAAAAAAGAATGATCTAGAAAAATTAGCGCCATATTACGTATGTATATATTTTTTTATTTAAGTTTAAGTGTTTATTAAAGTGTTAACTCACACTAAGGAAAGACAAATATTTAAAAAAAAAAAAAAAAAACAGATCAAAGCGCTTCCACTTTTAGGAAGAGGCGCGGGTTCGAATACTGATGTGTTCAAATTTTTATATGTTTTTCTTTAAATATAACTTTAAACACAACTTTTAGCTTTATATGTTAAATGTCACAGTGGTGTCTATAAACACGACGGTTGTGGGTTCGATCCCTACTGAGCATAATGAATTATTTCACTTTCACTGCCTTTCTCTGTTAAGAAGAAAACCCCGGCGTTCAGTTTCAACGGCCAGATGTCTCCGAAATCGCATAGAAAGTGGAGAACGGAGTGTTCGAGATGTAAGTGTCCTCTGCCTACCTTGCTATATGTGTAACACAGGGTAAACTTGGACAACTGATTGTATGGACAATGGACAACGAGATTGTACTTCATTTAGATTTTTTTGCCCAGCATTTTTAATTATAAAAAAAAAACCCAAAAATAAGTTTCCTCTGCCTACCTATAATTTTTTATTTTTTCCCTAATATTTATTATTAAAATACTATGTAACGGCTTAAGCGTGACAATATTTTCCGCCTACATCAATGGTTCTCAAACTGCTATCCACAGATACTAAACCTGGTTAATAACAAGGTTGCTTGGCTTGACCAAGGGTGATCCGGGCACTAACACAAAATTTCTAGAGGCAGCTAATGAAAAATGGTTGAATTACTCACACATCTACACTGAAGCTTCAAAGCTTTCAAAAGAAGGCTGTGTTGGTGCAGCTTGCTGGAATCCAAAATTCAAAATTATTCTACAATTCAAATGTCCCCCCGAGTCCTCAGTGTTTACAGGTGAGGCTGTTGCGTTATTAGAAGCAATCCTGTTCTCACAGTCCCATAACGTTAAACAAACTGTTATATTTACTGACTCACTAAGCTGCTTAATGGCTATAAAGAGTAACCCGTTTCAAAGTAAATTAATATCTTCAATTGTTTTAAGGATTCGTGAAGAATTATACTCATGTCATCTCAAGGGTTTGGATATTACTCTGGTTTGGATCCCAGGCCATTCTGGAATCAGTGGGAACGAATCTGCAGACTCTTGTGCTAAATTAGCTGTCCAGTGTGGTACCTTGGAACATTTTGTTAATTCGGCTCATGATCTGTTGTCTCTTGCAAGAACTCATTTGGATAAGTCCTGGTCTAAATACTGGGATTCGTCAAAATCTGTATATATTGTAGATATCTGTGATTTTGTTATAGGTGAAGGATTTAAACTGGATCTCTTTTAAACATGCATTCTCCAACTGTGTAATGATATCTCTTTTTTTACCGTACATTCTCCTTTGTGTGTTCTCCATTCAACGTGACATTGACGAAGTGAATTGTGCTCAACTGGCACGCTCGAAACGCTATAAATAAAGAGAAGAAGAAGAATCTTGTTATTAGTCCCGTATGTCAATTTTAATAGATTTTTTAGCTTCACGCTTATCCCGTTTGATAGTACTATATGCCTTGGGAACCAAGTGTTAAGACACCATTTCCTTTTCGCCTCCTTTTCCACGTATTTTCACGCTGAGTTGCTGGAACTCAACGCCGCCCATCACCCTGTTCTACGGACGAAGGAAATTAAGTTATTGCTCTCCAAATGAAATGAACCTACAAATTATCAATCTTACCGACGCCAACTAATATTTGTATATCAACTATTCAATCAATCAACAACAAACCGGCGACTACCTCCAAAGTAACGAAGCACCCAAATTACTAAACCGTACCTCATTAGTTCAAAGGGGGACAATTTTAGGCGATTTCTTTCAAACTGGTTAATTTTCGGTCACATTTGCTTTCAAATTTCTATCTATAGATTAATGTGTAATACATGTACATACAGACGGACATGATTCAAGATGAGGGTGGAGTTGGTTTTTTTGTTAACAGGCTTCAAACGCTTATCCCGTCGTATACACGTTGTGCGATGTTGGGTTTCGATTCTCCCCGGGACAATTTATTTTATCCTCACATCGGGAAAATTTATTTAATTTCCATTTTCTTCGCTCTGGAAACTAGGCAAAACAAAGCGGCGTTGAGTTCCTGCGTTCCCTCTGCCTGCCAGACCTTGATGCGGATCAAGGGCGATGAACGCTAAAAAAAAAAGAAATTAACGGTGTTTAACATCCGTTGTCCGTTTGCGTGTTTTAGCTTGAATTTTAAAAGTTATGATAATCAATTAGTGAAATTTAAATATATTATATGTATATATATTATATATCATATTGTAAAAGTACTATGTATGTAAAATTTTTTATCATAATTAAATAAATTTATAATAGAAGAAGACCGTCGTGGCGCAGCGGGTTGTTGTAACACGAGACGGTTGTGGGTTCGATTTCCCCACTTTGGATAAAATGGATTAATTCTTTTCCACTTCTTTCTTCGCTCTGGCAACTAGCAACACGCGGCGTTGTTTCCTCCACTTAACACGCAGTGACTTAAAAGGTTGAAGCGGAAACGGAGTGTCTTAAAACCTAAGTTCATACGGCATTGTATTTTTGATATGTTATTATTAGAAATTATGGTTATTTTTTTAATAATCAGTTGAATTCCAGTTTAAATATGTTTTTTGGTGTGTCATCGTGACAGCTGCGCGTGCGCAGGACCGATACTATGGCGCCAAAAACTTTTATACAAAGTAAGTACTTATATATATAATTCGCATTGCGCGTTGAGTGGCGGAACTCAACGCTCGCTTTACCTAGTTGCCAGAGCGATAAATGGAAATAAAAAATCCCATCTTCTCCGTGGAACCGAACCCAGAAACCGTCGCTTTACAGCATAGGTCCCTCAAAGTCTAATTAATAATATTAATACTAAAATCCATTAACACATTGTATTTTTCGTCAAGATACATCCCCGTGCACATAACACGGCCACCATCTGAACTGGTGACGAATGACGATCGCTAATTAAACATGTATATATATGAAGTAATGTTATTTTTTAATATTTTTTTATTAAATTGTTGTAATAAGTTGTGAAGAACGCATGGTTTAGCGGTTTCCGTGGGGACAAGTAGGTGTTTTTGGACGGCATCCAAGAGGCGGTTCAAATCCCTTTGTTTCTATTATGTGATTAACAGTTTAATAGAAATAAAAATAAATGAAACGAATCTTGTTATCTTTTTTTTTAGCTTCACGCTTTATCCCGCACAAGACAGGGTAGGCAGAGGGAACTGCAGGGACCGTGGGAACCTAGTGTTAAGACACTCCGTTGCTTAGCCCCTGCTTTCTCCGTCCCCACTTTCCGCCGTTTCGAGGCATTGCGTGTTGAGTGGCGGAACTCAACGCCGCGCTTTGCCTAGTTTGCCAGAACAAAGAAAATGGAAATAAAAAAATCAATTCTCCCCGACTGGGGATCGAAGCCAGTAACCGACGCGTTACAGGCAGACGTTGCGCCTCTCGACGGTCCTCTTGTTATCTTATTTTGAACATTTTTTTTGAATTTAATAAAAAATAAAATATTAAAAAATAAAGCCATTATTTCTGTTCTTTTTTAGTCTATACAACTTTTTAATTTACAGATGCCTCGGGCGGCCATGTTCGAACCAGTAGACACTCCCTGGGCATCGTCTCAGAGAAATAATGATATTGTAAGACATTAATATAAATATATGTATATATACAGAGTGTTGCTGTAACGGCGACCTTAATTTCAAGCATAGTATTAACTAGCCTTTATAAACTTGGTAAAATTAGAAAATAAGTAAAATTTTCAAAAAAAAAAAAAAATCAAACAGAATAAATAATTAAATTATTGTTCCAAAATAAAACACCATTAGTCAAGTATGACGCGAGCGTACACTGTACTGTCAGAGCGGGACGGAGATATAGTTCTTTCTCTTTCGGTTGTTTTTTGAATGAAAGGTGACAGATTGACGACGTTCAATAGTATCGTTGTAGTACGAGATGTTTACGTCATTTATATTTAATGATGACTACCTCACGCATTACACAGGACGTGTAAATATAGGGAAATGGGAAAAATGATGCTGTGACTAAACTATTGACAATTGCTAACTGGTTTTTTGTATATAGCCTTGAAATATTTTACCCTATAAGTAGTTTTGATAATGAACGCCGTGTATATAATTATTTATAGGTGGATTATAGGCAGCAACTCTTCAACCCTGCAAACGACGTGACACCTCAAGGCACCACCGCCCAATCTTGGAGGCCGAACCCTCCGCCTCCAGTGTACGAGAACTATAGAGGTAATGTTACCTATCCAGCTATTATGCAGAATGAAGAGAGAATGTTTCATCACAAGCAAGAAGATGCAGGAGTGAAGAACTTCCTCGTTATTGCATCTTTACAACTATAATGAGTTCTCCACTTCTCCACAGCCTCAAGCAGGAACAACAAAAATATGAAACACATATATAACTTGGGTCAACGAAATCAAAAAATTGAACCAACAACCTTCGTTTTTGCTGTAATACTTGAAATCGTTGCATTATTGATATTTTTATATAGAACTCCTTACCATAGACCTAGATTGATGGAAATTGACTGCATTAAAAATCTTACACCTGCCCTTTTTTCTTTATTTGTACTAGAAATTGTAGCTTTTTGGAAAAGTCTGTTTTATCACCATATGCCCTGTCCCTGTTAAAGGACGGAGAAAGCACGGAGTGTCTTAACACTAGGTTCCTATAGTTCCTGCAGTTCCCTCTGCCTACCCTGCCGTGTGAGGAAGAAAGCGTGAAGATATAATAATAACTATATGCCCAAAGTTTTAGGAGAAAAAAACTCTATACTGACAAACAGTCAAACGGAAAATAGAATGATCATACAATAAATATTTCATTACTTAATTTAATTTTCAAATATCCTTAATAATATCGTTCTAATTAAACTGTCAAAAATAAATTTTTTGGTCTTTTCTGACAGGACCTGAGAGCCCAAGAGCTGAACAGCCCTGGCGCCTGCCTTACGGTATATCTAAGGAACAGCAAGCATCCATCTTGCATCACAAACAGTCTCTGAGCTCAGGTACTTTGGTTCTTTTTTACTTCAGATTGAAGATGACACCAAGAGTTTCTGACAAAAATATACTGACAGGATATTAGGTGATTTAGGAGTGCTAGAAGGAGAATAAGATTATTTTAATATTGTAGGTAGTGAATTCGATTAAAATACATTTATTTGTTGAAGATTCTACGTAAAATTCTGTGCTGTTCCAGGAAATAATGTATGAGAAATTCATACGAGCCTTCAAGTAGATAGAATATACATATATATATATAAAAATATCTTCGGAGACCATCGTGGCGCGAAGGTCTACCTGTAAACGCGACAGTTTGTGGGTTCGATTCCCATGAGGGGAAGATGGATTTTCCATTCCATTTTCTTCGGTCTAGAACTAGGGAAAGCGCGGCGTTGAATTTCGACACTCAACACGCAATGCCTCAAAAAAGGTGAAAAGTAGGGACGGAGCAAGCAGGGACTAAGCAACGGAGTGTCTTAACACTAGGTTGCTATGGTACCTGCAGTTCCTTCTGCCTACCCTGCCATGTGTAGATGAAGCGTGAAGACAAAAAAAATATCTTTTAATATTCCAGAGGGCGCTTTCCGTTTCGAATATGCATCAGACAATGGTCTCGCGGCAGGTGAGGTGATAGAGCCTGATGGTTCAAGAGTTGGAGCCTATCAATACAAGGATCCGAGCGGGCAGCTCGTGAAGCTAAAGTATAGGGCTGGTAAGGAAGGGTTTCAGGTAAGGAAAACATACTAAAGTTAGAAAATCTTAGAGATTTGTGATGGTTTTTATTTTTCAATAAAAAATGTAGATATAGCCTTTTTTATCATAGAGAATATAGTGTTAAGTTACTCCATTCCCAACCCTATTTTCAAGAGTACATAAGAGCTAATTTGGCATATTATTTAAAGAAGACATAAGTAAAATAAGAAATTATTCACCAGTTACATAGTTAGCAATACACTTTTAAAGTGAAAAGTGGAGTGCAAAGTGGTTTCTTCATCTATATATTTTTTTGTATTGTCAGATCTTAGAAGGCAGCCACTTACCGAAAAGTCCTGAACCAGTAGCTCCAACAGCGTCAAGTGAGTATATTTATTTATATGTTCATAAATTCTAAATTTTAAAACTATATCAAGCCAATTTATTATTAAAAAGTAAAGAACAAAAAAGAACTTCCTCATTCTTTCATAAATAACCGAATGGACTGTGTTTTGAGAGGCGGAACTTAACGCCACACTTTGTCTTGGTCACAACTTTTTGTGACTAAGGTTAGCCGGGTCTATATTTCATAAGGCGGAAAGCGGGGACGGAGAAAGCAGGGACGAAGCTATGGAGTGTCTTAACACTACGTTCCTATGGTTCCTCTGGTTCTCTCTACCTATTCTGCCTTGTGCGGGATGAAGCTTGTAGCTAAAAAAATATAGTTAACATTTCCTCAATACACTCCATAAATCCTCAGTTGGAACATCATCTTCAGTTCTTTTCTTTAGGATTTTTTACTTTTTAATTTTTTTTAACAGACAACTACCACTCTCAAGCCTACGAACAGCAGAGACAGCAGTACGAACTCCAGCAGCAATACAACCAGCAGCGTCCTGAACCACAAAATTGGCAGAATCAGGTATTATATTTTATAGGTACCTATATTTTTTTGGCTTCAAGCTTTAATCTGCACATGGCAGGGTAGGCAGAGGGAAATGCAGGAACTATATGAACCTAGTGTTAAGACACTCCGTTGCTTAGTCCCTGCTATGAACCTATTATACATATCTAAAATTCTTCTGAAATCTCAAAATTACATTATTTACATTATTCATTGTTTGCTTAATTTATAAATTTAATAAAACCTAAAAATAAAAAAATCATGCTGAAATCGTTAGACAAAAAGTTAGACATGCATCATTTTTCTTTATATTTTGTTAAAATCATGCCATTTAACTTGTCCAGGGTGCCGAAGGTCCTGGAGAAAGAGGCGCTGGAAGTCAATATTATAACCAAAACTGGAGACCAGATGGTCGTGATGATGGCCAGGTATGTCATATGTCATAAGTTAAGGAATACCTTGCAAGTAATCCTTTTAATACTGCTTACAACAATTATAAGTGAAGATAATGACCCTTACTTAAGACCTTCGAAAAGACGGTATTAAACCAAGCTTTTCCCTGGAAAGTATATCACGATGAGTTGGCTATCCTGACGAGTTACATATGGTTCAACGTATATATATGTCTTAAGAAAACTTTTTGTATACAAGTTTTCTTACACAGTGTTAAGGCACGCCGTTCTCTGCTCTCCGCCTTTCGTGATATTGCGTGTTGAGTGGTGGAATTTAACGCCGCGCTTTGTCTTTATTCTCCTTATATATAATTATAAGCTACATACAATGGTTCTTTAATATTTCTTTTCCAGTATCATGAGAATAACGTAGAAGAACAGAACAGAGGTCCCCATAACTTTGGGGAAGGATACGCATTTGCTTTCAAAGGATAGTAATAATATGTTATATGTAACTACAAAAAATAATGAAACAATATTTAAAAATTAATGAAGTTGAATCATTAAAATGTTTATAGTAAATATTATTTTTTTTTATTTCATATTAATTTCAAATCTGCATTACACTAATTATACAGCTTTACGCTTTACATCACACTTAGCAGGATAGGAAGAGGGAACCGCAAGAATCGTGAGAACTTAGTGTTAAGACACTCCGTTCTCTGTTTTCCGACTTTTCGGGGAATTGTGTGTTGAGTGGCGGAACTCAACGCCGCGCTTCCCCAAGCTGCCAGAGCGAAAAAAATGAAAATAAAAAAAATCCATGTTCCTCGAGTGGGTATTGAACCCACAAACTGTCAAGCAGATAACTTGCAAGCAGATGCTGCACCTCTGCGCTAAACGGACCAGTGGATTAAAAATATATGTTCTATTATTTTTTAAAATCATATAAAATATTAAGGCCAAAGTAAAAGGTTTTTAATCTAAAACAATATTATAGTTCATATACCCACACTTTATTAAAACATGATCACGTAATTCGCAAACATAAACACAACATTTAAAAAACAAACAACAAACATCATTAATCGACAAATAAATCATTAACTTGCAAAAATAACAAAAAACTAAATATATATAAATATAATATATAAATATTGCGACAAAAGGTTACACAATTATTTATAACTAAAATCATTTTTTAATGATCATTAAAAGCGTCAAAATATCACTAATGACTATCACATTAACATTATTATCGTTAAATATATAGTATAATGATAAAATATCTTAAATATTGTATATTTTACAAAGATTTCAAATTATTACTACCATACACTTTAGCTCTTGGCTCTTTTATACAACTACAGTATAGATTATTAATTACTAATAAAGTTATAACAAATCAATTTGTAATGAAACAAATCAAGAACTTTATAATAATGATCATTATTTCATGTTTATAACTAAATGTAAAGGACCCAAACCCAGCTATTGCTTAATATATTTTTAATACTTATTTGTAAATATCTAAAAAAAATCATCAAATATGAATGATTAATAAATAATGATAGTTAATGATTTATAATTAATATACGAGTTAGCATTAAATTGTTTAACGTATGTATATAAATATACATGTTATATGATTATTAACAAATGTGTATATATATTATTAGAATTAAATGAAATTATAAAATACAATACATATTATCACTATTTTATTTAAAAAAAAACATAGTATGTTAAATATTATGTATAAAATATAAATATATAGATATATACCTCATTTATAACTCATCTACTATTGGAAGTTTGTGTGATTATAATTCCCCTTACAATTTAGTTACTTCTACAAATCCTTTAAAAGCTTTACACTACTTTATTGTTGATTAATAAATATTAAATGGTTATTTTTTTTAATAATGCAACGGCTATATTTGATTCACATACAGTTCTATAACATATACGCAGCCATACGTATCTGTATAGACTGGACTTTGCAAATGTATGAAAAATATATATTTATAAGTAACAAGGAGTAGTAAATTCAATATGAACTAAACGAATGCTGTGAAAACATATATTTTATATATATCATATTCCGTTCGTTAGACTACAAATATATATATATATATATATATATATATATATATATATATATATATATATATATATATATATATATATATATATATATATATATATATATATATATATATATATATATATATATATATATATATATATATATATATATATATATATATATATATATATATATATATATATATACATATATATATATATATATATATATATACATACATACATACATACATACATATTTCCAAAGTCATCAGTGTCAAATATAATACCATTGCATGTCTATGAAAACCTTACATTATTTCATTAATGAGGTAATGAATTTTTAAAATGAATCATACATTTTCATCTAAATAAGATATGATCTGTTATATAATATTTCGATATATCCAACGATTATTATTATTATATATAAATGATATTATATCATTAATAATGTAAGCAGATTAAATATTTTTTCTACTAATCAATCAATCATTAACTTTTGATTATGAAAGTTCTAATTAAATCTAATGCACAGCACTATGTACTGATTAAATGTAATTACTTTAATGACTTAATGATAAGATATAGAATATATTTTAGAATAAAATGTGATTATAGTGATTATAATATAATATTTTTCTACACTTTATATTATTATTAATATATATATAAGATATAGTGAGTTATTTTAAAATGGATATAACCATTCATATTTGATGGGAAATATACAAGTTATTATGAAATAGCAACGATTACATGCCAAATAAAATTCAATTTTATATTATATAGTTACGATATCATTAAATTATTATAATTATAAAATTTTAATGACAACCAAAATCAAAATTTAATGATAATGACAAATGAATGTTTGTTTAATAATGATACAGATGGAATATAAAAATATTAAATATATTAGGCCAAATACAAATGAAGTGCCCAAATAACACGTGCTCCAAACGTTATTGTTATAAATTTATTGTCTAATGTAAATATATATTATTGCAAATATTATTATCATTATTTTTATTTAATTTCTTTAACTGTTTTAGATATTTAAAAAAACGAAAAAAACGCAAAGTTTGTGTATTTTTGTTTAATCTGTGTCCGCTCAAAATGGCTACATTCAAAAATGTCATTAAACATATTGTCAAAGTCACATATGCAAAGTGTTTCAACTGTTTCTTGTTTTTTTTTTAGTTTTATACATATACATATACATATATATTAACATATAAGCCTATTATAATTTTTATAAGCTTTACCAAATAATGAAAACCCTGAGTACACGGCTATATGTTGTATATACATAAGTATATAGACAGAAGTAAATTGGTCCTTAGATCTATAGATTTCTTTTAAATCTATTATTATAATGAATATTGGCGGTACCTACAGTATAGTTAAATATATATTTATTTTAAAATAAGTATTTTAATATATTTCTAAAATCGTAAGAGAATATTGTACTACTATACGCTTTGTATATTGTAAATATCATATCCTTTTTAAATATCTACTCTCCGTAACACTACTTTTTTTTGTATTTTTTTTTAAATTATTTTAAGCGTTCCAATGTATACCTTAGGCCTTAATTTAAAAAGAAACGGGCGGGTCTCAAGATGGCGGCGATGTCAAAATGGCGGGCTTATTCTTCTTCCTCGTTTTGGTAGCTCACGTAGCGTACCGATGATTTGTCGCTTATGATCAGGCTCTAAATCAATAAATAATGACAATCATTAATTATTGATTTTCTACAAAAAAGAATCGTCGTGGCGCAGAGCCCGCACATGGCAGGGTAGGGAGAGAGAAGTTCAGGAACCATAGGAACCTAGTGTTTAGACACTCCCTTACTTAGTCCCTGCTTTCCGCTATTTTCGAGGCTTTGTGTATTGAGTGGCGGAACTCAACGCCGCTCTTTGCCTAGCTACCAGAGCGAAGAAAATGGAAATGAAAAGTCCATCTTCCCCTCATGGGAATTGAACCCACAAAACGTCGCGTTTAGGTAGACGCTACGCCTCTGCGCCCCGATGATTTTCAAGTTATGAAATTATTCTCCAAAACCCACTAACCTGTTTCTCGTCCCTTGCCGGTGGTGAACGCAGCAACAGTAGGAACGGTGCGTACGCAAAGTTTAGTAGTGCAATGATTACTAACATCCATTCAAAGCCGATGCTGTTCACCAGAGCTCCGGAGAAGGCTGGACCTAAATATTATAACGAGTTTTAAAGCAGTATGATGGAATTATAGAAGATAAATTAGGTTAGTTACTAAATGAAAAAGTATACTATACTATAATATTAAAATTTAGTAGTTTGGCATAGTCGTTGGTAAGATTTGTGTGCACAAACGGATGGACACAAATTAAAAATATATATTGTGCTAAGTTCTGTTACATTGTTTTTTTAGCTTCACGCTTTATCCTGCACATGGCAGGGTAGGCAGAGGGAACTGCAGGAACTATTAAAACCTAGTGTTAAGACACTCCGTTACTTAGTCCCTGCTTACTCCGTCCCCACTTTCCGCCGTTTTCGAGGCATTGCGTGTTGAGTTGCGGAACTCAACGCCGCGCTTTGACTTAGTTGCCAGAGCGAAGAAAATGTAAATAGAAAAATCCATCTTCCCCGACTGGGAATCGAACCCAGTCTGTTACATTGAAAAACGAAATAATATAATAATATTAATAATGTTCATTGTACATCCATGAAAAAAAAAACATTAAAAAGAAAGTATACGATGTAAGAGAAGTACAAGAGACCTTATCGCTAAAAGAGCTATCTCTTCCAGGCAACCTTAAGGCAAAGGACATAGAGGAGAAGAGTTGGGGATGAGTACAATAAAAATAATAAAAAAATAGTAATAGTAATTAAAACATATACTAATACTACATATATTGAAACAGTAAAAATATTTAACAACTTGTAATATATATATATATATATATATATATATATATATATATATATATATATATATATATATATATATATATATATATATATATATATATATATATATATATATATATATATATATATATATATATATATATATATATATATATATATATATATATATATATATATATATATATATATATATATATATATATATATATATATATATATATATATATATATATATATATATATATATATGTATATATATATATATATGTATATATATATATATATATATATATACATATATATATATATATATATATATATATATATATATATATATATATATATATATATATATATATATATATGTATATATAAACAAAAAAACCATACCAACAGCGTATCCCAAGCAGAAGGCAGTATCTCCTATGGCGTACACTGATCCATAAACTGCCGCATGACGGATGTCCACGAGGAAGCCAAGCTCTGGCATCATTGAGGAGTCCACCATGCCAATGGCGAAGCCTAGTCCAGCGTTAGGAATTATCAGGTGTTCCAACTTCCGGGCCATTGGGATCTAAGAAAAGCGTTTTTAATGGGAGTTGAGAATTTCATTTGACAGTTTTTAGATAATATGGAACGGCGTTGAATTCCGCTACATGTAATATCAAAAAAAACATGGGCAGAAATCGGAGAATAGAGTTAAATATATGGTGTCCCATGTCTTATGTTTTTTTTAGTTTTACGCTTTTTATAGTTTCAGCGGCGGAATTTAACCCCGAATTTTTACCTAATTCCCAGAGTGAAGAAAATGGAATTAAAAGAATCGATCTTTCCCTCATGGGAATTGAACCCACAAACTATCATGTTTATCTACGCTGCGCCCGTGTGCCAAGATGGTCAAAAACTTATTATCAAAGCCAAGAAATTTGACAAATGGGAATGGGAGTGTTTCGGGCACTGCTATAATTTTGGCGTGCCTTGACACTGGGTATCTATGGTTCCTGCAGTTCCCTCTGCCTACCCTGCCATGTGCGGGATAAGGCGTGAAGACATAAAAAAATAATTATTATCTTACCAAAATCAAACATATTCCGATGATAACAAGTCCAGAGCAAGCGGCGAGCCAGCGACCCATTTTGTGTCCGAGAGGACCGAAGAGGTTTGTGCCTAAGAAAAAAAATATGATAATTGTAATAATAAAAATATACTGTTAGCATATAATTATGTAAATTTAATTATAAGTACTGGAAGAATTTGATTTGAAGAACCTGAAGAAGAAGTTGACCATTAGTATTAATTAGGTTCCTTCTCCATATATATTATATATTTTTAGTTATTTTATATATATAATGAAGCGTGAAGAAAAGGATCTTTTTGACATGCCAGTTGATAAACCAGGTTTTGTAGACCTGGTAACTCTTTTCGTTTTCTTTGTCTTTACACCAGACGTTTTGGTAAGTGTTGGTCCTACGGTTCTTTTTAACATACAAAAGAGTTCCTTTATCTTACAAAGACCCTTTATCTACCAGGTCCATTATGCCTGGTTTTATATCCAACTTGACTTAGCTATCTTGCAATATGCTTGAAATATTCTCTGGGATCAATAATACATTTTAAAGTTTCTCAATACATACCAATAAGATAACAAATGCTGGCTGGCAGAAAAGCAACACCCTGTTGCCAACGCCTCGCACTCATAGTGTCCGCCATCCAGATCGGCAAACTTGGCTCCAACATGGCAATACCAACGTTGGCAAAGGTTATGGCACCTATAAATAAAAGGAGTTTACTACTGACATCTACTATACATGTGGTAAATTCAATTTAAAATTGTACCCAAAACTTAAAGTATGGATACCGAATAAAGAAAGAATCTATTATTATTTGTAGATATTATGCCCAAAGTATAAGGAACGTGTGAAAGAAAAATGTGTGTTAAATTTAATTAAGGTATATGATGGCAGGAATAAGCAGAGAGTTGGAGAGAGAGCCAAGTGTCTCTTTCGACACTCTGTTAAAACAACGACACTATGACGCTGCACCTCAAGGGAGTAAAACCATACCTATCGTTTTGGGACTTAGACATAATCTTGCTGTACCATGATGACATTGCTCTAAGATTCCAATTATTTTCTGTATAATTTATCCATTTAACACCCAATTAAATCTTAATTAACATATGTGAATGTACGCAAGTTATAATATAATTTAAATAGATGCATACCAGCAGCAACGATAATGTAAGGATCTGTGACAAGAGCTTTCAGGGACGGGGGTTCGGTTTCCTGACGAACAACTCCTGGTTGTAGAATCATTAGCTGGAGTACTGAAAGAGAAAAAAAGGATCTTATTATTTTTATGATTTTTAAAGTGTTATTCTACAATAAGAATAGAACAAATACTTAAAGAAACATATAATCATTTGAACGCAGCGGGATTTGAACCAGCGCCTCTTGTAAATCGTACAAGCGCTCTGACTCTTAAGTTATGTGTTCTTCATCACGCCGTGTCGAAATTCTTATATGCTTTATACAACTTATTTCGTTGTTAGCATCTCTGTAGAGGAGGAATGTTATTTTTTTTACAGCTCTTCAGGCTTCTAAAATTCCACGTTGTATTTAAAAACAAGATAATAATTATTTCCATCAAAACATAAAATATTTCAACAAAAAAAAATCAGTGTCCAAATTTTTGAGTACCAAATTAAAAATATCTGATAACAAGATTTATAGTAAATCCCTTACATCCATCACCAAGAGCCAAGGCCGACAGCATGAGGAAAGGTGCGGTTTTCCCAACAAACTCATACATGAGCCCTCCAAAGGGAGGCCCGATGAGGACTCCCAAAGCGAGGCCTCCCAGCGCTATACCCATCGCGTTTCCTCTTTCCTGCATAAGGTAAAAGAAGAACTGTTTTAGAAAAAAGTGAAGAAGAAAGAGTACCGAAAATGTTACTTGGATTTGTAAGAAGTAGTATTAACGGAGTGTTAAATTTCCCTCCGCTCCCCTATCCTGCTATATGCAGGATTGAGCGTGAAGATAAAACATGTCAGAATTAGTGTTAGTTATATATTTCTGGTAAACCTGGTTCTGGTTAACCTAAGATAAAGTAACTTATCTTCTTTTTATCGCTTAAACAGGGATATGCTTTAAACGAAATAATCTTCTATTTTGGACTTTGATATTCTTTTCTTAGTCGTTCTTTTTAAAAGAAAAAGAATTCTTTCTTCTTCTTTCTTTTTATCTAAATTCTTTTTTTCTACTCTCGACTTTTCATTCAAACAAAAATGTTGATGAATTATAGTTAATTTATCTTTAATATTTTTTGACGTGATAACGTCTTAATTAGAACTATGATCGGTCGGATTCGGTTCGGATCGGAAAATGTGGAGAGCTTAGATTCGTCATTTACAAGGGTGACATGTGCATGACTGACGTTACTTGCTTCACCGCTAATACTAGCTTCAAGTTTATACTCGGTGCTGTATTCATCCAGGAGCTAGTATGCAGGATATTGGAATGTTACTATGGCAAGGACTCGGTCCGTACGTTCACAACAGCCAGTACGTGCTACCGTTCGTGCAAGTTGATTCTAGTATACCAATTCTTCTGTGTGGTGATTTTAACAAAAACGTAAAGTCTGACAACTCGTTTCTTAATTTCATGAAATATGTGTATAATCTTGATTGTGTATCAAACTGAGAAGAAAACTGCTTAGCATTCTATGGATTCACCGTGCGGGTGCCGGGCCCATCGCGTTGTAGGAAGAGGAGCTCCGATCAGCGCTTGGGACTTGCGACCCAAGTGTAGGTTTAAAGGGGCCCCTTTAAAATGCATTTACGCTCACCTTCACTGTCCGAGCTCCTCCCACTACCGATACCAAATTTTAAATGATTCCACCAAAGCCGCCTTCGAAGTGCGTTCTAGAAATGAATTTGTGATAGTTCTGTACAGGCCGAAATCTTTTAGTAAACTATAGAGAGATTTCGCTGTTATACTTCTCGCTCCTATTTCAACCGCAAATAAGCTAACTCTAAACCTATTCCTGGTCAGTTCGTTTGTAAGATCAAAGTATTTATTAAGTTTTAGATGGTGACTTTTTGGGATATTTGTTTCCCACGGAACTGTAAGTTCTACCAGTACTATGCGTTTTAGGCTTCGAGAATAGAGAAAAATATCCGGTCTGGATGACGAAACACAAATATCCTCAGGGATTCTATACTGTTTCTCATACGTGTCCATCATAAGTGTCCAATCGGGAGCTGGATCTAATATAGAGAAAGGTTTTTGTGTGGGTTTTTTATAAAACCCTTCTTTCACAAACTCTATTGAGCGTTTGCTGGTTGTCATATTTCTCTGTGCTCTTGCTACAGATAGACTAACGGCTTCACGTATGATTTCTAGTACTTTATCGTGGCGCCGCGAGTATTGACCACTATCCAAGAGTACCCTACACCCTACCAGCATATGTTTAGCTGTCCCTACTGCCTCTTTACAGATGTAGCAAGATTTATCGGTAGCTTTACCCCATCTTACTAAATTACTTTGATCTGGAAGAGTCATTTGGAACGCATTTAGATAGAATTTTAATAGTGCTGGAGACCAGTCGTGAATTAGGGTGCACCATTTTAAAGCTAAAGGGATACAGAATTCTCCTATAGTTAGCCACTCGTTTTGCATTTCTAAACCCAATGCGTGCACCTTATATTTGTCGTTCTCGTCTTGCCGAATAAAAGATTTTATTATGTCTATGTCTTGAACTTTCCTCTTTGATCCTAACCCTACTTTACTAGACTGTGCTCCTATCATAAATTGCTTATGGAATTGAAGTCTTGACTCGAGCTCTGGGACACTTCTGTCTTTTGGGAGTGAGATAACAATCTCATCCCGTGATTTTCCCAGAATGTGTGTTTTGGAGACTCTTAGATGTTTATAGAGCTTCGATGGTTTCTTTAATCTCAACCCGAAACTATTTTTATCTCTAAATAAGGTTGAGGTGTCCGCCGAATGCGCTAGCCCAAGCCAAAACTTCAGTATCTTTGTGACACTTGCATCTAACTTTGTTAAGAGGGTCTTATTGAAATCATACACGAGGAAAGGCCAATTCAGACGTGATGTTAGAAAATTGTCGTAAATCCAAACTTTCTTGACATTACTTATAGGTTGATGATCTACCTTCTCAAGATCCGTCAAAAAGCTGTCGACAAGTACATCTAAAGATGGAGTGCGGCCTTTGTAGTCTATTTTCTTGCCGAGAAATTTAAAAGGTGCCACTTCGGAAACTATAGCAATGCTTTTACCGCCAATTTTAAGTCCCGGATCGTATGAGGTATATTTAGTGTTTCGCCTTCCCATAAACAGTGACACTTACTAGGTTTTGTCCTCATTCCTTTCGTCCACGCACAAAAATCGTCTACTTCATCCAATAGCAGCTGGCATTGCTTTGGATTCCTAGTCAGTATCGCAAGATCGTCCGCGAAAGCAAGGATGGATTCTGTGTACTTATTGTTGAACTTAAACCGATAACCCCATTTTTTCTCTTGTTTAATTAGATTATCTATTAAAATATTTATTACGATATTAAATATTATTGGGGATAAACAACAACCCTGAAAAAGACTTACTTTATAGCCTAAAGGTTTTGAATGGCCGTCTTTAGAGGTTCTAAGTCAATATGTTTAAAGGAACAACCATCGACTTGATTTTCGCAAGACACATTACAGCAGAAACACTTCCTTTCATTTCATATTTCTCCTATCATCGTCCTATCCTCAACAAAATCACTCAAATAGGAATTAGTTAAGTTTAAGTTTACATGTACAATGTTTTAGTAAACAAAATATATTTTCTATAGTTAAAATTAGTGCAATTCTTATTTTCATTCAATTCCTTGTTCCTATTGTGCAATTTAATAATATTCATATCAATAAATATTCTACCGAGAAAAAGACGTTGTCACGTAAAATCTTCGCCCGTAAAACCCACTTTACAGGCAACCATTGTTTTTTTTTAGTAAAAGTAGCTCGTAGTTCAATTCCCACTCGGACAAAATGTATTTTTTAATTTCTATTTTCTTCGTTCTTGTAACTTGGCAAAGCGCGGCGTTAAGTTCTGCCACTCAACACGCAATACTTCGAAAAGGTGAAATGCGGAGAATGTAGTATTAACTCCAGGTTCCCACGGCTCCTGCGGTTTCCTCTGTCTACCCTGCTACGGGCGGGATAAAGCGTGAAGCTAAAAAATGGTAAGCCATAATTACCTTATCATCAGGATACCTCTCTGCCAACATTCCCATACCAGACACAGATGAACAAGAAGACCCGATGCCTTGTAACGCGCGAGCTACGAACAGCACTCCATAGGAACGGCCGAAGGCGAAGACTGGAAGAAAGGATTAGTTTGTATATACATACATACATACATACACATCTTCACACCCTATCCCTAGCGGGTAGTCAGAGAGAACGGAGCGTAAAACGCTACGGTCCCAACGTACCTCTCCCGCCTCGTCCACTGTCATTAACATTAACCTCTTCATATATACTCTCCGAGGAGTCCTCATGTTTCACGTGACTTTCCTCCAGTATCTTAGATACTGTGTTTTCGAAAGTCAACTGAAGCCTCCCCTTACCTCTCTTACCACTCACTTCTCCTTCATACATCTTTTTTACCATTTTTTCATCACTCATTCTTTCCAAGTGCCCAAAATAAACCATCTAAACAAGTTCTTCTTTATCAGTTTTTTCTAAATTTACAGAAAAAGGAAGATGATGGAACAGATTAGAAAAACGAATATATTTGATTCTTTTGGGCTGATAGGTGGATCCTAGAGCCCATGTTATTGATTCAGACTTTTGGTCCTAACTAAGCCATGTCATAAGGAATCTTTGACTTTCATATAAATATTGGGCATGCACTTCAAATATCATAAATGAACTACATATAAATATATATAAATATATTTTTATTTTCTTGCATATTCTATATTTCTAGGTTAACGGGAAATATTCTATAGGTATTGATTACACTATAGTATACGGGAATACTCTTCTGAACATTTGTATATCAGGTTGATATTTCCAGGTGTTTTCGAGGGAACATCTCTTACGGAGAAAGTAGTGATCGGGGACGTGATAAGCGGGCTATATACAATAGCTCCCTTGACATTACCAGGAGTTTTCAATTAAAGTGTCTTACGGAGAGAGAAGTGACCAGAGATGTGATAAACGGGATTTTGAGTGTTATAGTCCATGTAAACGAATTTATGGGGTATATTTAGCCTACAATAGCTCCCTCGTGGTATATCTCGATGTATGTATAATAAACTTACTCAAAGTCGACAAGAACATCAAGATGAATCCAGTGAACATTGGCACGCTGTATCCAATCCTAGAAAAGATGATAAAAATTATATATTTAATATATATTATGACATAATAATATACTAAAAATGTGAGAATGCATTTTTTTTTTAATTTCTTATGTAGTAGGTGGCGGGACTCAACGCCGTGCTCTAAGCTTAATCACCAAAGCGGAAAAATAAAGAAAAAATAATACTGGTATGGGAATTTAACCCACAACAATCGAATACTGTCATATACACTGTCATTGCGCCTAGACGGTCTCATTTTTGTTTTATTTCAACGTCCTGAATAATATATCTTTGGTTTAGATTTTTATATTCACTTTAACAATTGTAAATATTTTTGATATATTTAGAAGGTTCTAAACTAATGCATTAAAAGAAACATTGTTTAAAATTTTCAACCTCTTTGTAGTATGACCGAGCAACCTCTTCATTAATACAACAAACCTACCTAAGAGGCCGTGGTTCGAATTTCTATAAATTTATGAAAAGAATATTTTTAAAGCCTCTTCATTCAGTAAATGGTCAAAGTGATTAGACATGTTGAAGAGGTATAGATTTGAATTCAAAATTTTATTTTTTTATCAATATCTTCTTAAAATTCATTTAAAAGTTGAATTTCTATTTAAAACAATATTTTTAAAGCCTCTTCATTCACTAAGTGGTCAATACAATTAGACATCAGAAAGAGGCGTAGGTTCGAATTTCCAATTTTGATTTTTTTTAAGATACTCTTAAATTCAAAAGAATTTAATACTTATGTGTCAATGGTCCAACGAAGGGGTTAGCTAGTAGCTGTACTATGGCTTTGCTTGCGAACATGACTCCAACAGCCACCGTCTCGTGTATCAACTCTTGATGACGCTCTTCTTTTTGAGCTGTTATATTGACAGCTGGAATATTATTAAATAATTTTTAATTTTATGACAAAAATAAGGGAAGTGAGCTTTCGGGTCACTTAAAGAAAAGTGATCATTGACGCCCAATTCCCTGTGGAACAACACAGTTATAACAGGTTCGTTGCCGGCTTTTAAGGTGGAGGTAGCCGCTTTTTGAAGGTACACATGTCGTATCATTCTAGAAACACTGCCACCGGTAGGCTATTCCACAGTTGTGTGGTACGTAAAAAGTCTTACGGAACCGCACAGTAGGAGAGTCGTATCCCGCTTATAGCAGGGTAAAGGGAACTTGGTGTTAAGATGTTGGCGTGAGGTGTCCTACGACTAAATCTGCAACTTTTTTTTATTTTTTACACTTTTTTACAGTTACAGTTACAGGTGACTGTACATCTTTTGAATGAATGAAAAAAT
The DNA here is from genome assembly GCA_037178615.1 of Dione vanillae. NCBI lineage: Eukaryota > Metazoa > Arthropoda > Insecta > Lepidoptera > Nymphalidae > Dione > Dione vanillae. The sequence goes on along the minus strand of JAZFAU010000314.1, from coordinate 124,821 downwards.
AGTTATTTTTATAACTAACTTAGTTATAAAATTAATTTGATTTATTAATGATTAACTTAGAGAGAATACAAACGCAACGGGTCTCGATTCGATTTCCATCTAATATTCTAAAAAAACAACGCGCGGCGTTAAATTCCGCAGTATTACATCGAAAGGCGAAAAGTGGCCCTCTGCCTGTCATGCTATATTTCAATAAATATTCCCTCCCACTATCCCGCAGAATAAAAAAAAAACAGCGTGAAAACAAAAAAAAAACGTATCACGTAGAAAACACGAGATAAAATTTCAAATCCAATTAACCAAATCCCGTTTGTTCTAACTTCTCGTTCTCAGTGCAAATGATCGCAGCATCCGTTTCCATCTCGAGATCTTCCGGCTGCCCACGCCATGATATATTCTACCTACAGTAGTTTAAATTAAAGTGGTACAAATCGTGGCTTTGTCAAATGGTTATTTAATGTCAAGATCGAGGGTATGTGAGGTCATATGTTCAGTTTTTGAGGTCAACTTGCGTGTTATTTGACGGATTTTAGCGCCGCATCTTGTCTTAGCTTTTAAATATAATATAATTTAAATATTAACCGCTAATTGATCCAAGATTGAAGCAATAATATACGCATTTATATCAAGAATATAAATAGCTTATATGAAAACTAGTGGCTCATCGCGGCTTCACACGGGTTGACTTATTTATGTGGTTGTGAACGTGCTCTTAAGCTCTGTGAGATGTTGCCTATTTTTTGTAGTGAAAATTTGGGGAGAAGGGGGTAAAATGCGATACTTCTCACTAAAAAATAATAATTTTTCTACGATTAAAAGTTTTTAGACTATTTTAACCCCTTCTCCCCTTATTTTTACAATAAAATGTTGCCTATAATGTATAATGTATCTCTATTCCATATTTCGATAAAATGGTCCAGTAGATTAAAAAAAAATAGGGTGAAGCCACCCTAAATCCCTCATATAGACGGAGCCAAGTGTTAAGACACTCCGTTCTCCATTTTCCTTCTATTTTACGAGCTTCATTTTGTTACCAGTGCGAAAATGTTTTATAGAATGTATTTTCCCTAAACGGGAATCGATTCCACAACCGTCACAATAAGATCATTGTGCTACTACGTCATCATGAAGAGAATCTAAATACTATAAAGAGGTCTTCTAGGACCAATAAATAAAAAGAAAAAAAAGAGAAAGATCACTCTGTTCCCGAAGAAAATGAAAACAGAATTCCTTAAGTGGGAATCAAATCACAAACTGTCGCGTTCACATGGAAAATGGAGTGTCTTAGCACTATCACGGTTTCTGCAGTTCCCTCTGCCTACTTAGCTATAAGCGGAATAGAGCGTCAAGAAAAGTCACTAAGACAGATTATGTATATATAGTATATACAACATATAATTGCTCTAATTTACCTGTAATATAATATTTACCTATTAATATCAAAAAATTACCTTACCTTGGGTAACATTTTCCACGAAGAGTGTCTTGTTCATACACGGGCAGTACGGCGTTGGTGAGGGCTTGGGGGTAGTCAGATCGTCCAAGGACATGGAAAGCGGTGCATCCGGATGACGGATGTCGTAGAGGAACTCGGGGATGATTGGTACTGTTGACATAAATATTATTAGTTTTAGGTAAAAATATGAAGATTTTCCTTTAGCGGGTTTTTAAACCTCATCTCTTGGAAATCATTTAAACGCTGTCTAATCAAAAAAAATATTTTTGACATAATTAAATGTAATTTATAAAATAATTTTTGTAGGGATTAGTAGTATAATGGGGTAGCTCTAAGGTACTTTCTCTATCTACCCCTACCCTATTACATAATAGGTTAGGGGTAGATAGAGAATTTCCCTTCCTTATCGTTCTTGAGGTAGAGAAATAGTAAATTTGATAAACTGATGATGACATCGGTGTTTAGTGAAGGATATTAAATATTATAAATAGTCTTAATTTATATTATTGGCCTTTCCTCGTATATGATTTTAATAAAACCCTCTTGGCAAAGTTAGATGCAAGCGTCATAAAGATGCTGAAGTTTTGGCTTGGGCTAGCACATTCGGCGGACACCTCAACCTTATTTAGAGACCAAAATAATTTTGGGTTGAGATTAAAGAAACCATCAGAGCTCTATAAACATCTAAGAGTCGCCAAAACACATATTCTGGGAAAATCTCGGGATGAGATTGTTACCTCACTCCCAAAAGACAAAAGTGTCCCAGAGCTCGAGTCAAGACTTAAATTCCATAAGCAATTTATGATAGGAGCACAATTTAGTAAAGTAGGGTTAGGATCAAAGAGGAAAGTCCAAGACACAGACATAATAAAATCTTTTATTCGGCAAGACGAGAACGATAAGTATAAGGTGCACGCAATGGGCTTAGAAATGCAAAATGAGTGGCTAACTATAGGAGAATTCTGTATCCCTTTAGCTTTAAAATGGCGCACCCTAATTCACGACTGGTCTCCAGCACTACTAAAATTCTACCTAAATGCGTTCCAAATGACTATTCCAGATCAAAGTAATTTAGTAAGATGGGGTAAAGCTACCGATAAATCTTGCTACATCTGTAAAGAGGCAGTGGGGACAGCTAAACATATGCTGGTGGGGTGTAGGGTACTCTTGGATAGTGGTCAATACTCGCGGCGCCATGACAAAGTACTAGAAATCATACGTGAAGCCGTTAGTCTTTCAGTTGCAAGAGCGCAGAGAAACATAACAACCAGCAAACGCTCAATAGAGTTTGTGAAAGAAGGTTCTTGTAAAAAACCTATACAAAAGCCTTTCTCCATATTAGATCCAGCTCCTGATTGGACACTTGTGATGGACACGTATGAGAAACAGTATAGAATCCCTGAGGATATTTGTGTTTCGTCATCTAGACCGGACATTTTTCTTTACTCTCGAAGCCTAAAACGCGTAGTACTGGTAGAACTTACAGTTCCGTGGGAAACAAATATCCCGAAAAGTCACCACCTTAAACTCAATAAGTATTTCGACCTTACTAACGAACTGACCAGGAATAGGTTTAGAGCGAGCTTATATGCGGTTGAAGTAGGAGCGAGAGGTATAACAGCGAAATCTCTCTATAGTTTATTAAAAGATCTCGGCCTGTCTAGAACTGTCACAAATTCATTTCTAGAACGCACTTCGAAGGCGGCTTTGGTAGAATCTTTCAAAATTTGGTTAGGTAGTGGGAGGAGCTCGGACAGTGAAGGTGAGCGTTAATGCATTTTAAAGGGGCCCCTTTAAACCTACACTTGGGTCGCAAGTCCCAGGCGCTGCTCGGAGCTCCTCTTCCTACAACACGATGGGCCCGGCACCCGCACGGTGAATCCATGGAAGCTAAGTTGTTTCTTCTCTTTCTCTGAGTCTTAATTTATGTTTTTTATTCATAAATCTGTTAGTTAACGAGGCAGTTATATGTTTGGTTCCCGTAAGTGGGAGCAAAACAAAGCGCGGCGTTGAGTTCCGCCACCTAAAGCTAAATTCCTCAAAAATTGGGCAAAAAAATGACATGTCAAAATACCTGACCTACTTTTCCCCTGTCTACTCTGCTACATGCGTATGGAGTGAGATATTTTTTTAATTTATTTTTTTATCTGTCTTATAATATTTAAATAAGTCTCTATGTACTATACCTTAAGGTATATATTCGTAAATATAAATCACAGTGACCCTCCTCTAAATGAAGTTAGGCGGGTTGATGGCTTTGTAACTACGTCAAAACTTCGATATGGATACTTTGGTGATGTGCGTTAGACTTATCGATGTTTATTTTTTTTTTTTTTATTTTTTTCTTCTGGGTAGCTTGAGGAGTGTTACGACTAAAGGGGAGACTGAGGGAGAAGATTTTTTCTCATACACTCAAATAAAATTAGGTGTTTTTGAGAATTTGACAACTGGACAGACTGACAACAAATTCTTAGTAGATCACTCTTTGCAGAAATTTCTTCTTTGTTAATGTTAGTCAGGGGAAGGGGACCTAGTTGGGCTGTTTTTTAAGATCCTCCTGTCAAAGAAATCAATCTTTTTTTTAGCTTCACGCTTTATCTCGCACAAGGCAGGGTAGGCAGAGGGAACTGCAGGGACCATAGGAGCCTAGTATTAAGACACTCCGTTGCTTAGTCCCTGCTTTCTTCGTCCTTGCTTTCCGCCTTTCAATCAATCTTTATCTTCAAAAATTGCGATTTGAACCTGTATACTCTTACCTATACCACTAGCTACTATAACTAGCCAAGACAGATTATTTTTTTTTTTTAGCTTCACTCTATTCCGCATACGGCATGATAGGCAGAGAGAACCGCAGGAATCATAGAAACTCAGTGCTAAAACACTCCGTTCCCTCCTTTAGCCTATTTCGAGTGATATAAATCAGCGCCGTGCTTTGCCCAGTTGCCAGTTCCCCGAACGGGAATCGAACCCACAAACCATCGCAATTACAGGCAAACGCTACGCCTCTGCGCCACGACAGTTCTTTGCAGATAATTACTTATTTTTTATCGATATGAAGCTCGTCTCTATCTCAATGACCTGTCAATACCAGACACCCTCTATCCTGTTCTATTGAACCCCAATGGTTGGGATTTCATCAAAAAACGTTTATTAACTTGTCCTAACACGTTCTTCGTTGTCGTTGGGTTATGGGTTCAAATTTGATTATTTCTACCAAACGTTTGTACCAGTACAGAGTTATATTATGGATTTTTTTAGCTGCACGCTTTATCCCACAGGAGGGTAGGCAGAGAGTATCGCAGGAACCGTGTGAACCCAAGTGTTAAGACACTCCGTTTCTAGCTTTTCGCCATTGCACTTTATCTGTTTGATATAAGGATATATATATATATATATATATATATATATATATATATATATATATATATATATATATATATATATATATATATATATATATATATATATATATATATATATATATATATATATATATATATATATATATATATATATATATATATATATATATATATATATATATATATATATATATATATATATATATATATATATATATATATATATATATATATATATATATATATATATATATATATATATATATATATATATATATAATCAATTTGTACATGCTCGATGCCAACTAGGGATGTAAATTGATTTGTACTGCACGTTCCGCTCATTAGTGACGTAGCATTCATCGATATAATGAATAAATTGTATTTGACGCTTGTACGTAAGCGAGATCTGAAAGTCCTGGATTCAATTTCTACATTTAAAAGATGTTTTTGAGTCTTTTACACTATCACAATTAGGGAGACTAAATTATTAGTTTATTATTATAGTCCACGCAACTCAAATTGCGGACTATAGTCCATTTCCATACTGACATATGTCAAAAAAAAATTTCCCTCTTCTTTATTGTATAGCGGAACTCAACGCCATTCTTTTTTAACAGAGATGAAAAATGTATAAATAATTTAAATATACATGTAATCAGAAAAGAACCTACGACCCTTTCAATTTCAACCATACCTTAGCACCGTGATAAAGCATGTTATTGTTATTTACATGACATAGGGAACCTAAAGAACTTCAAAAACATAATAGTGCTAAGACACTCCGTTCCCCACTTCCCATATTTAGACGTATTACGTACATAGAGACGGAACTCAACGCCGCGCTTTGCCTAGTTGACAGAGCGAAGAAAATGGACATAGATAAATCCATCTTCCCCTCATAGGGATCGAACCTACAAACCATCGCGCTTACAAGCGCTGCGCCACGACAGTCCTTCCAATATAATAATTTTTTATCATAAATAATATTTACATTTTAAACATTGTATATATTTTATTCTATATAAATTAATAAATAAAACAATCCATTCTCCCCTCATAGGAATCGAACCCACAAACCGTCGCGTTTAAAAATGCTGCGCCACTGTGCCACGAGGGTCCTAGCAATTTATTAAACTTCAAAATATTGTTAGAAGCCTGAAAACGAATTAACTCGCTGTCGCTCCAAAACGTGGTTAGAGAGGGCGAGAACTCGTAATATTGCTTATTAGGGTTATTACTTGGTAGCGACTAAATTCTATTTAAATAATAATTTAGCTTCACGCTGTATCCCGCGTAAACACGGTAGGAGGGAAACGGAGACTTTGTGTTACCCGCGTAATCACGGAAGGAAAGGGAAGTGGAATAAGGTGTTTTCCCGCATTAACTTTTGATATAAGTTTTTAATGATATAGACCTCTCAATAATTATTTTTATCATTAATAACTTTTTTTAATGATTTTTAGTTTTAAAACTTTATTTACTCTAGTTTTTAAACAATTATATGTAGAGACAACATGCTTGTGTTCCCGCTTTCTACCTTTTGCTGTTGCGTGTTAAATTGAGAGGTACTAAAACCTATATCCATTGATATAAGTTTTAAATTATATAGACCTCTTAATAATTTTTTTTTTTCATTATTTTTTTTTCTTAGTTATTTTTTAGTTTATTAAATAATTGTACCTATTTAGCGTCAATATATACAATTTGTTTTTCTGTTTTCTACTTCTTGACGTTGAGTGTTAAATTGAGAGGTAAATGGATATAAGTTTTTAATGATATTAACCTCTTAATAATGATCTTTTTCATTAATAATCTTTTTAAACTTTTTTTTTAGTTTTTAAACTTTTGTATGTAGTGTCAACTATTATACTTGTATTTTATAATATACTTTTATTTACCGCTTTCTATCTTTTTTCGTTACGTGTTAAATGGAGAGTTAATGGATAAAAGTTTTTAATGATATAACTTTCTAAATATAAATTTTTTCATTAATAACTTTTTATTGTGTATTTTTAGTATATTATATAATTGTATATATAACATATATTTGTATATTCTCACTTCTTTTCAATTTTCTTAGGTAAGGAAAATAAGCTCTATTACAAGTGCGATCGTCATTTATTTTGTTAAATAATTACAGATATAAAGGATTCTAATAATTTGTTTATAAAATTTTTACTTGTTTTTTTTTGTTAATATAAAATTAAACTTCTAACCTAACGTCATCATTATATATTATTTGTGTAAGCGTTTTTATTGCGCACACTTAGAGGGATGAAGAGTTGTTCCTTTTCCGACCACAAAATGGACGTGGTTTTGGAATGCTAAGGTCTTTAAAAGATGCCATAAGGAGGCAGTTTATAAGAGAAAAATTGTAGGTGTAAATTGTTGTAAACAGCTTGACCCTGCTTGAGTGGTAAGCCCAGCAAAGCTTGGAAACCCTTAGTCACCCAGCGGACCCCAGCTTAGGCGGACATATTGGATTAACTTAACCATTTTTTTTAGCTTCACGCTTTGATCCCGCACATGGCAGGGTAGGCAGAGGGAACTGCAGGAACCATAGGAACCTAGTGTAAAGACACTCCGTTGCTTAGTCCCTGCTTTCCCTGTCCCCGCTTTCCTCCTTTTCGAGGCATTGCATATTGAGTGGAGGAACTCAACGCCGCGCTTTACCTAGTTGTCGGAGCGAAGAAAATGGAAATAGAAAAAGCCATCTTCCCCGAACGAGAAATGAGAAATATAATATAAATCCTTGATGCTTTGTTTTATATGACCAGCGTGTGACATACATGTAATTTCTCCTCTCTCCCCTTTTCCTTATGGGAATAGAACCCGCAACTACCGTTTACAGACTGTTCTCAAAGAAAATAAAATAACCTAAAAGCTAATACACTAAAAGAATCTATATGAATTAAACATAGCCTTAAATAATGCATGATGTTCGAAGCCTGATAAAACGTATGGGGGAATTACCTTTTCTCGCTTATCTAATAGTACAAGGTGAATCCCCTCTTTGTTTTATATTTATGATGCAGATAAGTTATAGTTTCACGCTGTATCCCGCTTAGCAGGATATCTATAGGGATGCTTGTGTTGAGAAGTTGCGTGTTGAGTTGCGGAACTCAACGTGGCGCTTCGTTCTTACTTCTATGGGAATCGAACCCGTAGAGACTGTGGTAATGAGCCAATACTATTCGATATAAATCGAGTGTAAAATATATTTTTTTATATTATTTCGTATTATTTAAAAAAAAAATGTAGTGCATATATATTATGTCCTATATATTATTTACAAAAGACAAAAGACTTGGAACTGAGTGGCAAAAATTCGAATTTGAAACCGCACCTCTTGATCGTCATGCGACCACTACCCACTGAGCTATACGTTCTAATCTCACGACATTCTTATGCGTTTGTTACAGATTATTTTAGCATCTCTCTAGGAATTTTTCTTTTTCGTAACAGTGCGGCGTTAAGTTCCGCTACTCAACAATCTAAAATACAGTATCCCAGCGCTAATTCTTTTCCTATCCCGCTAAAAGTGGGATAAAGCGTGAAAATAATTAATGAATAATGAAAACTGTCGTGGCGTAAACGTCTGCCTGAAACGTCACAGTTTAAGGATTCGATTCCTGCTAGGGGAAGGTGGATTAGTTCATTCACATTTCCTTCGTTTTGGAATCTAGGCAAGTGTGGCGTTGAGTTCCGCCACTCAACGCGCATTGCCTTGAAAAAGTTTGAAAGCAGGGAACGGAGTGTCTTAACACTAGGTTCTTATGATTCCTGCAGTTCCCTCCGCCTACCACGCTATATGCGGGATAAAGCGTGAAACTAAAAAAAACACACTAAATACTCACCAACAGTAGTCAAAAGCATGTTGTCCAGTAACAAAGCTATGGCAACTATGATCAATACAAGCTTCCTGGACTCGCGGCAGGCGGCGATCCTCGCCCGCCATCCCCCCATCCCGTCGGATGCTGCACCCATGATGATCTGTTGAAAGAAAAAAGAAGAAATAGACTTTTATTATATATACTTAGAGTTCAATATCATATGAAGATTATGTATAGAACCCCTATATATTTTAAAAGCGAAGTCGATGCTACTATAAGACTATGCTTCGTTTTATCCAGAAGCACCCAGAATAATTAAGAAGCATCGAGAATCGTCAAGAATCAGCCAGAATTAGGTAGGAATTTAAATCTTATGGTAAAAACTAGGAAAAAGCCTAGTGTTAAGACACTCCGTCCCTCTTTGCCTAGTTGCCAGAGCGAGGAAGATGGAAATAGAGAAATCCACCTTCCCCGAGTGGGAATCGAACTCAAAACCGTCACGCTTACAATAAAACTCATTCTGAAGAAAAAATAGGGTTGTTGTATTCAACAAGTGGCAGGTACCAGGACTTCATAGCCGACCGGGAGGTTGTCACTATAAAGTACAGTTGTATACAATTCCCCCTCCTGGGAATCGAATCCGCAACCGTCGCGTTTACAATCACAAAGCCAAGTCAGCAAGCTTTATTAAAGCACTTCCATAGAAAAAGGTAAAAGGCACGAAGATATTTCGTAGATAAAATAAAAATCAAAAAGTTATATATAAGTAAATCTTTTGTACGTTTGAAGCTTTTGTTTCATGAAATATTCTGGATTCTTTGTTGAAAGAGGTATTGGTTCAGTGGTTAATTGCGTGGAAAGTTGTAGGTTCGATTTGTATAGAAAAATGGGGTAAGATTAATCGTGGCGTTGAGTTAAGTAAAATTGTTAATAAATAAAAAAAAGGTTTTTATAGTGAGTTAACTAGTAATAGTTAAAAAAAAATTAATATCCCTAAATTTTTTCTCAACGAAATGAGTTGTATAAAGCATATATTAGGATTTCTGCAAGGCGTGATGAAGAACGCATAGCTTAGTGGTCAGAGCGCTTGTACGGTCTGCGAGAGGGGCGGGTGTTGAAATTTCTATATGCCTTCATTAAGTATATTTTCTACATCCAGTGTGGTTTAACACTTTAAAATCATAATAATACTAATAGTTTTTTTTTTTTTTCAGGGCGTTAACAAAAAAAACAAAGAAAGAAAGGAGTATAAAAATCGATTACAAATATTTCCTATTTTCTTCAACTTCACGCTTTGTCCCGCAAGGCATCGCGTGTTGAGTGGTGGAACTCAACGCCGCGCTTTACCTAGTTGCCAGAGCGAAGAAAATGAAAAAAAAAAATTTATCCATCCTTCCCTTATGGGAATTGAACCCACAATATATTTACTTACGCAAATATTTCATAGCTTCTACTGTGTGAAATAAAATCGAATTACAAACTACTAAATAATTAATTGTTATTTAATATTTTTTTTTCTATATTTATTTTTATTTATTTATTTATTTAGCTTCACGCTTTATCCCGCACATGGCAGGGTAGGCAGAGGGAACTGCAGGAACCATATGAACCTAGTGTTAAGACACTCCGTTACTTAGTCCCTGCTTACTCCGTCCCCACTTTCCGCCGTTTTCGAGGCATTGCGTGTTGAGTGGCGGAACTCAACGCCGCGCTTTGCCTTAGTTGCCAGAGCGAAGAAAATGGAAATAGAAAAATCCATCTTCCCCGACTGGGGATCGAACCCAGAAACCGTCGCGTTAGCCGCGTTACATGCAGACGTTGCGCCTCTGCGCCACGACGGTCCTCATATAATTAATTGTTATTTAATATTTACTAAGGTTTACAATATTATAGTGTTATATGGACACTGTCTCACTTGAACCTAGTGTTGAGACACTCCGTTTTCTATTTTCTGCCTAAACTTTAGGTAAGTAATGTCTACATATATATTTTAATATCCAATATATTATGTCAAAAGACTTAAATTTTACAGCCTTAAGACTACTTTTTTAATTTTTTATATTCTATTTATTTAAATATTATTAAAAAAATAATATAATTGCAAATTTTATACTAAATTATTAATATTATTTAAAAAATTCTCTTAAAAAAGGCCAAGATCTTAATTTACACAGCCTTATAAAATATTTAATAATTAATTATCTATAAATACAGATAAAAAATACCAACTCACCCTAAATAATAGACAGCAAAACGGCCATTTTAATTTAAAATTTATATATTTAAATTAAAAAATATTTATAGGCGTCTGTTCCAGACCACTGACGGACCTACTCTGTCACTCAGTTAGGGCAAAATAGGGCCAAATTGCCTGAACTCTCATTTTAAGGCACTAACCCCCTTTATAGTACATAGATTGTTGGATCGCGGGGGGAAGGGGGGGTCTTTGTGACTGGTCACTTATAACACATTTGGCAAAATTTTCAATGGAAATTATGACTTGTTTCGTAGGATTAGAGTATATTTTCCTTTGTAGTTATAAGTAATTATGGTTTTAGATGTTTTTAGATTAATTTCAACCTTATTTGTTAAGGAATAGAGCTTAAATTTCAATTTATTATAAGATAGGATGTAAAGCAAGAATAAATTAAGCTATTTTGAGTTTTGTTTCATTAGAATAAGGTTGATTTTGCTTCACAATTTAATATAAAAGCTACAGGTTTTCGATAAGTTCGCGCTGAAAACGCTTTATGTTGATGGAAATAGATGTAGCTGAAATTTTAAAGGACGATTATCGATTTTTAATATAATTTTCTTTATAGAAATGCCTTTAAACGCGACAGTTAGTGGGTTCGATTCCCTAGGTTGCCACGGTACCCGCAGTTCCTTCTGCCTACCCTGCCATGTGCGGGATAAAGCGTGAAGCTATATACATATACATAAATATCTTTAACATTTTACCTTAAGTTTGAATAGAACTCACTACCCTTAATAATTAGCTTGAGTGGAGACCGCGAAGCGTAGGTCCTTGACCAGCTCAATGAACCGAAGACCTAAAAAAGAAGAAGAAGAACAGAGAGAGAGGAGAGAGAGAAGAGGACAGAAGATCGGGATCTCTGCAGCACCTTGTGAAAGAATTACATCCAGCAGTGGACAGGAAAAGTCTGTCTATGCCATTTCTATGTAAGACATAACCTAGAAACCTTACTTAGAACCATTTTATAACCTAATATACTACATTTTTATCACCCAATACAACTTAGAATTGTATTTTTCTTGAAATATTGATATTAAATTGTTAACATTATGCTGATTTTTATTTTTAATCATATTCCAGAGAAATACGGAGAAATGTAACACTTAGTTTAAATATATTTATACTAAAACTACAAAATGACTTAAGAAAAACTAATTTTGAATTTCAATTAAAGTCTACATGAAATAATACTTAATCTAACCCTTGAATTAGAACAGAAAGCGGAGAAGGAGAGTCTCAACACTACGCCTATCCCGCTGAAAGCGTGATACAGCGTGAAGCTAAAAAAAAATAACACTTTAAACTTCAAAATAACACCTGCATCTTTGTGCTTTCAGTGTATCCATGAGAGGTCCTTAATTTCTATATCTATCTCTTTCGCTCGCATACCATTTGTTATACCCGTCTCGCTCACACCCAGTACAATCCCCAGCATTTAAGTCCGAGATGGCGTTTGATTCTGTTCTATGTCTATAATCAAATTATATATATATATATATATATATATATATATATATATATATATATATATATATATATATATATATATATATATATATATATATATATATATATATATATATATATATATATATATATATATATACATATATATATATATATATATATATATATATATATATATATATATATATATATATATATATATATATATATATATATATATATATATATATATATATATATATATATATATATATATATATATATATATATATATATATATATATTATATATATATATATATATATATATATATATATATATATATATATATATATATATATATATATATATATATATATATATATATATATATATATATATATATATATATATATATATATATATATATATATATATATATATATATATATATATATATATATATATATATATATATATAACCCTTAACCTTACTATGTGTCACTTAGGGGAAGTTGGGGCCTAATTACCAAAAAAAGCATCACGTGATTAATTTACGACCCCCTAAGTTAACTTGTCCCGTTATATAGTTTTATTCTGCACATGGCAGGGTAGGCAGAGGGAACTGCAGGAACCATAGGAACCTAGTGTTGAGACACTCCGTCCCCACTTTCCTCCTTTTTTAGAAGCATTGCTTGTTGAGTGGCGGAACTCAACGCCGCTCTTTGCCTAGTCGCCAGAGCGAAGAAAATGGAAATAGCAAAATCCATCTTCCTCAAGTGGTCCTGTATATTTAAATTAATTTAACCAAAAACAAAACACACACACTTACATCCAATTTCCTCGAAAAGCGAAACTCAACGCCGCGTTTTTAAATGTAATAAACACAAACACTAAGCAACGGAGTGTCCTAACACTAGGTTCCTATTGTTCCCTCTGCCTACCCTGCCATGTGCGGGATAAAGCGTGAAGACATAAAAAAAATAATTTAAAACACTTTAAAATAACTTCAATATATATTTTAATTAGGATTAAATTTAAATTTTCATTAATCCTTTAAGTCCTTTAAATCAACACTGTCATATTGGATTTCTCAAATTAATTAACTGTTGACTCTGGGACTTAAATTAATTTAAGTTAAGTAATTACGATAAGACAAGCAAAATATCTTGGTTTGCCTCTATATGTATATATGACGCGACGGTATTTGGGTTCGATTCCCAATCGGGGAAGATGGATTTTCTTATAAATAAACCACGTCAATTTTTCTTTATATTTTCAAGTATAATTTGCCGTCGTGGCGCAGAAGCGCAACGTCTGCATGTAACGCAACGGTATCTGGATTCGGATCCTCATTCGGGAAAGATGGATTTTTCTATTTCAATTTTCTTTCGCCACTCAACACGCAATGCCTCGAAAAAGGAGGAAAGCGGTGACGGAGAAAGCAGGGACTAAGCAACGGAGTGTCTTAACACTTGGTGGCTATGGTTCCTGCAGTTCCCTCTGCCTACACTGCCATGTGCGGGATAAAGCGTGAAGCAGCGTTATACAATTTTTTTATTCCGTTTTTATTTTAACAGAAAGAAAATTTTTTTAGTGACCATTCTCTATATTATTTTTCTTTTTATATATATTTATATAAACATATAACTAAATGAGAAACGAACTTATTTAAATGTAATTTCTTTTTTTTTACGGGATTTTTTTATTAAAAGAGCTCAAAAGGGTGAGAATTACTTTTTAATTATTTTTTAACGCGGCGTTGAGTTCCGCCACTCAACACACAATGCCTCGAAATATGGAAAGCGAGAAGAGTGTGTTAACACTAAGTTTTTTAACTTCACGCTTTATCCCGCAAATAGCAGGGTAGGCATAGGGTACCTAGGGTTAAAACACTCCGTTACCCACTCTCCTCTTTTTCTAGGCATTTATATTCCTTTTTGTACACAATTTTTTTTTTATACTGTTAAATTGTAATTTTTTTGTGTGCATTAAAATTGTCATACTGTACGTCTGTATATAAATTACCTATAAACAATTACATCCCAGTATACGAACCCTGTACCTTCGTACAGCTTTAATCAGTCACCCCTCGTCATAGTCTCGCTCTCGCTAAGTAAAAGATAAAGTGACGTAAAAGATTAGCGGAGTGCGGACCGGTGTAGCGGCGGGAGACCACATACAGACGGCGGTCGAGTCGCAATATATATATATATATATATATATATATATATATATATATATATATATATATATATATATATATATATATATATATATATATATATATATATATATATATATATATATATATATATATATATATATATATATATATATATATATATATATATATATATATATATATATATATATATATATATATATATATATATATATATATATATATATATATATATATATATATATATATATATATATATATATATATATATATATGAGG
>JAZFAU010000314.1:0-107500 GCA_037178615.1 Dione vanillae | reverse complement strand
GTCCCTGCTTTCTCCGTCACCGCTTTCCTCCTTTTTCGAGGCATTGCGTGTTGAGTGGCGAAAGAAAATTGAAATAGAAAAATCCATCTTTCCCGAATGAGGATCCGAATCCAGATACCGTTGCGTTACATGCAGACGTTGCGCTTCTGCGCCACGACGGCAAATTATACTTGAAAATATAAAGAAAAATTGACGTGGTTTATTTATAAGAAAATCCATCTTCCCCGATTGGGAATCGAACCCAAATACCGTCGCGTCATATATACATATAGAGGCAAACCAAGATATTTTGCTTGTCTTATCGTAATTACTTAACTTAAATTAATTTAAGTCCCAGAGTCAACAGTTAATTAATTTGAGAAATCCAATATGACAGTGTTGATTTAAAGGACTTAAAGGATTAATGAAAATTTAAATTTAATCCTAATTAAAATATATATTGAAGTTATTTTAAAGTGTTTTAAATTATTTTTTTATGTCTTCACGCTTTATCCCGCACATGGCAGGGTAGGCAGAGGGAACAATAGGAACCTA
Organism: Dione vanillae; assembly: GCA_037178615.1. NCBI lineage: Eukaryota > Metazoa > Arthropoda > Insecta > Lepidoptera > Nymphalidae > Dione > Dione vanillae. The sequence goes on along the minus strand of JAZFAU010000314.1, from coordinate 106,966 downwards.
GTGTTAGGACACTCCGTTGCTTAGTGTTTGTGTTTATTACATTTAAAAACGCGGCGTTGAGTTTCGCTTTTCGAGGAAATTGGATGTAAGTGTGTGTGTTTTGTTTTTGGTTAAATTAATTTAAATATACAGGACCACTTGAGGAAGATGGATTTTGCTATTTCCATTTTCTTCGCTCTGGCGACTAGGCAAAGAGCGGCGTTGAGTTCCGCCACTCAACAAGCAATGCTTCTAAAAAAGGAGGAAAGTGGGGACGGAGTGTCTCAACACTAGGTTCCTATGGTTCCTGCAGTTCCCTCTGCCTACCCTGCCATGTGCAGAATAAAACTATATAACGGGACAAGTTAACTTAGGGGGTCGTAAATTAATCACGTGATGCTTTTTTTGGTAATTAGGCCCCAACTTCCCCTAAGTGACACATAGTAAGGTTAAGGGTTATATATATATATATATATATATATATATATATATATATATATATATATATATATATATATATATATATATATATATATATATATATATATATATATATATATATATATATATATATATATATATATATATATATATATATATATATATATGTATATATATATATATATATATATATATATATATATATATATATATATATATATATATATATATATATATATATATATATATATATATATATATATATATATATATATATATATATATATATATATATATATATATATATATATATATATATATATATATATATATATATATATATATATATATATATATATATATATATATATATATATATATATATATATATATATATATATATATACATATATATATATATATATATATATATATATACATATATATATATATATATATATATACATATATATATATATATATATATATATATATATATATATATATATATATATATATATATATATATATATATATATATATATATATATATATATATATATATATATATATATATATATATATATATATATATATATATATATATATATATATATATATATATATATATATATATATATATATATATATATATATATATATATATATATATATATATATATATATATATATATATATATATATATATATATATATATATATATATATATATATATATATATATATATATATATATTTTCAAACTTAGCCTTAAGCTAGAATCGAACCGACTGCCCCTAAAAGGTATATAACTTAAATAAATGTAAAAAAACAAAGCAACAGAGATCGTGATTTCATACAATTTGACTAATTTGAAAGTTTAGTTAGATCGAGAATATATATGTATATATACTATTATATAATACAAGCTCTATTGTAATAAGGGACTTCCTGACGGAGAGATTTGTGGAAAAAAGAGAAAAGTACCTCTACTTTCACTTTCTCCGCTCTACTCTACTTTTTGAATTGTGTAACCACAAATGAAGAGATAGAAATCTTTTTTATATTACGTGTCAAGTTGTATACAGGGTTCAAAGCCAGTCCCTGAGAAGTTCTCTAGGGTAACTCTCCCTTCTCTCCCTTCCAAGAGTTAAAGCCAGAGCTTATAGTATTTGCCAAAAAGTTCTTTTGTTTTTGCAACATTTTGGCAAATAAATTGAACTGCTATCCACACCTCTTTGCCGTTTTTTTATTAATTCCTTTATAAAATAGTGCTAACGTTAATTGTTTTTTAATTTGTAATATATATATTATAACATTTTTTTTATAACCTGTATATAGAAAATTAAGAATAAGCATATCTTATCTGGAAGTTAATATTTGTGTTTTTTGACGTGACAACGTCTTAAATTAGGTTGCAGCTCGGAGTCCTCATGAAAAAGTGTAACGCCCGGTAACGTAACGATGTGTCAACTGTCACCGAACTATGATCGGTCCGCCGCGCGTATCACTTGACACATGTACAATGTTTTAGTAAACAAAATATATTTTCTATAGTTAAAATTTGTGCAATTTATATTATAATTATTATTCATATCAATAAATATTCTACCGAGAAAAAGACGTTGTCACGTAAAATTTTCGCCCGTAAAACCCACCTTACAGGCAACCATTTTTTTTTTCGACGTATATAAACAAAAATATTTAAACCAACCTGCTGATAAAGTATATGTGTTCCTTGTCTGGCAAATAAACAGTAACTTTTGTTTCACAAGTCTCAGATAGAAATATCTAGAAGATAGCCTGTTTAAGTTATAGTAATCAGCTTTTATCTGGTAGACAGTATTAACCAGCAGATAACTTTCTGATATTTTAACTGTGACTGGTTTGGCTTTTGGTTCTAATTGGCTTTAAGCTCTTGAGAATGATCTTGACAGACTAACCAACATTTAAATTAGATTTTCTAACTTTATTTGAAGTAAAAATCATAAAGAAGTACGAAAAAATATTAGTATTAGAAATAAGAAACCTGGCTATTACAGTATTTTTCTTTCACGCTTTATCCCGCATATGGAAAGGTAGGCAGAGGGAACTGCAGGAACCATAAGAACCTAGTGTTAAGACACTCCGTTCCCAGCTTTCCGTCTTTCGAGGCATTGCGTGTTGAGTGGCAGAACTCAACGCCGGACTTGCCTTGTTAACAGAGCGTAGAAAATGGAAGTGAAATAATCTATCTGCGCCTCTATGCCACGGTCCTATTGCACTTCAAATTTTAGTAAAATAATTTGTATTTTTTAGGTATTAGGGTTCAAAATAGCTTGCATTGAAAAGAGTGACTGAATTGAAACCTTTATACATATATTTTTATTATTTTTTTTATTCTTGTGTTTTTTATTCCGCATTAAGCAGGGTAGGCAGAGGAAACTTAGTGCCCAGACTCTCTGTTCTCATCTTTTATAGCTTCTATATGGTAAAGTGACGGTTGTGGGTTCAAATTTTTTTAATTTCCTCTCTATTTAAAAACACATTTAGTTTTGTTACACTAACTGACACTTCTCCCTAATAAATAAAACAAATAGAAATTGAGTGGCGGAACTTAACGCCGCGATTTTCTTGCTAATGCAAAGAAAATGAAAATGATACATTCTTTTATCACGGGAATCGAACCCACTCTCTTTTTAAGCCTATATAACTATTTTCTTGTATTTATCCTAGATGTTCTAAAAGCGTGGACCCCCCTCCAGTATCACTGTGTGTGTATTTGAGGTATTCAATAAGAAGCGTTCCTTCGACGCGTCGGTATTCTTGATATGACATCTATTTCATACATATTTAAAGGAATATTTGTTGAAAAATGTTCTAAATATATATATATATATATATATATATATATATATATATATATATATATATATATATATATATATATATATATATATATATATATATATATATATATATATATATATATATATATATATATATATATATATATATATATATATATATATATATATATATATATATATAATATATATATATATATATATATATATATATATATATATATATATATATATATAATATATATATATATATATATATATATATATATATATATATATATATATATATATATATATATATATATATATATATATATATATATATAATATATATATATATATATATATATATATAATATATAATATATATATATAATATATATATATATATATATATATATATATATATATATATATATATATATAGATATATATATATATATATATAGATATATATATATATATATATATATATATATATATATATATAATATATATATATATATATATATATATATATATATATATATATATATATATATATATATATATATATATATATATATATATATATATATATATATATATATATATATATATATATATATATATATATATATATATATATATATATATATATATATATATATATATATATATATATATATATATATATATATATATATATATATATATATATATATATATATATATATATATATATATATATATATATATATATATATATATATATATATATATATATATATATATATATATATATATATATATATATATATATATATATATATATATATATATATACGAGGGGCGTTCAATGTATTCTCCGGTATCGAGATGATATACTAATGATAAGGGTAATTTAATTATCTCATTAGTTAATGACACTCTTTGAGGGTATAAATACGAAATTTCATTTAATTACCACCATTAGTATTCAAGATATCATTGCGAAAAGACAACTATCATGACTGATTCGACAATGATGAAAAAAATCGAGCATCGCGCAGTGATAAAATTCCTTACAAAACAAGGAAAAACTCAAAAAATTATTCATGAAGAAATGGTGGCTGTTTACCAAGATTTTGCGCCATCATTATATACAATTCAGAAGTGGTCAAGTGAATTCAAACGGGGTAGAGAGAGCATTGAAGACGACCCCCGCGCTGGTGGGCCAATTTGTGCCGCTACTGAAGAAAACGTCAAATTAGTCGAAAAACTTGTACTTGAAGATGCCCGTGTAAGAGTGAAAACATTAGCAGAAATGACTAAGCTATCCGTGGGTACCATTCACACAATCCTTCATGAGTGCCTGAATTTGTCAAAGGTCAGTGCAAGATGGGTGCCGCGAATGCTCACCGCGCTACAAAAACAAGTGCGAGTTGACTGTTGTAAGGAGTTTTTGGACCTCTGTGGTGAAAATCCGCAAGGTATTTTCGATCGGATTGTTACTGGTGATGAAACGTGGGTTCATCACTATGACCCTGAGAGTGAGCAAGAGTCTATGCAGTGGCACAAAAAAGGATCAGACCCGCCGAAGAAGTTCAAAGTCACTCCGTCCGCAGGAAAGCTCATGGCCACGGTGTTTTGGGATTCTAAGGGAATCTTGCTTATCGAGTACACAAAAAAAGGTCAAAGTATTACTGCTGCATCATACGCAACCACCCTGCGTAATTTAAAGGAGGCAATTAAAGAAAAAAGACGTGGAAAATTAACCGCAGGTGTGTTGTTGCTTCACGACAACGTGCCGATTCACAAGGCGCGCCTTGCCCAGGCTGCTGTGCGGGAGTATGGATTTGAAGAAATCAATCATCCACCCTACAGTCTGGACCTGGCCCCTAGTGATTATTATCTATTCCCTAATCTTAAAAAAGACCTTCGTGGGAAGCATTTTTCGGACGATGAAGAGTTGAAGGGAGCAATAAACGAACATTTTTCGGGCCATGAAGAAAAATATTTTTCAGAGGGAATTGAAAAGTTACTTTCAAGAACAAATAAATGTATTGAGATGTTAGGGGAGTATATTGAAAAATAAAATACATTGAACGCCCCTCGTATATATATATATATATATATATATATATGTATATATATATATATATATATATATATATATATATATATATATATATATATATATATATATATATATGTATATATATATATATATATATATGTATATATATATATATATATATATATATATATATATATATATATATATATATATATATATATATATATATATATATATATATATATATATATATATATATATATATATATATATATATATATATATATATATATATATATATATATATATATATATATATATATATATATATATATATATATATATATATATATATATATATATATATATATATATATATATATATATGTATATATATATATATATATGTATATATATATATATATATATATATATATATATATATATATATATATATATATATATATATATATATATATATATATATATATATATATATATATATATATATATATATATATATATATATATATATATATATATATATATATATATATATATATATATATATATATATATATATATATATATATATATATATAATATATATATATATATATATATATATATTATAATATATATATATATATATATATATATATATATATATATATATATATATATATATATATATATATATATATATATATATATATATATATATATATATATATATATATATATATATATATATATATATATATATATATATATATATATATATATATATATATATATATATATATATATATATATATATTGAGATGTTAGGCGTAACCATCTGCCTGTAAACGCGACGGTATGTGGGTTCGATTGCCATGAGGGGAAGATGGATTTTTCTATTTCCATTTTCTTCGCTCTGGCAACTAGGCAAAACGCGGCGTTGAGTTCCGCCACTCAACACGCAATGCCTCGAAAAAGGCGGAAAAGCGGGGACGGAGACAAACAGGGACTGAGCAACCGAGTGTCTTAACACTAGGTTCGTATGGTTCCTGCAGTTCCCTCTGCCTACCCTGCCATGTGCGTGATAAAGCGTGAAGCTATAAATAAATCTATCCCCATACAGCCCCATGGTCACCCTGGATCTTTTGGTATTTAATAAACTAAGATGTCACGATCGACCCCCATGTTTCGGTGTACACCAATAATAGTCATTTTATTATAATAATCTGTATTTATTGTCTTCACGCTCTATCCCGCATATTGCGTGTTAGAGAGAGATAGAGGAGAGAAAGTTAGTGTTGAGACACTACGCTTTCCAATTATCTCTTTACTATGGGGTTATTGCGTTGCTTTGCGTAACTTAACGCCGTCCCTCTATATATTAAAGACGAAAATTAAAGGATTTTTTATCTAAATCAAAACTATTTCAATTTTTAAATCTTGTTTAAATATCGTTACAAAGTAAATCGCTGCGTTAAGTTACGCTACTTAACACGCTATTTATACAGTCTTAACACACTTTCCCGCTACGTGCTATATGCGGGATAATGCGTGAAACGTGAAACTCGCTTTAGAGCTTATATAGAGTCTTAACACTTTCCCGCTACGTGCTATATGCGGGATAAAGCATGAAACGTGAAGCGTTTTAATGTAAATATAAATAAATAAGTGAAAAAAAAATTCAAAATGATTAGATTTCGATATAAGAAAAGGGGGGCTATTAGACAACCAGCGACTTGAACCAGTCACCACCAGACGCTGGGTCAGAGCTGTGGGGGGATAGAATAGTTTGGAGAAGTGGAGAATGCTGGTAGGCAAGAACGTCCTTTTTAATATTTTTTTTTATTTGCTGGAGAAGAAGTTGGGCGTGGAGTTCTGCCACTCAACGCCCAATGCCTCGAAAATGGTGGAAAGCGGGGACGGAGAAAGCAGGGACTAAGCGATGGAATGTCTTAACACTAGTTCGAATCCAGTTGCTTTAAAACTTCTTTATATTCCCTATATGAGTTAAATTAATTAAAGGATCGTCGTGACGCAGAGGCGTAACGTATGCCTGTAAGCACGATAGTTTGTGTTTGTGTGTGTGTGGGGGGGGGGGGGGGGGGTTCGATTCCCATGAAGGAAATATAGATTTTAACTTTTCCGTTTTCTTCGCTCTGGCTTATAGGCAAGCGGCATTGAGTTCTAAACATTTAACTCGCAATCAATGCCCCCAAAGGCGGTAAGCGGGAAACGGAGAGTTTTAAAACTAGATTCTCACGATTCCTGCAGTCTGCCTTCCCTGCTATGTGCGGGATAAAGCGTGAAGTTAAAAATAACAAAAGAAAATGATAATTTTCATTTTGATTTTACATATGTCGTGTTCCCAGCGATCATTTAGTGACTGTGTTAATAAAAGGGTAGTTGGTTCGATTTCCATTTAATATTTCCACCACTCAACATAAAATGTCTCAAAAATTAGGAGGAAAGTTGAGATTGATGTCAATGCTAGGGAGGGACTCTCTCTACCCTGCTATATGCGGGATAAAGCGTGAAGCTATAAAAAAATAAAAAACTCAACGCATCTATATATTTTATTCTTTGGCCAAAGATCGGGGTTAGAGGGTTGGTATAATAGAAATGGTTTTAAGCTTAGTTTACATGGCGTTACAAATTTGTTAATTAAAATTCTATACTTAGTAAAATAAATAGAGAATTTAGTGTTTGTCAAGACCCTTTCTTCTCTCATCTCTCCGTACTAAAGTGAGAGATAAAGCGGATCTTAACGCCGTTTATCAATTTTGAGCACGAAAAATCTAACATATACGGAGCGCATACGGATGCGCGGCCTTTGTCAAAACTAAATAAAAGGTAAAATATTTCAAGGCTATATACAAAAAACTAATTCACAATTATCAATAGTTTAGTCACAGCATCATTTTTCCCATTTCCCTATATTTACACGTGCTGTGTAACGCGTGAGGTAGTCGATATTATATACAAATGACGTAAACATCTCACACTACAACGATACTATTGAACGTCGTCAATCTGTCACCTTTCATTCAAAAACTAACCGAAAGAGAAAAAGCTATATCTCCGTCCCGCTCTGACAGTACAGTTCGCGCTACACGCTCGCGTCATACTTGACTAATGGCGTTTTGTCTTGGAACAATAATTTAATTATTTATTTTGCTTGAAAAATAAAATCATTTTTTTTATTTTTGAAAATTTTACTTTTTTTATAATTTAACCAAGTTTTTATAGGCTAGTTAATACTATGCTTTAAATGAAGGTCGCGGTAACATCCACACCCTGTATATGTATTAATGATGACGGTGACGTGACATTGCTTTGTTGCTCATTTTGTTTCGTAAACAAATATTATGATATTGGTACACTGCAAATAATTACATTTTATATAAAAAAAAAAGAATTTCAAGAGAATTTTGACGTGACAACGTCTTAAATTAGGTTGCGGCCTTGTATTATAATTATTATTCATATCAATAAATATTCTACCGAGAAAAAGACGTTGTCACGTAAAATTTTCGCCCGTAAAACCCACTTTACAGGCAACCATTTTTTTGGTCGAAATTATAACTTCTTTATCAATAAAGTGACGCATATTTATATATATTTTTCAGCATCAAGTTTTATGCTGCATAGGCAAAGGAAACTGAAGAACTTTAGGAACCTCGTATGGGAATCGAACCCACAAGCTGTCGCGTTTAGACGCTGAGAGTTGAAGGAGTGAATTTTGTCCTTAGCTCAGCGGAAACCAGATATTAGTAACGTGCCATTGGAGAGAGGTATATTGAGACTTGGTTAACCGGTACCAGTACCGGTCATGGTGAAGGTGAAGAAGAATGTTTACATATACATGAATTTTGATTACGAGCGTATGGACATAAAAAATAATTTAAAACCTTACAAGTAATAACAACATTAAGACTCAAATGCAATTTCATACAATTTTGTCTTATCATATTTCTCATCATCATCATCGTCTTCTTCTTCTTCTCCTTCTTCTTTTTCAAAACATTCTACATTACGAGGAAATTCCCGTAAAATACAACCCCTTTGGCTATTACCAACTAAAATGCATACCCCCAGAAGAGATTTGAACCTGTAATCATCGTTGTTATAGTATTTTGTGTCTTATTATTTTATTTCGTTTCATATAAACCTTGCGCATAAATTCAACAGGCGGCCATTCTTTTGTAAATTGAAATTCAACTCGCGTTGATGGTTCCGCGTCATTACCGTATCGCGTGATGTCATTTGTTTAATCTATGACATGACAACACATATACATATATATACATATATACATATATAGAAATATACATATATAATACTGAGGTTGATACATCAGGACCGTCGTGGCGCAGAGGCGTAAGCGTCTGCCTGTAAACGCGACCGTTTGTGGGTTCGATTCCCATGAGGGGAAGATGGATTTTTCTATTTCCATTTTCTTCGCTCTGGCAAGTAGGCAAAGCACGGCGTTGAGTTTCCGTCACTCAACACGCAATGCATTGAAAAAGGCGGAAAGTGGGGACGGAGAAAGCAGGGACTGAGCAACGGAGTGTCTTAACACTAGGTTCCTATGGTTCCTGCAGTTCCCTCTGCTTACCCTGCAATATGTGGGATAAAGCGTGAAGCTAAAAAAAACATATATACTAACTTTTGTTCTGGCTTTGTTTCTGTTATATGAAAATGACATATAATCTGTTGTCGTTGGGTCTGACATTGTACTGGGTGGAGGTCAGCTGGGGAGTATGGGAGAGTATAGGGGAGAGAGGACTTCCAGGAGAAAGAATAAATTGTATTTTTTTTTAACCAAAGTTTTTTTGCCAAAGCGAAGAAAATGGAAATAGAAAAACCCATCTTCCTTAAGTGGGAATCGATCCCAGAAGCCGTCGCGTTACACGCAGACGTTGCGCCTCAGCGTCACGACGGTCTTCTGTTATAGTAATTAATGCTTAATTATTGAAATCAGTAAAACCTATTTGTAAATTTCTTTATCATATTATCTTCGTATATTGAACAGAATTGTCAGCTGTTAAATAAATAAAAAGGACTGAACTATGTAATGTTGATCTCTTCTGTATTAACTATGTACGAGAATAAGGCAATTGATATTACTGGCAGGATAAGGCAGGACAGGACAGAACAGGAGAGGACAGGTCAGGGCGGGTCAGGACAGGACATTTCACCAAATAAAAAAGTTTTGAAGATATAGAAAGATGATCTACAGGTAGACCAGCGGGTACAGCGAGTGTGAAACAAATATTGAGGCTAATATTGAAGCGTGATAAAAACGCTGACGCCATGCTTATTGCCCTTCAGTCTTGGGAAGTTCGAGTGGGATCGAGAGCAGCAGGCCTAAAATCAAGAATACCTTAAGAGGAGTTGGTTCAAGCAATCAAGTAAAAATTGGCTGGACACAACGCGCCTACAATTTTAAAGATGGACGTTAATCTTAGCTATCACCTTAAGGATAATGCTAGAAAGACCTTACGCTAGGTGGAAAGACCGTGGTATGGCCAAAAAAGATCAGACTAGGCCTATATTTCTCTCTCTCCCTCTCTCTCTCTCATCTTTAGAGGAGGACCTTACCTAGAGAGTAGTATTGTATGGTACTAAAGAAAGCTATGCAAGAGGTAACTGGGGTTTTTTTAGTACAATATATATGTTTATATATATATATATATATATATATATATATATATATATATATATATATATATATATATATATATATATATATATATATATATATATATATATATATATATATATATATATATATATATATATATATATATATATATATATATACTTTTCTCGTATGTAAATTTTACGCTTTATTCGGAAATTAACTATACATTTAAATATCGCTGTTCCAGAAGAACAATGACGCAACTGCTAAAACTAAAATTTTATAGGAGTTGTTCCACCTTAAACTTTAAGACTTTGTGATACCATTACGCATTAAAACTCAATTTGTCAAAAATTTGCAGTTACGTCATTGTTCTTCTGTAACAGCGATATAGCCAGGTGAGTGGCGGAGCTTATCGTCGCGCTCTGTTTTGCTTAAATATAAATAAATATATTAACTAAAATAATATATTTTTTATTTATTTTTTTTCTTTAGCTTCACGCTTTATCCCGCACATAGCAAGGTAGGCAGAGGGAACTGCAGGAATCGTGAAAACCTAGTGTTAAAACACTCCATTTCATTCCGTTTTTGAGGCATTGCGCGTTGAGTGGCGGAACTCAACGCCGCGCTTTGTCTAGTTGCTACAGCGAAGAAAATGTAAATGAAACAATCCATCTTCCCCTCCCCCTCCCTTCATGGGAATCGAACCCACAAACCGTCGCGTTTACAGGCAGACGCTGCGCCATATGGTACTCTATTATCACAAATCAATAGTTATCATTGTCTTTATCTTCTGATAGTAGGTATATATGAAATTGTTTAGTATTTTCGCGATTTTCCTCCAAATCGTTTGGTTTTTCAACAAAAAGTGTAAAAAGTGGGCGTAAGTGGTTTTTAAGTGGTTTTTAGTTCGCTTGGGTTATGTTAAAGTGGTTTAAAAGTGGTATTTATATATAGAAATTTCATTAAAATTAGGTTTTTGGAGTGAGATTTTTAGTAAATGATAATCTTGGTGATTTCGTTGTTTTCTCATTTTTTTTCTATATTAAATATAATAAGCGAAGCGAAGCGAAGTGAGAAGTGTTGAGCGAGCGAAGCGAAACCTTATAGCTTTATACAATTTCTTTATCTTTCTTTCCTCTTTTATTAAATAGATATAAAAAAATAAATTTATTAAATTTAAGCTACACTTATTAAATATTTATATCAAAACAAAGGAATTAAAAAAAAAAAAAAGAAAATTCAAAAAACGGTCACCCATCCACTCATGGACTAAGATAACCGTCGCTTATCGCAGCAAGTGAATGCTAAACGATATCTTATCGGTGGAGTTAACTTTAATTGTATGGAAAATATTGGTCATAGTGTCTTGTTGAAATTTTTAATCGATACGTAAGTACTATTTTATTATTGATTTCAATTTTTTTTTATAGCTTCACGCTTTATCCCGCTTATAGTACGGTAGGCTGCGGGAACCGCAGAAACCGTTGGAACCTAGTGTTAAGACACTCCGTTCCCCGCTTTCCTCTTTTTCAAGGCTTGTCTACATTAGTGGCGGAACTCAACGCCGCGCTTTGTCTAGTTGCAAGACCGAAGAAGATGGAAATGGAAAATCAATCTTCTTCGAGTGGATTCGAGCTTCGAGCGTTTCTACGTAGATGCTACGCCTCTGCACCAAGACGGTCCTCATTCTAGTATTATTTTTCAAAAATAGGGAGAAAACGTAGTGTTTTAACACTAAGTTCCTTCTCTTCTCTGCTTTATGCGGGAAAACAAACTTTAAAAATTATATATTTTTTTTCTTCTTAAAGTAAAAGGGATGTAAGTCATAATTTAGATGATTTTTACCTTTTCTATCGTATATAGCAAGGAGGTTGCGAGTTCAATTCCTATTAAGAGGAGTTATATGTTGTTGACTGAGACACGTAATGTCTGTAAAATTGGACGGAGAGAACAGAATGTTTAAACACTAATAATCTCTGCTTACACTTCTATTTGTAATAAAATATCTTAAATATTCTGAATATAAATCTTTTTTTTTGATAAAAATTTACTATTTTGGAAGGATCGATACTACATTGCCATTTTCTTCGCTACGATAACTACACAAGCACGGTGTAAAGGTTTCATCCCTCAACACGCAATGCCTCAAAAGGTGGAAAATAGAAAGTGTCTTAACACTAGGCTCTCTACCTGCCCTGCTACGAGAGGGATAAAGCGTGAAACTAAAAAAAAAGCTACTATATGCGCGAAATAACGTGAAAAATCGGTTATTTTTTGTTGATTCCCACATTTCACGAAAGAAGAAAAAGTAAACTATTTCATTAAGTTTCTTTACTTTTCCTTGGTTCTACTAAAAAAAAAACAATAAACTATAAACACACTTCCAGATCAAAGATGTCCGAATCAAAGCCGGAAATTGAATCCAACGTTCCCAAAAGCCAAGAGCTACGGGGTGATCTAAATTCAATAGAAAGAGAAACAGGAGATATACAGGGTGCTGTATATTCACCAGTAATAACAGTAACTAAAGAAGAGACCACATTGACCAAAGAAGATATGAAAGTCCAAAAAGTTTTGGTTTCCGAAGACGTGTCGGTAAGATTTCAGCATTTATTTAAAAAGAAAACTACACCAGGCAAGAGTATAGTGTCACAAGTCCAAGTTTTCGAGTATGGGTACAAAAATTAAAAAAGAAAAGAATAATGTCAAATAAATGATTTCTTTTTTGGGTTACACCTAGTTTTCTTTACACCTTTGTTATGATGAAGTTAGAACATTAAAAAAAACTAGCATTACCGTAGGCTATATATATCTATATAGCCTACGGTAGCCTATAGTCTATAGCCCACGATAAATGGACTATACAATACAAAAAAAAATATTCAACTCCTTCAATAGTTCCCGAGATAAAAGCCTTAAAATTTATAAACAAAAAAATCAAAATCTTAAGTTTCATAGTAATATACTATAGAAAATAGCTTCACGCTTTATCCCGCACATGGCAGGGTAGGCAGAGGGAACTGCAGGAACTAGATGAACCTAGTTTTAAGACACTCCGTTGCTTAGGGCCTGCTTTCCGCCTATTTCGAGGCATTGCGTGTTGAGTGGCGGAGCTCAACGCCGCGCTTTGCCTAGTTTACAGAGCGACGAAAATGGAAATAGAAAGATCCATCTTCCCCGAGTGGGAATCGAACCCTCAAACCGTCACGTTTACAGGCAGACGCTTACCACGACGGTCCTCAACTATAGTATAGAAAATAAAACACAGTAGGTATGTCACACAGTAGGTATGTCATAATTAACTGTTATCAGTATATTTTTATCAATTGATAACAATATACAAGTATAAAAGGGAAATAACATAATATTGGTGATAATCTGATTATAAAATGTTTTTTTTATTAAAAAGACCGTTGGGCATTGTTACGTAAACGCGACGGTTGCAGGTTCAATTCCTTTGGAAGGGAATTTATATATAAAAAAATCAATAAGTTATAAAAAAAGAAGAAATTAGTTTACTTTAGTTCCTGTTCGCGCAGAAATATGAAGCATGATGATTTTTTTTTATTTTTGCCTTCACGCTTTATCCCGCACATAGCAGGATAGGCAGAGGGAACTGCAGGAACCGAGGGAACCTATGAGACATATAAGAGTTTCGACGCGGCGTGATAAAGAATGCATAGCTCAGTGGTGCATGAGGGAGCGGGTTCGAGCCCCGCTGCGTTCAAATTGTTATATGTTTTCTTTAAGTATTTTTTCTATTCTCAGTGTGAGTTAACACTTTAAGAAAATCACAAAAATAAGATTATTCTATCTTAATTGGGAATCGAACCCACAAACTGTCGTGTTAAGTAAGAATTTCCTATACAATATTGATTATTTTTTAGTATGTCTCCATTCATTGTCGATTTCCATTTGGGTTATTGAATTATTTCAAGATAAAGCGCAGTGTTTAGTTCCGCTGAGTCAAATATGAAATCTAGAACAAATAGTCTAGACCACTTGAAGAGCATTAAAAGGTCACAAGTTCAAATTCCGATTTTAATTAAAAAAAAATAATATTTTTTTTTTAATTAAAATATCCAATTTCAGGATATATCAATTACCAAGACGATAATAAGAGGAAGCGAAATAAAAGACGATTCTGACAGTAAAGTGTTTGTTTCTGTGACAAAGGAAGAAGCTGCTTACACGACTGGTGGCGGGAAAGGTATGTTTTTAGCTTCACGCTCTATCCCGCATATAGCAGGATAGAACCTAGTGCACCGTTTACGTATCGCCTTTCGAGACATTGTGGAGTGGCGGAACTCAACGCCACGCTTTATATTTGTAACCAGAGCGTGAAAAATGTAAATAATTCATTCTTTCTAAATTGGAATTGAACTTGTAACCATCACGAGAAAATTTAATATTATTAAGGTAACTAAATCCAAAAGCAAACAGGTGTATAAAAATTCAATTTACAGAGTAAAATTCCGATAAATCTTTACGCTGTCGTGCTGGAAAATTTGGAAAACGGAGTGTTTTAACACCAAGTTTCCTCTACAAAACAAATTTATATTTTTTCCAAAAAAACAAATTTAAAAAAAATGTTTCAAATTTAACAGATTAAAAAAACCGATTTGATCCCGTTATATTCAATAAGAAAATCTTAAAGCAATAAAATGACATTTCCGCCATGACATATATCTTTTTTGACATTTTTCTTTTTTTTTTTAATTTAAAGATGACAAAGACGGTGTCAATACAAATCTGAAGCAAACTAGAATACCAAAGCTCAACTTTAAGCAAGCTGTCGATAGAATTAAAAAGGAAGAACAGACGAGAGACGAGAGAGCTGTTCACGAGGTTTGCTTCATTCAAAAGTATTTAATGATTCGTTCATTCGTTCTGCCTTTATTTATTCATTCATTCATTCATTTTTTTTTTATTTTATAATTGCTTATATAAAAAAACTTCAAAACTCAATTTCACAAGAATTGAAGTAAGGTTAAGGTAAAAGGTTTTAATTATGTAAATCTCCATTTTAGTCATATTTCCATGTTTAATATAGTTTATTTTGTTTTTAAGAGCTTATAATACAGAATGTATGTGAATGAAGACCGTCGTTACGCAGGGACCGTTTGTGGGTTCGATTCCTTTAAGAGGAGAATAAATTATTTCATTACAATTTTCTTCGCTCTGGTGACTAGCCACAAAAGACTGGAAGTGTTCCCACAGTTCCTGTGGTACCTTATACATAGATACGAGCGGGATAAAGCGTGAAAATAAAAATAGAGTATATCAAATCTGTTTTAATTTTTCAGCCAATCCTTGGCATCAAAGTAAGATCTTCAATACCAAGACTTAAAGAAGCTAAACAAAATGCACAGAAGACACAGCAGAATGGAGAAGGAAAAAAAGAAGATTCCAAGAAACTGAACGATGAATTTGACAAAATATATGATGAGATTAAAGACAACACAACCGACGTCAATATTTCAACGCCAGAGAGTTTACGAGACGCTGAGATGGTTGACTCTATTTTTGAAGAAATTATACATGCGTATGACGAAAATGTTGAAACATTAAAGCAAGAATCTACTACAGAAAAAGTTAAAAGTAAAATACCACTATTAAAACGCAAGAGTGAACAAGATATATTAGCTCCAAGTCATAGACGAGGTTCTCTTAAGAAGAGCAATTCCATTGATGATTCTAAAACATCTGTACAAACAAAATCGATTTCTGCTAAGGATGTGGAATCTATGAAAGTTAAATCTAGTAAAATATCTGGAATTTACACAGTTAGTAAATCTGAATCTGTTACGGACAAAAAAATTGAGTCATTCGAAAGTAGTTCAGTGGTTAAAACTATTAGAAGTCAGAAAAGCGTTGAAGCAGAACATAGTACTGTTTCATCTAGAGAAACAACTACAGTTAAATCAAATGAAATGCCAACATGTAAAATTCCCGTAAAATTGCATAGTAAGGACAAAGTAGAGACTAAATTAAACTCAACGACCTTAAATAAGCTTCCAATACGGACAAGTATTTCTGAGAAGGTATCAAATCAAAAAGTAGATGTCGAACTTTCTAAATCTTCACTCCAGAAAACAGATGTAAAAGTCGAAAACGATACTAATATATCAACAAAAGAAATTTCATCTGATCAACAAAAGAGTTCTGTAAACACAAATATTTTAAAGAGTAACGAAGAAAAGATAGAAAGTCAACAAATCATAGAAACAAAGCAAGAAATTGAAGTATCAGCTACCGCAGAGAGTGGAATATCTTCAAAAACAAGTACTACCAATGTAAACAATATAAACAGTAATAGATTAAGTGAAACCAAGGAAGTTATCCAAAATATAAGTACTCAAACAAGTGAAAAGAGTTTCTCAATAATCAGATCCGATTCAGAAAATTTCTCACAATCTAAAGATTTGTTAAGTTCAAACATAAGTATTATAAATAAAGATTCAGATGAACAAGTGAAAGTACAGGAATCAATTAATGAGACAAAGGTAACCGAAATTTCATCCACTAATGTACAAGTGGAAAGCACAACAACCAAAGTAATCGAAACTGTAAATGTTACTCTTGAATACAATAATAATTTCTCAGATTTGAAATCTGAAATAACAAGCAACAATAAATTTTCAACTGAAAATCAAATTGAAGAAAATGAATCGAAAAATATTACTAATGCAAATTCTGACAATAACAAAAATGAAATTGTAATCAATAATCAAGAACTCAATGAAAAATCTAAAAAAGAGGAACAAGATGGCAATGAATTTGTCCAAAACAACCAAAATAAATTTACTTTAGATAAAAAAGAATCAGCTGAACATAATAGCTTACAAAGAATTCAATCAGTTGAAACTGTTAGCAATTCTACAATTAATATAAGTAAGGAAAGTAATAACTTGAGTATCATTGAAAGTAAGGAAGAAACTATAGAAAAGTTAACTGTAAAGAACAAAATTGAATTTGATAATACAAAACAACAAGAAAATATAGAAATTAATAATAATAAAAGCCTACTAAATAATAATATAACAGAAAATAACAATACAAATGTCATTCAAAAAGAAATTGCGGAAGAAAATTCCATAAAAGAGAAATATGTCACTAAAAATAATGAAATTAACAAATCAAATAATAGTGATAATGTAAAACACGACCCAAAAACAGATAATGTTGTAAATGAAAGTGGTAAATCTGTAATTCCATCACAGATTAAAAACATTGAAGACTTAGATGAGGAGGATATTATTATTTTGAAAGGCAAAGTGAGTAGAATCATCAGTCGCTTGGATTCCAGAGAAGTTAAAATAGAAAAAGCAGAAGATGATATACCAAGGAATGTCTCTGTTGTGTCCAAAGTTGCCATTTTTGAGGTGAGTTGTGTTTTAGAAGAAACTATTTTATATTGAATGTATCAGAAATTTCTATTTCCAAAAAAAGGTTAATTTTTTTTAATTAAATTAGATATTGCATAGGCTGGGTCTCGAACCTACATCTTTTCGAAATTTAACATTTTGAGCTTGCTCTTTCTCAATCAATAGGTTATATCTAGAATTTATGTAAAAAGCAGAGAAAAGAGTGTGTGAATAATTATTTCTTGGGATTTTTTCCAATGAATAACAAAGGTTACAACACTTATAGGCACTTAAATGTACCAATCAGGGTTTTAGAGGAAATATGTATATATTTCAAAATTATATCAAATATGAGTATATTTCAAAATTTTAAAGAATAAACAACCACTTACCATTACACGTATATACCTAAAGGTATCCCAAATGTTTAAGGGGCCTCCAATACCCAACCTCCTGTCTCTACAATTAACAAATTCAAAAATAATCTAGTAGCTTTTACAATACATATGTTCCAAAAATATTCATATTTTTAAATATTTACAGAAAAATGAACCAGAAAATCATAATTTCGATACAAAGGACCTCCAAACCCAACAAGACGATAAGCCAGTAATAGTTGACGAAATACTAAAGCCAGATCAAAATATTCATAACATAGAAAGAAAAATATTTAATGATAGTAAGAAAGAGGATGGTTCATACGATTACTATTCCGTATTTAACAAAGTACACTCATCAGTTTTAAGAAGATTAAAAAGTATAGAAACAAAAACTAATATTAATTTTAATGAAGAAGTAAATGTAGAAGCAATGAAAATGGATAAGATGGAATTGAAACAAACGAAAGTTAATGAAGAAGATGATAAATTCAATAAATCAGATGCAGTTACAGATGAAGTTAATGATGAAGCGGTTAAAGGAAAGTCATTAAATAATTATAGCAGAACGAAATCATTAGCCGAATTACATTTTAATGAGAAATATAATAATAATGAAAATGTGTTTGATATCAAGTTTAAGAAGTTTAATGAAGAAAGGAGAGCTAAGTCACTGGCTGAGTTAGATTTAGGTGATGTGGTCAAAGGGAGAGTCAGACAAATGGTTATGAGAATGAATTCCATAGAAATAGAGAGTAAGGAGAGAAGAGTGTTTGAAAGGAGTCGGTCGAGAGGAACTGTTTTGTCAAGAGCAGCTGTCTTTGAGGTTAGTTGGTTTGAATATTTTTGGCTTTTCTGTTACTTGCTGTTAAGTTTTTTTGGAGGGTATTTAGTAAAAAGAAGATAGAATTTGAATCTTTATAAGATAATAAAAGAAAATCAAACTTCTGAGTCAACGAGTATGAAGCGAATATGAGCGCTTACGGTTAATTTTTGGTGTCTCACCTTAACTTTTAAAATCCGAAAATTAATTAATTTATTCCCCAAAGTTTGTCAACTTTATTATAAGTTGTATTAATTCTCAGAGTGAAACTCGCATTCACGAAATAAGTGCGGAACTACTCTCACTTCGCGGATATTTTTTATACTAAAAAGAGCAGGCTTAAAGATATTTTGTTTTCACGCTTTATCCCGCTCATAGCAGGGTAGGCAGAGGGAACCACAGGAACCGTGGGAAACTAGTGTTAAGTTCTTGTGCACTGCCTTTCTAGGCACTGCGCGTTGAGTGATGGAACTTAACGCCGCGCTTACCTAGTTGCCAGAGGGAAGAAATTGGAAAAGAGTCCATCTTCCCCGAAATTAAATGTTTTTTTTCTATCCCGCTATATGCGGGATAAAGCGTGTTTCTTATTTTCTTTTTAGCTTCTCTTAATATCCCGCATTTAGAAGCGTGTTGAAACTGAGTGAGTTTAGTCATAAAATAAAATATACCGACAGATTATTATCAGGACCGTCGTGGCGCAGAGGCGTAAGCGTCTGCCTGAAAACGGGACGATTAGAGGGTTCGATTCCCATGAGGGGAAGATGGATTTTCTTATTTCCATTTTCTTCGCTCTGGAAAAAGCAAAGCGCAGCGTTGAGCCCTGCCACTCAGCACACAATGTCTCGAAAAAGGTGGAAAGTGAACGAAAAATGCATGTGACTAAGCAACGGAGTGTCTTAACACTAGGTTCATATACTTCCTGCAGTTCCCTCTGCCAACTCTGTAATATGCGGGATAAAGCGTGAAGCTAAAAAAGAATAATAATAAAAAAATGTAAAGAGTACATACACATATACAATTGTATGCAATTCCCCTTTTATCGGAAACAAACCAGCAACCGTCGCGTTTACAGCCAAACACTGGCACTGCGATACGACGGCCTTATAAATTATACTTAATAAATATATTACTAAAAGAATAGAAATTTAAATTGAAGATCTTTTAAAGGATATCTAAGTCTTTATGACGTCATTAATTTGATGACGCTATTAATATTAGAGATGGTTTTAGGGGTATGGAAAAAAAAGTTGCCCCCTTCTGGGAATTGAACCTACAAGCGTCGTTGACAAACTATTACTTATTATACTAAGCTATTAGGTTAAGGAAAATAATGACAATTAATCATGTATGAATAGGAATTTGCGTTTGGAATTTGCTGTAAACGGGGTTTTTCCCGCGTAAACCTAAACCTTAGTACTATTACTAATAATAGGTAGAAACTGTCGTATTTCCAGCGGGTAGCGGGTAGTCGGGTACTAGTTATAGGTAGCGGTAGAAAAGTAATATATATATATATATATATATATATATATATATATATATATATATATATGTATATATATATATATATATATATATATATATATATATATATATATATATATATATATATATATATATATATATATATATATATATATATATATATATATATATATATATATATATATATATATATATATATATATATATATATATATATATATATATATATATATATATATATATATATATATATATATATATATATATATATATATATATATATATATATATATATATATATATATATATATATATGTATGTACCCGCATTCAAATTTGTCATATAAGTCGTAAATAAATCAAAATACCCTCATTCCGTTCAAAGTGATGTACTTGGCAGACGTTGTAGTGAGGTTTCTAGAACAATTGCTGTTAAAAATGAAGTTTTTTATACTGTTTCTTGTGTTTTTTGTGTTTGTAAGTTATTTTTCTTGGTTTTTTTACAATAATAATAATTTTCAACAAAAATTACGTTTAAATTCCAAATTGCAAAAATAACCTTACTATTACTTTATAATTTTATTTCCTTAAAACAAATTAATTTCTATTATAATATATTGATGCATTAATAAAAAATAATTATATACTTAAATAACTATAGTGCTTCTTCTAATTACAGTAAAAAGTTAAAATATCATACTAAAAAATACAACTTGTTTTTCTTCGCTCTGGTAACTTGGCAAAGCGCGGCGTTGAGTTCCGCCACTCAACACGCAATGCCTTGAAAGGCGGTGTGCAGAGAACGGAGTATATTATCACTACTTCCAATCTCTAATATACATACTAGGTTCATATGGTTCCTGCAGTTCCCTCTGCCTACCCTGCCATGTGCGGGATAATGCGTGAAGCTAAAAAAAAAGATACTTGGAAGTTATAAAAGTAATATTCCTATATTTATGAAATTCTGCACAGGATCAAGGTTTCATTTTATTCCATATTAACGATTTTTTGAACTTAAATATGATTTGCTTTCTGTAAATTAAAAAAAAATATTTAAAGTTAGGTATATGTATATGTATTGTCTTCATATGTTTATTAAAGCGGGGACGGAGAAAGCAGGAACTAAGCAACGGAGTGTCTTAACACTAGGTTCGTATGGTTCCTGCAGTTCCCTCTGCCTACTCTGCCATGTGCGGGATAAAGCGTGAAGCTAAAAAATATATATTACATATTTATATGGTAAATAACACATTATGTATGGAATTGAAGCCGAGAAAGGAGTGTTTAAACACTAGGTTCCTGCTGCCTCACCTACTATTTGCTCTAAATAATAAAAAAAATACATTTTCCAGAAAAAAGTCATCGTACCAGTTAAAGCGGAAGAAAATGTGATCAAAACAGAGAAGACCTCGATCGTCCCGACCATAAGCGAAGAAGAATTACAGAAGAGAATAGAAGAATTGAACTTAGCCAAAACTAAGTATGGGAAGTGGGAAAATATGCCCACGATTGAACTACTTGATGGGTCCACTATGCCAGTTATCGCTGTTGGAACTGCTCTGGTAAGTACCTGGTGATGGATTCCATGGATTTACCATGCCTTATAAGATCATATTGTTGGGAGAGGAGATGAGATAAGTGTATGGGATTTGCGACCCATGTGTAGGTTTATAGGGCCAGAGTAGGGCAGTCCTAACTCCTGTCAATTAATACCAAATTAATTTCTGGATATGATAATTGGGGATAGATTGGAAACTTGATCTCCAGTGGTTGTATTGTAATGACTAATTAGTGACCAGTTTGAATTATTTTTTAAAATTTTCAATGATTTGGTGAAAATGCCAATTTTTCTTTTTTATTTATTCTTTTTATGTTTTAACGCTTTATCCCGCACATGACAGGGTAGGCAGAGGGAACTGCAGGAACCATGTGAATCCTAGTGTTAAGGACACTTCCATTCCCTGCTTTTCTCCTTTTTAGAGGCATTGCGTGTTGAGTGGCGGAACTAAACGCCGCGCTTTGCCTAGTTTCCGGATCGATCTGCTATATTCGGACAGTTTCTTAGTTAATTATTAGCATCATTTCTGAGGAGAACACAGAGGTCTGTGGTTCTCTGGTTAATCTGGTTGAACTTGTCATTATAGGTGTAAATTTTGTCAGATTGTTTTTAATGTACAAATAAATAATTTCGTCCCGAAACTCTTTGGAGTTCTTCCACAATAGTTTTGGATAAGATCGCCAAAAGATCGAGTAAAAACTATGGACTTCATTATTTACAGCTGGAACCCAAGCTTATAAAGCACATAGTGTCCGCAGCAATCGACCTCGGCTATAGAGCTATTGACACAGCATATATATACGGGAATGAGAAGGAAATTGGAGAAGCTATTAAAAGTAAAATAGAAGATGGCACTGTTAAGAGGTGAGATTATTTGGAGAGAGAAGAAGATAGACATTATACAATATTTAACAGAAAATATTTTTGTATATCTGTCATAAATATTATGGTACCATTTGTAATTTCTTAGGATGCATATAAGAAGTTAATAAATTTACTCAATGGGCATAATTTGAATTCCTACTTGATGACATGTTTTTTTAGCTTTACACTCAATTCTGCCAAATCAGGGAACGCAGAAGGGACTTAGTGTCAAGATTTTCCATTCTTAGGAAAAGAGTGAGTAATGACCTCATGGGAATTGAAGCCACAATCGTTGACCGTGGGTTTACAGTCAGACGCTGTACCGCTGCATCACGACGACTTTAGCCCGCGATGCCTTATTTGATATCATCATATTTTCTTTTTTTATCATTTTTTTTAGCTTCACGCTTTATCCCCATATAGCAAAATAGAAAGAGGTTACCGCAGGAACGAAGAGAACCTAGTGTTAAGACACTCCATTCCATGATTTCTGCCTTTTTCGAGGCATTGCGTGTTGAGCGGCGGAACTCAACGCCGCGCTTGCCTAGTTGCCAGAGCGAAGAAAATGAAAATGAAATAATCCATTTTATCCCATTGAAATCACAAACCGCCGCGTTTACAGGCAGACGCTACGCTTCTACCTTATCTTATTATATAAAATACTATCCTGGATTCAAAACTAAGCTTCGGGTCTTTAAGAATAGCCTAATTTTACTAATTTCGAAGCTCCAGCACCGCTGCTTTCACACACTCATCATTTTCTTCATCAAAAATCAATATTTTCTCTAAATTTTTTATCACAATATCTTCAGAGAGGACCTCTTCATCATATCCAAGTTGTGGAGCACGTTCCACCGCCGCGACCTGGTGGAGACGGCGTGCCGGACCTCCTTACAGGAAATGGGGCTGGAGTACTTCGACTTATACATGATACACAACCCTATGTCCTTTAGGGTGAGTTTTACTTAAAGTATTATTTCCCTAAAAGAAATCCAGACAGAAATCGGACCCACACCTCTTATTCACCATCCAAAGGCTTTAACCACTAAGCCATACGTTCTCATGGCGCGATGACATTCTTACTTGTAACAGTATTGTATACACTTGTTATTTGTAATATTTTTAAATTTTTCCTTTAAATATACGTTTTAATGTTTTTTTCTCAGATTATAAAAGGTAAACAAGGTGTGTGTGTATGTGTGTGTGTGTTATGTGTGTGTTTATGTGTAAGAGTATGTGTGTGTGGGCATAGACGTGTGCGTGTGTGTGTGTAACGGATTTCACCAATGTGTTTTGGCAAACTTCGCCTAATATTTTGTGTTTGGTTTCTTTACAAACGGTTAATAAATAAGAATGTTATATCAATTAAAAATATTTCATATGACAAAAATTGCTACAAATTTACTGTTTTCTCAAATTGGCTGAAACTTCAAGACTACTTCAGTACAATACAACACAATAATTCAATTCAATTCAATTAATATTACATTTTAAATAACAATACTTGTTACATAACAATATTTACCTTTTATTTCCACACTAAAACATTTACGTTACATAAGGTGCAAAGTAGGTTCTTTTTTTTCTGACGCCTGAACTAAACTAGGTAAACCTTTGTACTATAGGTCATATACTTATAACTATATATTACAGTTTAATGTACTCTTCTACTATGCGGTTTCGTAGGAACTTTTTTCCACGCACCACGCTAATGTGGAATACCTATGGCATACCTGCGACAGTGTTTCCTGATCGATACGACATGGGTACCTTCAAAAAGCGCGTCTACGTCCACCTTAAAGGCTGGCAACGCTCTTGTAACACCTCTGCTGTTACACAGGGCCGTGGGCGTCGGTGATCACTTACCATCAGGTGGTCCGACCGCTCCTTTGCCTTGTCCTTCCCATAAAAAAAAATAAAAAAAATGACTAATAAATAGTCAGTGCTGTGTGTGTGTATATTTGTGTGTGTGTGTGTCAATTTTATATATTTTATTGACATACATTCTTTACTTTAAGTTTTTATAATTTTAAACATCCTATATAATCCATAAACGCATTTTAAATTAAGGAGGGACCGAATCCTATACCAAAAATCGCCAACGTGCTCCAATACTCCCAACATGACTACTTGGAAGCTTGGTACGGTATGGAGGAAGTGGCCGCCAAGGGTTTGGCCAAGAGAATTGGCTTTAGCAACTTCAATTCCGCCCAAGTTGAAAGGATCATGGACAAGGCCAAGATTAAACCAGTTATTAACCAGGCAAGTATTGAAAACTTGTACCTAGACAAAGCGCGGCGTTGAGTTCCGCCACTCAACACGCAATGCCTCGAAAAAGGTGGAAAGCGGGGACGGAGAAAAGCAGGGACTAAACAACAGAGTGTCTTAACACTAGGCTCCTATAGTTCCTTCAGTTCCCTCTGCCTACACTGCCATGTGCGGGATAAGGCGTGAACATAAAAAAACATTTGAACCCGCGATCCTCGGATGCTGTCCAAGCGGTAATCACTGTGCCATACGTAATAATCTCACGACCTTCTTATATGCATTACACTTTACTTTAAGTAAATACTGGCAGCCATTTTAGTGTCGAAATTTATTGTAATAAGTCATAAATAAGATATTTTTACCCTTTTTTCTCGCGTAACTCAACGCTGCGCTTTATCATCAGATTCATTACACTTAAAATTTTACTATAGTACCTAATCTTTCAAGTCCACACCGCTGAGGAAATTAAAATATATTATTCCCTAGAACGGGGTTTGAACCTACAACCGTTTGCATTCACTGTGAAGTGCTGCAACGCAACAGTTCAATTCCCATAAAAGTAGAATTGTATGCAATTGTAATCTATAATAACGATCTCTGTATTAACTATAGTTCTAATAACCTACTAGTTGATTTACCTTGGGAATATGTTGAACTATAAAGAAAAGGTTACGGGTTCGATTCCCATAACGAGAATAAATAATCTATTCTAATAACAAGGCGAAGCGTGGCGTTGAGTTCCACACACTCAACAAAAGTCTTAAAAGACTTAACAATTAACTTTAAGTTCCCACTATGTACCTTTTTGGGAACCTACATTTTTTTTAAATAATCCCTTCCAATACCAGGTCGAATGCCATCCTTACCTGACCCAGCGTAACTTGGACGAGTTCTGTTCCCTTCGCAACATAAAACTCAGCTGCTACAGTGTCCTGGGGTCCAAAGGAACACCTGTGGAGCTGAAAAGTGGTAACGTGTCTGTGATCGACGACCCATTAATCCAGGTGATGGCAGCAGGACTTGGGGTCACACCAGCACAACTCCTTATCGCGTAAGATGCCTTTAGATTAACTTCAAACAAGTATTCATAGTTAATTTTTTATTTGCTATTTTTTTTAGCTTCACGCTTTATCCCGCACATGGCAGGATAGGTAGAGGGAACTGCAGGGACAGTGAGAACCTAGTGTTAAGACACTCCGTTGCTCAGTCCCTGCTTTCTCCGTCCGCTTTTTCCGAGGCATTGCGTGTTGAGTGGCAGAACTCAACGCCGCGCTTTACCTAGTTTGCCAGAGCGAAGAAAATGGAAATAGAAAAATCTATCTTCTCGACTGGGGATCGAACCCAAAAACCGTCGCGTTACAGGCAGACGTTGCGCCTCTGCGCCACGACGGTTGCTTAGTCCCTGCTTTCTCCGTCCGCCTTTTTCGAGGCATTGCGTGTTGAGTGGCGGAACTAAACGCCGCGCTTTGCCTAGTGTCCAGAGCGAAGAAAATGGAAGCAGAAAAATCCATCTTCCCCTCATGGGGTAGAATCGGAAAGCGGGGACGGAAAAAGCATTGACTAAGCAACGAAGTGTCTTAACACTAAGTTCCTATAATTCCCGCAGTTCCCTCCACGTACCGTGCAATATGGGATAAAGCGTGAAGACATATAAAAAAATGATTTTTCTCACTCAGTTACCAGCTGTTCCACAACCATGCTGTGGTGGTGAAGTCGTCTACTGCTGCCCACTTGTGGGATAACTTACAAGCGCTGGACATAACTTTGGAACAAAGTCAAATATCGGCTTTGGACGCCTTAAATAAGAATAAGCGTACATTTACTTTTAAGGGGTAAGTCTTTTTTCATATATTTTAAGTTAATTTTAAAGAGATGGTGTGTAGGTTCGAATTTTATGAGGGGTGAATGAATTGTTTTTAGTTTCTTTTCTTTCGGTTACAAGGCGTTGAATACTGCTTGAACACGTGATTTTTTGTATGGTGGATAGTGAGGAAGGGAGTGTCTTAACACTAGGTTCTATCTGCCAGTAGTTAAGTAAACGTTAAAATATGGGGCAGGATTTGAACTCGTAACTGATGAAAAAGAAAAGATGTCAAAGCGATTAAATTGTTGAATAATGATTTAAATAATAAAAAAATGTTTAAAATAACCTTAAACTTTTTCTCATAGTTTCACGCTTTATCTCGCATATAGCAAGGTAGGCAGAGGGAACCTAGTGTTAAGACACTCCGTTCACCGCTTTCCGCCATTTCAAGGCATTGCGTGTTGAGTGGCGGAACTCTACGCCGCGTTTTGCCTAGTTGCCAGAACGAAGAAAAAAATGAAAAAATCCATCTTTCCCTCATGGGAATCGAACCCACAAACCGTCGCGTTTACAGGCAGACGCTACGCTTCTGCGCCACGACAACCTTTCTTACCACTTTTTATGAATAACTGATATATATTTTATTAAAATCTTTTCATCAATTTCAGAATGGGAGACACTCATAAGAACTATCCCTTCAAAACTGCGTTTTAAATTCGACGCACAAAATGGCCGATTCGCGCCTTTTTTAATGTCACTTTGACATTTCTTTTTTTTTTACTTATGTTTAGTGTAAGGTGTATTTTTTAATTCCTACATCTTTATGGAAAATATGTTTTTACTTAATATCGGTTGTGTTTTATTTTTTTTAATAAAAAAAAATAATCGACGTTTTTTTTAAAATATTGTGAATTACGATTATGTCAAATGTATTGTATTTTTTAGACCAATTTTTGATTTTCTACATTAATTTGTAGTATTTTGTGTGATTTTTTTTGTATTCTTATAATATTTTTTATAATTTTTTAACGATTTTTGTGTTTTTGTGTGTGTTCTCTCTTTAAAAATAAGATAATAAATGACATTTTAAATAATAATAATAATTGTTTTGAATATAACATCTGTATTTTACACCTTTCTTACAATTAACACTAAGATTCACCATTTCTTCTCCATTCAACGTAAAATGGCGAAGTGAATTGAAGACATAAGTGGATGAAGGGGCTATGTAACATTTTTTGTAAAAACCTATTTTCATGCTGAATGAAGGAGTTATGTACATATTTTATTTAATAAATACTAATTCGTATATCTTTATGTTATCTTTTTACTTCATATTAGTAGTTCATTATATTAACTACAATTTGAAGCAAATAGTTATGTACATATTTAATAATAAAATGTCCATTATCTCCACATTTCGAATTGTATCATATCCCCTTCATCCACTCATGTCTTCAATTATACTTAGCTCACTTGAGACGCTATAAATAAAGAGAAGATGAAGAAAATTCTCCACTAAAGGTTTTCTCCAATTCTTTTATTTGCCTCAGATATTAGATACTATTTGACATAACTAATTGTGACAGAAATATTTTAAAGCTTTTTCATTCTGGCAACTAAACTATCGTGGCGCAGAGGCGCAACGTCTGCCTGTAACGCGACGGTTTCTGGGTTCGATCCCCAGTCGAGGAAGATGGATTTTTCTATTTCCATTTCCTTCGCTCTGGCAAACTAGGCAAAGCGCGGCGTTGAGTTCCGCCACTCAACACGCAATGCCCCGAAAATGGCGGAAAGCGGGGACGGAGAAAGCAGAGACTAAGTAACGGAGTGTCTTAACACTAAGTTCCCACGGTCCCTGCAGTTCCCTCTGCCTTCCATGCCATGTGCGGGACAAAGAGTGATGCTAAAAAAAAACAAAAAATAAAAAAAGACTAAAACTATGGAAAAAATCTCAGATATTAATCTAATAGATAACGTTAACTGCCAGATAAAGAATAAATTACCGGATTAAATATTACACTTTAAACAAGGTTTTATCTTCTAGATATTTGTATCTGAGAGTATTAAATTTTTTTTTCTCCTATCTAGTAATATATTTTATCAGGGAGAGATGAAGCCGACTTTTAATGCGGCGTTGAGTTCCGCTAAGTTAGAACAAGTCCCTAAAATTAATATCGTCGGCGTTTAACACAATAATTGTTAACTTAAAGAATGTATCAAAAATATTTTTATCTTGTTTTAATTTCCAACAAAAATTCAAATAATTTAAATAATATGTAATTTAAATAATACTCTTTAGAAAAGAAAATGACATCATTTATAGTTTTTAATTGTACTAAAAACCGGAAATCTGCTACAAATCAAGACGGTTTGATTGTGTGGGTTCGATTCCCATGAGGGGAGGGTCAAGGTCAAGGGTGGATTATAGAATTTCCATTTTCTTCAATCTAGAAACTAGGTAAAGCGCGGCGTTGAGTTCCGCCATTCAACATACAATAGTTCGAAAAGACGGAAAGCAGAGAACAGAGTGTCTTAACACTAGGTTCGTATAGTTCCTGCAGTACCCTCTGCCTACCCTGCAATATGCGGGATAAAGCGTGAAGCTAAAAAAAAATAACTATAAAAACTCCATTAAAGAGTTCTATAGTAATTTGTAAACAATATTTTCATACTTTCATTATTTTTTTTCCATTCAATTTGACATATGTATATTTAAAAAAAATCACAACAATATATATATAAAAAAAATGATTTAATTACAAAACACATGTATGTATGTATGTACGTCTATTTACTTCATTTTATTAGGACGAGTATTATTATTAAAAAAGAAGTTTAAAAATAATAATAAATTAATTGAACAATGGCGATTGTTAGTTGTTTAAAAAAACATTAAAAAATACAGCTACCCGCTTTAGGAATACTTGTTATCGAACCTGTGAACACCGTCAAAGTACTGAGGCTTTGCTAAATTTACCAAAAAAATTGTAGAAAAAAAATAAATGGAATTATTGTAAAAATAAATGCTTTTAAAAAAAATTAATAAAGCTATTTTGTAAAAAAATATTAATGAAAAATATTTTTTTCTTACTCAGATAAAGAGAGAATAGAGCAGAGAAATATATCACTAAATTGCTTTTTTTTTAAATATTAAGACTTCATACAAAAAAATGAAAGAATGGAGAATGGAGTGTCTCAACACTGGTCAAAGCTACAAAAACTCTATTTTCTACACAAAATAGAAAAAAATCACTTAGAAACATATTTTTTTTCTCGAAATTATTTGGAACACAAAACCTCAGCACTAGACAGTCTGTGGTTCAAAAA
The DNA here is from genome assembly GCA_037178615.1 of Dione vanillae. NCBI lineage: Eukaryota > Metazoa > Arthropoda > Insecta > Lepidoptera > Nymphalidae > Dione > Dione vanillae. The sequence continues at coordinate 76,137 of JAZFAU010000314.1, read as the reverse complement.
AATTAAAAAAAAAAATAATACTGACCTCATTTGGTTATTGAAAACTGTTTTGCTTCTATCAAACTATTTTATGGCTTAAATCTATAATTATGTTAAAATATTAGTAAATGCGTTATATAGTATAATATATGTATATAAAAAATACTGCCGGTTTGTTTTGTACGTTTGTTCATTTAAAATAGAAAGTATATAGCTTTGTGATATATATATATATATATATATATATATATATATATATATATATATATATATATATATATATATATATATATATATATATATATATATATATATATATATATATATATATATATATATATATATATATATATATATATATATATATATATATATATATATATATATATATATATATATATATATATATATATATATAAAATATATAAAATATATAAAATATATAAAATATATAAAATATATAAAATATATAAAATATATAAAATATATAAAATATATAAAATATATAAAATATATAAAATATATAAAATATATAAAATATATAAAATATATAAAATATATAAAATATATAAAATATATAAAATATATAAAATATATAAAATATATAAAATATATAAAATATATAAAATATATAAATATATAAAATATATAAAATATGTAAAATATGTAAAATATGTAAAAACAGTTCATTATTATGTTTGATCATCAAATTCAGAACTTTTTAAAAGAAAAACGCCATTTTTCATGAAAAAATAATAAAAAATACATGTATATCTATATAATAAATTATAAAAAAAACAATAAAAATTGAATTTAAAAAAAAAACTCGATTAAATTTAATAATCGATTATCCTTAATAAAAATCGATTTTCATCAAAATCGATTTGAATCACTAAGCTATATACTTTCCAATACAAAATATTTACAATCTTACTTATAATATTGTTATAAAAAATATTTTCTATACTAATATTAATTATTTTATTTATTTAACTGCACTTGACATAAAAAAGCATATTTGTTTTAAAAAAGACAAGAGCCTAAGGTAATGTTTACAGTATGTGGGTTCGATTCCCGTGGTGGAAAATTAATATATCATATAATTCTTCCCTTCTTGAAAAATCAGATGAAATTGAAAGAAATTAGAAAAAGATTATGTATTAATATTAAAACAAAAATTTAAATTTCATAATAGACTGATTTTTCTTTTTTATTTTGCTTTTTGAACGGAATTGTATAAAAACCTTAATATTTTCCGCTAAATATGCAAAAAAAGGAGTGTCCAGTCACTAAGGAGTTAAAATTAAAAAAAAATGAATAAATATACACTGGAATGTATCCAAGGCACATATCTCTAAAAAACTTTTTCCATACAAAAATATACACACTATTTAAGATATTATTATTATTTAAAAACTAATTTATATATATATATATATATATATATATATATATATATATATATATATATATATATATATATATATATATATATATATATATATATATATATATATATATATATATATATATATATATATATATATATATATATATATATATATATATATATATATATATATATATATATATATATATATAAATAACACTAAGTACATAAATCAGTGCTACCATTATTAAAAAAATACTTAAACTAAAACTATCAGGCGTTTTTTTTATTAATACTTAATTTAATATTAAAATCTCACTTTTTTTGTAAAAAAAAAATATTTGTGATTTAATTTACATTATTTTATTGTTTACGAAAAATAATTAATAATATTTATTAAAGAAAAATAATTTTAAGGCTGCTTGATTTTTTTATTTTATTTTAATATTTTATTTTAAATTAAAAAAGAATATTTAATATATATTCAGATTGTTATTTAAAATAAAAAGGCTCCAAAAATATGACATTACTTTTGATTTTCCTTTCTCTTATGAAAATATTTTACTAATTATTTTTTTAAAAGTTACTTAAAATTAAAAAAAATACGTTAAAGCCCAAGGTTTTGTTCCAGTTTTAAGTAAAAACTAATACTACGTCTTAAATACATACAAAATTACAAATTATCGAAAATTACTATAGTAGAATTGTTTTTCTGCAATGGTAGCTTTTGGTAGGAATTTTCCAATAACGTGAAGCTTTAAGTTTATGGAATTTTAAACTAAATAACATGCAAGAAATTGAATAAATTACAATTTAATTAAAATAATTAAAGATTTATTCCTCAATAAAAGATTTAATTTGAAAATAAAAAAATCTTTTCGGAAATACTAAAAATATTAGCTTCTAAAGTTACCATTGTTAATTTATACATAGATCCAGAAATACTTAGTTATAATTATTACACTCTTTTAGTAAAAGAAGAAACAAAATAAAAAAACAACCAAAAGCTACCATACTACAAAAAGAATCCTACCACGTACATGTAACAACTAATCAAAAACATTGCGTCATACATTTCTCAAACACACCTACCAAAAACTACCATAGTAGAAATTTCCTACCACATCCTACCATTTCCTACCATTTCCTACCATTTTCTACCAATTTCTACCAACTCTAGCTATTCGGCGCGTTCTCACCCCACGTGCAATACCAATTATAATTAAACATGGCGGCGTAGGGATGTTTCCTCTTTTTATGAAGCCTCAAAGACTCCTCTGACGCGTACCAATATTGTGGGAACTTGTCGAAGGGATATTTTATGGATTCCTTCACGTAAGGTTCTGTGGGATCCGCTGGAATTTAAAAAAAAAATGTCAATATATAGAAAAAGAAGGCAAAATTAGTTATTTTTTAGTGTTTACTATATTTTATTTCTGTCTCCCTTTGAAGGCATTGCGGAACTCAACGCCGGGTCTACTTAATATTTGCTACACCCAAGAAAAAACAACGTACTCTAAAAGAAATGTCTCTTTCCTTTAAAATGCTGCATAAAAAATTTACTCTAGTAATAAAAAAAAAATTAGGTTAAAATCGAACCTATTACCAACTAGCATATGTAATATTTTAAGTTTTTTTTTTAAACTTATCTAAACCTCTCACAAAATAAACATTCACATGAATACTAAGAGACACCAGTTCAAATCCAGCAAAATTAAAAAAAAATTAAACCAAAACTACCCGCTTCATCCCTACCGAGGTAGTCAGAGAGAAATGTCAAAAAGAAACTAAAATAAAAAAAATGAAATAAGTTGTATAAAGCATATAAGAATTTCAACGCAGTGTGATAAAGAACGTATGGCTCAGTGGTGAGAGCGCTTGCACGGTCCAAAGTGTAAGAGGACACAAGTTCAAAACTAGCTGCGTTCAAATTTTAAATTTAAAGCATTTTTTCTATCCTCATTGTGGATTAACACTTTAAAAACCAAAAAAGGCAAAAAAAAATTAAAAAAAAAATGGTTGCCTGTAAAGTGGGTTTTACGGGCGAAAATTTTACGTGACAACGTCTTTTTCTCGGTAGAATATTTATTGATATGATTAATAATTATAATATAAATTGCACAAATTTTAACTATAGAAAATATATGTTGTTTACTAAAACATTGTACATGTGTCAAGTGATACGCGCGGCGGACCGATCATAGTTCGGTGACAGTTGACACATCGTTACGTTACCATTTTCATATGTGACTCCGAGCCACAACCTAATTTAAGACGTTATCACGTCAAAAAAATATGAATCCACACCCACCTGGCGGTAGACAGTAGAGACAGAAGATCCTATGCCTCTTTCCCTCGTGTATTTCTAGATGCTTCTTGTGCTGTTTCCTTCTGAGGGAGACGTGGGGGCAGCAGGGGCAGGGCAGGGCCAGGGAGCGGGGAGCACACCCGTGTCTGGTCTCTGAATGGCTTACTAGGGTTGATATTACACGGTAGCCCTGGAATTATGTGTATATGTATATGTATATGCATATGTATATGTGTATGTGTATGTGTATGTGTATGTGTATGTGTATGTGTATGTGTATGTATATGTATATGTATATGTATATGTGTATGTGTATGTGTATGTGTATGTGTATGTGTATGTGTATGTGTATGTGTATGTGTATGTGTATGTGTATGTGTATGTGTATGTGTATGTGTATGTGTATGTGTATGTGTATGTGTATGTGTATGTGTATGTGTATGTGTATGTGTATGTGTATGTGTATGTGTATGTGTATGTGTATGTGTATGTGTATGTGTATGTGTATGTGTATGTGTATGTGTATGTGTATGTGTATGTGTATGTGTATGTGTATGTGTATGTGTATGTGTATGTGTATGTGTATGTGTATGTGTATGTGTATGTGTATGTGTATGTGTATGTGTATGTGTATGTGTATGTGTATGTGTATGTGTATGTGTATGTGTATGTGTATGTGTATGTGTATGTGTATGTGTATGTGTATGTGTATGTGTATGTGTATGTGTATGTGTATGTGTATGTGTATGTGTATGTGTATGTGTATGTGTATGTGTATGTGTATGTGTATGTGTATGTGTATGTGTATGTGTATGTGTATGTGTATGTGTATGGTATGTGTATGTGTATGTGTATGTGTATGTGTATGTGTATGTGTATGTGTATGTGTATGTGTATGTGTATGTGTATGTGTATGTGTATGTGTATGTGTATGTGTATGTGTATGTGTATGTGTATGTGTATGTGTATGTGTATGTGTATGTGTATGTGTATGTGTATGTGTATGTGTATGTGTATGTGTATGTGTATGTGTATGTGTATGTGTATGTGTATGTGTATGTGTATGTGTATGTGTATGTGTATGTGTATGTGTATGTGTATGTGTATGTGTATGTGTATGTGTATGTGTATGTGTATGTGTATGTGTATATGTATATGTATATGTATATGTATATGTATATGTATATGTATATGTATATGTATATGTATATGTATATGTATATGTATATGTATATGTATATGTATATGTATATGTATATGTATATGTATATGTATATGTATATGTATATGTATATGTATATGTATATGTATATGTATATGTATATGTATATGTATATGTATATGTATATGTATATGTATATGTATATGTATATGTATATGTATATGTATATGTATATGTATATGTATATGTATATGTATATGTATATGTATATGTATATGTATATGTATATGTATATGTATATGTATATGTATATGTATATGTATATGTATATGTATATGTATATGTATATGTATATGTATATGTATATGTATATGTATATGTATATGTATATGTATATGTATATGTATATGTATATGTATATATACACATAGTCTCAATTTGTACACACTCAGTGTCATATACATATATATACACAATATAAATATATACCAATTTACATATATACAAATACACATACATATATATAGGTACATATGATACATTGACCTGGAATATATTTAAAAAAGAAATAAATAAATAAAACATTTGAAAGAGGTTAGTAATTTATTTTAATCTATATTTTACTATTTTTTAGAGGTAACTGAAGGAACCATAGGAACCTAGTGTTCGTTCGACACTCCGTTTCCCTCTTTCCACATTTATTCATAAGTTAAAAAAGGCTAACGTTTCTCTAAAACAATGTATTTATTTACATGACCCAGTGACGTCATCACAGCAAAACAATATGGCCGGCGTCTAGATAAGATTTTGTAAAATTAAAATGCCTATGCCTAATTAAAATGCCTAAATTAAAATTCTATGAGAATAGCATATATATAAATAAATAGTAAATCAGTTAGAGTTAAAAATAAATATATATAATAATATATTATATACTATAAAGAGAGTATAGATTCATTTTTTTTAATATTGCAACACTTAATAACCAAATGACACTCAATAAATGTCTCAACACTTTCCAAAAAAATTATTTTCCTTTTTGAATAAAAAAAAATATTTTTTTAAAGTAACAAATAAGAATAAAGGCTAGTTCTTAGCCTGAGGTACCTTTTAAAAAAAAAATATAATAAAAAAACAACTTACTTTAAAACAATGTTCACATCGGTATGGAAAGTTTTTCCATTTAGGGTTCTTTTTTCTACTGAAGACCATTCTGTAGGGTTCCGTTGGGAACCAGTCTTCGGGGTCCAGATTGAGTTCTACCAGTTCTGTGCCTGGTTAAGAAACATATATACATATATATCATAATTAAGCATAAATATATATAAATTTATATAGAAAAAGAATTGAAAATGTCAAAATAATAAGAATTTAATTATTATTTTGACAGTATATTTTATAAAACAGGATTCAAGATTAACTAAATTGCCAGTTATAAAAAATTAACTAAATTTATAATAAATGATTTTTTTAACATTTTTTTAAGCTTTTAAAACTATATTTATATATAATAAATTAATATTTACATGAATCTGTTATTCCTTTGGTTATGCTCATTTCTGTTCTAACTCCAGGTAATATCCTTAAACACTTTTTTATTTACCTAGTGTTAAGACAAACCGAAGGCATTGCTTGGCGGAACTCAACGCCGTGCTTTGCCCTAGTTTTCAGAGTGAAGAAAATGGAAATGAAATCCATCTTCCCCTCAATGGGAATCGAACCCACAAACCATTGTGTTTATATACATATACCTTCTTTAGAGTAAAAAAGAGCTCATAGAAAAATGTTTAAGAAGAACTTAGTTCTAAGGAATAATAAATATAAAAAAATATATATTAATTCTATATATTATGTATTAATATTAATATAATCAATATTTGTGATAAGAACATATAGTATATGTTAAAAAAGGGTGCGGACCAAGTGTCTGTAGAGTTAATTATATTTAAAAAAAAGACCAAAAAGAATTGTTAAAGACTTTTAGATATCTTTATTTATTAATATACAAATAAATCTTTAGGGGTTTCTATCAACAATATAGAAGTGGTCACAGGTTCTTACCCGGGGGAAGTTTTATTTCCGGTACAGGTTCTGGTGGTGGTGGGGGTGTTACTGTGGTCAAAGAAGTACTCGCTGCTAGAAGACTCGTCAGTATCGTGTTTTGCGCCTGTAATTATATATATTGATATAAATATTATTTTTTTTTATGTTTTCACGCTTTATCCTGCATATAGCAGGGTAGGCAGAGGGAACTGCAGGGACCGTATGAACCTAGTGTTAAGACACTCACAGACACTTGCTTAGTCCCTGCTTTCCGCCTTTTTCGAGGCATTGCGTGTTGAGTGGCGGAACTCAAAGCCGCGCTTTGCCTAGTCATTTTAAATTTAAAAAATATAAATTATATTTATTAAATTCAGAATATTTTGAATTTGTTTTTTTTTTATTATCCATACATAAAAAAAGTTATTAATTAATAGGAATCGAACCGACAACCTTCCACATACATAATGCATCATTTACTTACCTGTAACAAAGCACCATTGGAGAAACTCTGGGACAAATCCTTTGGCTTTCTCTTATAACCCTTCGGAGGACCTCTCTTTTTGGCAACTTCTCCATTCTTCTTATATCTGACAACTTCTCCATCCACCAGCGGCTTCACTGGTGTTATAGTCAACTTGGATGGCAAGGAATATCTGTTCTGAAGACTTTTGACAATACTACTAGTGTTTAGGGTTGATGTGGCAAAAGCTAGGGGATTGGCTAAATTTAGGGGGTTATTGACAAATTTGGGTAAATTTGTTGGGCTGGTGGGGTAAATGGATAGGGAACTTGGGGTTTTGAAGGAAGGCAGCTGGTACATTTGCAAGTTTAGGTCCGGTGTGGAGTATTTCAGTCTTTTGGGTTCTGGTTCATCATCGCTTGATTCGGATTGAGTGTTCAGAGGATCTTTGTCTGATGTCCTGAAGTTCTCCGAGTGGGGTGACTCCTTTTCTTGGACGCAGAACATCTGTTATTGGTAATAGAGATATTGTTCTTGATCAGTAGGTGGAAAGCTTTAATTTAATTGGTTTAATATTATTTTTATAGGGCTTTTAAAGTGTTGTATGTCAAAGACAATTTTTTTTATTGAAAATAAGAAGCTACTTGCTTCATTTTTTTGAATACCAAATAATTTATTTAATTTACCACGGTTTACGGTTTGCTAAAGTTAATGCCTCAGACCTGAGCAGAACCGGCACAAGAACTTTGACTTTTACAATTTCAAGCGGCACTTTGTCTTTTTTTTAATGTCAGATGCCTAACTGTATACAGTTGTATTCCTAATATTAATATATAATATATATTATCAAAAGATGTCAATTAAAAACATAATACCAGCTGTGTGTAAATTATAAATGACATTTAAATTAAAAATAGAAAAGAATTAAAAAGTAGAAATACAGATAATAATTGAAAAATAAATTCAAAAACCTGTCAACAAAAGGTAAGTAACTGTAAATAAATTATTAATTAATTAACTGTATAATTTATTTAGTTTATTATTTTTTGTTTTTATAAAATTAAAAGGTTAAATTATTAACAGAAATATGGATAAAAATATCAATTTTAGACTTATTCAGCTGAGAGTTTAGGTTAAAGCTTTGTATATTAAAAAAAAATTAGTAGTTTGTTGTTGCAGGATATGCAGAGGGAACTGCAGGAACCATATGAACCTAGTGTTAAGACACTCCGTTGCTTAGTCCTTGCTTTCTCCATCCCCGCTTTCCGCCTTTTTTCGAGGCAATACGTGTTGAGTGGCGGAACTCAACGCCGCGCTTTGCCTAGTTTCCAGAGCGAAGAAAATGGAAATAGAAAAATCTATCTTCCCCTCATGGGAATCAAACCCACGACGGCTCTTTACTTAAACTAAGCTTTATATAAGGCTTTGCTTGCATAATCAAGAAGATATAAATAACGAGACATTGTTAATTTAAAACTGTGTAATGTAAGAGGTAATATTATAAATTCAATTTTTCTTTTCCAAGATACCTACACTGTTTTTAAATATAATAACTTAATACTGAACTATTAAATATGGATTATTCTATATATTTAAGAGTTTTCACTTTCCACTATATAATTAAGTATGTATATGACCATTTCTATAGCACATGACACTATCAACGGCACACAATACAGAAACAACTATAAGAAAAAAGTATTAATCATACATGAAGTAAATATAAAAATTTAAACATGGCAGATTCAAACTTGTTTCAAATTTTATATGGCAATCAAAGTTTTGTATGTTTTCTTTAGATTTTTTCTATTCTCAGTGTGGTTTAACACATTGAATTAAACAATTTTTAAGATTAACATGTTCATTCAAACGAATTCTTCACCTTACATTAAGTATATATTAGAAAATAAAATGACCGTCGTGGCACAGAGACGTAATGTCTGCCTGTAACGTGACTGTTTCTGGGTTCAATTCCCAGTCGGGGAAGATGGATTTCTTCACTCGACACACAATGCCTCAGAAAAGGCGGAAAGTGGGGATAGAGAAAGCAGAGACTGAGCAATGGAGTGTCTTAACACTAGGTTCATATAGTTCCTGCAGTTCCCTCTGCCTACCCTGCCATGAGCGGGATAAAAAAAAAGTATATAATTTAGTATCTTTAATTTATAAGATCACAGGCATACTAAATTCTTATCTAATTTCTAAAAAGTACATTATAAGGAGCTAGGAGCTATGACAATAATATTACATAATAATACTTTATTGCACAAAAACAAAGTTTAACACTTTTCTAGCAATATTTAAAATTAAAAAAAAATCATGTGCATTGGCGGCCTTATCGCTGTAAGCGAACTCTTACAGGCAACCAATATATCTAATGAAATAAAATTTATGAAAAAAAATCCAGAAAGGTGCAAAAAGTATTTATAAGTCAATATCGAGAGAGGTTGTCAATTACAGGTCATAAATGTTTTTGTGATTTTTAAAATGTTAATTCACATTGAGGATTGAAAAATACTTGAAGAAAACAAATGCTGGGTTCAAATTTTTATATATTTTCTTTAAGTTTAGGTCATAAATGCTCACTTCTAAAGGGACCTTATACTGGCATTACAAGTGACAAGCTCTTCCTACAGTATGATAAATACTAATTAACTTCTTCATATAGTAAATGTATATTAATATGTATATATTACACATATATAATATTAATATTACTTTTAATTAGTCATATTTTTTTATTAATATGACTAACACCATTTTGAATCATAATTTTACATGATTTAGTCAAAATTGTATAACTGAAGTGTAATTTAATAAAATTCTTCTACATAATGAAGAGTTACAGAATATTGGATGTGTAAACAAATAACTTAAGAATATATTAAAATATGTAAACTAATGCATAGATATAATATATATCATGAATTTCACTTATAAGTGAAATTCATGAAAAAAATTGAAAATATATTTTCAATTTAACACAATACACAGTATGTATGTATTGTCGTAAATACGCCATTTATAGATTATAATATAAACAATAAACATGTTGTAATATATCCAGGCCATTCACACAATTGTACAGTTATAAAACGAAAACTCTAAAGAAAGAAATGATGGTGTTACATTTGAATAAATTCAAATAATACATAATTACAGCATATTCAATGGATATAGACGATTAAATAAGAAGACAAAGTTAATATATATGTATAATATCAGCACATGCTAATAGTTGATTTCGGTGTAATGAACTAATTTAATTTAATTATTGTTTTGAATGAACAACTTACCTTTTCTCGTTTATTATGTATCTACGCGTAATATTGTGTTGAACCCACACAAAATAATGGAAAACTTGTTTTATTTCATTATTGAATACGAAAATTAAATAAGAAATTATAATAAAAGGTTATAAACGTTAAGCGTAGTTTCAATAACAATACTTTGTATCCTGACGCTATGTGAAATAAATCAAGCAACGATCGGATACGCGCTACGAAATAAATTGCACAGATACAAAATATAATTAAAATCTTTTTTAAAGAAACCTTATTTACTTTTTTATATGATCATTTTTATTGTTTATTTTTTATTATTTATATATTAGGTAAGTTTTTTAACTGTTTAAATATAAATTTAATAACTAGAAACGATATAAAATTTGAATTTCTATTTTAAATATTTTGTTAATATTTCGTCGAATATATAATTACACAAGATAACTGTGTATGGGTCATCGAACTTCTATAGTTATTCATTATGGGGCCCCATAAAAGCAGATTAAGATCTAATAAGTATATTAATCTTAGTCAAAAATTGTCTATTTTATTCAATTTTTGATGAAAAAAATATTTTTATTATTTATAGTCTCTTAGCAAATCTAATTGCATTGTATAGATAGAAATAACATTTAATTTCTGTATTTATAGATCTAATATATTCACTGTAAAACGTCAAACAAAGGGTAAAAAAAAAGAAAAACGAAACTTTTTAATAACCATTTTAATTGAAAACTTATCTAAATTCCAACATCTTAATCAAATGAAGGCTTTTCTCAAAATAAATTAACGACTAGATGAAGAACGCTGTACATCAAGGACCATGGGAATAAACAAAATGTCGCAAAATATTATCACAAAAATATAATAATATTGGTATATGTTCGAAATTAATAAATACACTAAAAAAATCACCTAACCTCTTAATTTTAACTATTTTGTGCTTACATTATTAATATATCATGTGCTTTATTTATTGGACAGATAAAAATATATTTAATTCAAAATCAAAAAATCCTAGCAAAAAGTACTTCAAACATATACCAATATTAAAAATATTGTATTAAAATTAAACAGATTAAATAAACTGGTCACACAGTTTTGGTATAAAAAAAATTAAATTACAGATACTAAAATAAATTACATGAGTCATAAATTACAGATTAATAATAATAATAATTCTACATATAATTATGTCGAGTCAAATGTAGAATTGCACGAACTAGACTAAACTTCTACACTATATATAAAGCCCAATACAAGATTTAAAAAGAATAATATGTGTTTAAAAGTAATTTGTTTATCATACATACAAAGGAATTACTTTTAAAAACACATATTTGTATAAAAATGTTGCCATTTACACAATATGATGAGAAATTTAATTTTAAATAAATTCTTACATTGGGCTTTTGTATAGCAAGGAGTATATTATAAAAACCAGATAATTATCATTCATATTACGTGTCATTTGAGAAGACAAAAACAGTTACTAAAATAAACATACATATAAATTGAGTCGACAGCATTTTGCTTAAAAATCAATTAAAAAATAATTTTATGCACAGATTTGTTTACACAACATACTTTTATTATCTATGTGACTTAAAAAAATGTCTCTCTTGTCAAACCAAAGCACAGATTATATATATAACACCTAAACTGACATTTTCATCTTAAAATTATCTATTTTTTTTAAACTGGCTAAAATCGTTTGGTACGTTAATTGGTAATCAATGCATAAGTAAAACTTAAAGAAGGAATGATTTTAATGAAAATGCGTACTCAGACTTCAAATAATCTAACATTAGGTTAAGATATTAGTAATAAATGATATGTACAGATTTAGAATTGAGCAAAGAAATTGAGATGGCAGTAGGAGTGGGTTCAATTCTCATTTGGAGAAATAATATAAAATTCCCAGTTTAATGTTAAAATAAAATAACGTTGGGGTGAAAATACTTGAAGAAAACACATGAAAATTTTAACGCAGCGAGATTTGAACTTGCGCTGACCATTGAGCCACGCGTTCTTCATCACATTCGCAAGCATATCTGTAAATTATTTTTTCATATGTTTTCTTTAAGTATTTTTCCTATGCTCAGTGTGGATTAACACTTAAAAAAGGATTAGTCTGCCATAGGATATGCTATGATTCTTATAGATGGAGAACAGAGAATTACTCGATTTTCTACTTTTAAAGAAAGAGAGACTCAGTTTATAGTTAAAGCTATAGTTGTTACTGAAATGTACTTTAGTTTTTATCTGTGGTTGTAAAATAAAATAGATTATAAATTCAAAATTTTTGGGCAGTTTCAATTTTTTTTAGATACGTAATATTTAACATTGGCAACACAGCGCCATAGCGCGTCATCTACGGGCCGAATTTAGTTAAATATTCGATCAAATTTTTTAAAGAAAAATATTTAAAAAAAAAACATTCAATCCAAAAAGTTTGAAGAAAAAAAAAGAAAAAGTAAAGGTCTATAAAAAAAATATATACTTTACATACGAAAACCACCTAATATAGGAACTGCTTTAAAAAAAAAATAGAAAAAACAGAAATGACAGTTAGTATTAATGAAAAAAAAAATTTAAATGCATCAAATCTATCATTCATTATCTGTGGACGTATATTTGGAAGCTGAGTGTTGTTACACTGTATTTACATCGATTAATCGATTTTTTCATTAATATCGATATAAATCAACAGTGTAATATTTTTAAGATATATATAATAATTACTAATAAACCATTCTGTCTCAATTTACGTAGAAATTACTTAGGAACCCTAACACTTATATGTCTAGCAAAACTACTGTCGTATAGCCTCGCAATATTACTATATCAACGCTTAACCTAAGTACGTCAATACGAATCCGATTAAATAACTTTCTAACAAATTAAAATCGATTTTCCATAGAAGAAATTGCTTCAAAAATATATGTTTAATGACATATTGATGAAGTAATTTTTTTTTGATAATAACTAAAAATGTCGTAGAGAAAAAAAGATAATTTTATAAAGGTCTGTTTACAAATTAATAAATTAGTTAATTTTTGTTTTCAAAAGACAATACTATCATAAACTACACATTACGTATATATTATTAAAATTTAACATTACTTTATATAATACAATTATTTAAAAAAAAAAAACGGTTACAGCCAAATTAATTCCGAAGCACACCTCAAAGCGATCGATTTGGAAAAATGATTCACACACGAAATATCCACAATAATTCAATTTCTAATAATCATATTTACATTTAAATACACTAAAATAATAATAATAATAATAATAATAATAATAATTAAAAAAAATTACATAATTTTTTTTGGGAACTTAGCAATCATTACAATATATTAATAATTAGTCAAACAATCCGAGTCGAGTATCCGAATTTTTGGCATATTTCATAAATATATACGTATATTTAAAGTTAAAGTAAAGTAAAGTATGTCACACACTCTCGCCTCAACCTGTCACCTATTTGGCATATCCTGTACACATACATATATATAAAATCAAAGTACGTCACACACTCTCGCTTCAACCTGTCATTGCGGATCAAGATTTGTACGTACGGATGACATCTTTAATCTGTGCCCTACACAAGGGGCATTGACCTCCCCCCTTTCCCCTCCACTGTTGCACCGCACACCTGTAGCACATACACATATGGCCGCACATATATAAAACACTATCTATTGGGTTCTCATAGCATATCGTGCATTCGGTTCCTGTCAAACCTTCGCCTATAACTGAATAGGTGTGATGGGACGAAGATATGCCGCTTCTGCTGGTAGAAGGTGCGGAGATTCTCTCGATCCTCATCGGTTCGTGGCTGTTTGGCATTTGGATTTGCTCGTTGGAGCTGTTCTGGCTGGTGGAGGAGCATTGACCCTCGTTTCTTTGGCGGTAGTTCTGAGAGCAGGATGCTGGGGCGATCGGTTGGAGACCGGCTAGGCAGATTTGTGAAGACGTCTGTAGGGGCTGTAAAGAAATGGACTTTAGAAGCGTTGGTTACAATAAGATTGTCTTACAATTTAATATCAACATTACATATTAATATTACTTAGTTAACAAAGAGTTTTAAAGTCTGCCTGTAAACGCGACGGTTTGTGAATTCAATTCCTATTAGGACAGGATTTTTTCATTCCAAATTCCCACAATTCCTGCGGTTCCCTCTGCCTACCCAGCTATATGCGGGATAAAGCGTGAAACTATGCAAGTTAACTTAAAAAACGAAATCTCACCTCAATATAATGTGCGCTGGCCAACGTCAGACCCTGCTGGTTGGCTCCATTTTGTCCGCCATTTTGTGGTGGTAGACTTACTACCAACACTGTACCCCCAGAACTTGCTGCCAAAGGCGCTGCAGATCCTGTCAACACCCTCAATTGCTGAGGAGGTGTTTGCGCTTGAACCGCTTGAGAGCTCAACATCCTCACTTTCTGCGTAGCTCCATATATATCCACAAACGCCCACAGCCTTAATGTATGGTCTACATGCATCACTGTCACAGGATTCGACCCGTTTCTACTAACACGCACTTCACCATCTAATGTCAAAGTGACAGCTAATTCATCTCCTCGCCTAAGTCCATTGGCCGCATCACGTCTTACCACCCAATATTCCGGACGATCCAACAGCTGTTCGGCGTCATCTGGCAAATCGCAAGGTCTTAGTATCCCCGGATCGCAGGAAGTCAGGCCTATAGCCAAACTCCCCGCGTACGCCGATTCCGTTGCCAAAATTTGCACTACAATCGTCTGTCCGGGGCGCATTGGACGTGCTGTGAAGACGTATCCTTGGCAAAATTCCGCTTCAACCCTCGCTGCGACACCTCTATCGTTCACAAATTGAACGTTCCTGCCTTTCGTTCTGTGAAGACTAAGTGGCACGAGAGGGTTTTGGTATCTGGGTGGTGGGAGAGGCTCCTCGACGGATAAAGAACGCATGCTAGTTACTAATCTATCAGATTCTTCTGCAACTGGACTTTGTGTGCATCTCCTAACTTGGTTCGGAGCTCTTGGATCAGCGAACTGAACTGCCGTACAGTTGCCGTATACATCGACTAAGGCCCACAGAGGACTCCTCGTATCCACACCCGAGAAGAACAAGCCTTTATCTTCCCCATTAACTCCGAAATGGACATCTCCAGCGGAGTTCACGTAATAGTACAAAATGTTATCTTTTTCACAGAATCTTTCGCCTAGAGCTTTGGCCCAATTTCCTGGCTTATTCGTTAGGTCTGGACATGCGTATTTCGGAAGCGCATGGGCAAGTGTCGTTGGATCGTGGGTGGTGAATCCAAAACGTATGACACCACTCCAGCTGGTCGATATTTCAAGGAAACGAAGGCACACCTGTAAAAAAAGACAATTTTATCAATTCATATTTACAAATTCAAAATCAAAATTGTTTTTATGTACGTAAGTTCGCTAATTCTCCGATAGTCTAACACAGGGCACCATCGCAGAGGCGTAGTGCAAGTACATCGGTTTCTGGGTTCGATTCCCACCCAGCGAAGAAGGATTTTTCTATTCTTGTATTTTCCTCGCTCTGGCTACTAGACAAAGCGGGGCGTTGAGTTCCGCCACTCAACACGCAATGCCTCGAAAAGCGGAGTACGTAGTGTCTTAACCTTAGGTTCCTACGATTCCTGCAGTTCCCTCTGCCTACCCTACCGAGTATGTACGAGACAAAAAGCGTGAATCTAATAATAAAAGCAAAAAAGGTTGCCCAAATACCCAAAAATCCATGAAACTAGCACAAATTCCTTTTCTTTTTATGCCTTACCTTTTCATTAACCCTAACAGGTCTGGCGCTGAAAGCTACCCCTTTGCAGAAGGACTCAACACGCCTTGCCGTCGCACCATCTCGAGACACGCGCACATTCTCTCCATGGACCGCATGGAAGCTGAGGGGCGGCAGATTATTTGGAGTACCACCTGTGCAGGACGTGCGAGGTGCTGGAACAATTAAATACATCTTAAGTAAAGACTAAAATCAAGCTTACTGTATTTAGTTTTAGTTTAAATACTATATTTTGAAATAAAAAAAACATATCATTATTACTATATTAGCAAAAAAACATATAAAAATACATATAATATGTTCCAAATATTCATAAAAATTACAATTTCATTTTGTATCATATAGTCCATTTACCAAAGGAGGCTATAGGCTATATTATATAACGCCAATAGTCTTTCTATAGCCCACAGTTAAGTAATTTATCAATACTTATAAAACACTCCAAGTAAAAATTTTCTTATACACGTTCAAAGTACCAAAAATTACCCCACATAATAAACCAAGAATAGTCAAAGCTAAATGGTAATCGAAATTGAGCTCTATTACAAAGGTATAAGCGTCACAGGTGTACAAAACTCCCCTATTTTAAAGGCACCTGCGTGACAGATGTACAGCAGCTTGCCCTAACATTTGTGCTTTTGAATTTTATTAATTTCTTAATATACTGTTATGTGTTACGTCTTGGACGTACGTGAAAATATGAGTAATAATTAAATATGAATTACAGATAAAAAATCAAAACTATAAGCTTTGTTTTTAGATATTCATTAATTAAAAAAAAGTGGATTGTTTTTGGAATGTTCACAGATTATAATAAAAATATTTTAGGTTATTTGCCACACGTTTTCTAGCTCTGAAAACTAAATAAAGCACTAAATCCGCAATCCCCCCATAAGTACGTACATACATACATAATTTCACACTATCCCTGCATTCTTACTGACTAGTAAGAACGCAGAGCCAAACGCTGCGGTCCTTGCATACCTCTCCCGCCTCGTCCACTATCATTAGCCTCTTCATACAATTCAGAAAGGAACTATATATAGCTACTTCCGCTATGCAGTAGTAGTTATGCAATTAAGTGCACCGCCCGCCCGCCCGCTGATAAATGCGCGTGCAGTAAGCAATGCAAAACAAAACTACCACCGTACCACTAAACTCTCAACACGTGTTTCACCCCTCAACGAGGCATCATCAGGAGATGTTTGACCTTGATGTTCTTCATACATGCTCTCCGGGGAGTCCTCATACTTTTCAAGTGCCCTTCCCCCAATATCTTCGATACCGTGTTTTCTAGCCTCCCCGCAAGTAGGAAAAGCCTTGAAATTAGTTAACCTGCCTACCCTGCTATTTGCGGGATAAAGCGTGAAGCTGCACTTTTTTTCCTTGTTAGCACGCATCAAAATTCAAGAGGAAGCGCGTCGATTCAATGTTAATTATAATCTTTCAATACAACCCCCCGCACGTGTGCACACTTAACTATAAACACGGAAGTGTCTAACAATGCGGGAACCATTTTGTTTTCGCTTTTGTCACGTTTAGGAAATTAAAAAAAAATAAAATTGGCTGCATATATATTACACGACGCTTAAGAAATTTAAAAAACATATATCTGTCATATTTCACTTGACCAATGTGTGGAGAACGTAGTGTCTTAACACTAGGCTTCATAAACAAAAGTTAATAAATTGAAAATGAATAAGGTCACTTATTTTTTATTCTTTTAACTATAATTCTATTTCTTTTGTATTCTTGTCGTACGAAAACATGGCCAGAAGTAAAAACTAATAAAAATATAATTAATTTAATAATTATTAATGTAAATTAGATGTTATGCAGTATTTTTTTTTTAATTTATTTCTTATTTATTCCAAAGAGCATAGACTGTATATTATTAATCCTTTAACACATTAAACTAATGCAAATTTATAAAACCACTTAAAGATTTTCATTAATCTTTGGTATATTTTAAAATATATTATTTAATAAAAAAACGTGTATTTCAATATTTAACATACATACATATATTATGACGATTGTATAAAAAAATCAAGGTTGAATACAAATTATGTCTTATAAATTATATTATAAAAGAAAATTAAATGTACTAAAACAAAGACAATTTCCCGCCATTTTAGCTGTCAATAGTGACATGATATTTATCTGTATACTTCAAATGTATTATCTATTTTCGCATTTAATTGTTTTTTGTTAATAAATGCCACACACCAGGTGTTATTTACCAGGGGTTGATAGTACTTGTAAATGGGGGATGATTTCCGCCGGAAGGTCGGCTTAAGTGTTTCCGAATATGTTCATATCAGATTTCTATGTAAGATGAGATATAATTTTGTGTCTGTAGTTACAAAATTATAAACTTTTTTCGGTGTGAGATCACTAAAATATCATTTTCTCAGTGGAAGAAATATTTAAGGTCTTTATGCAATATTTATTTTCAATTGTGCAAGCTAATACTACTTAAAAAAACAATAAATATTATGAACGTAGTGGAATTTAAACTAGCACTTTTTAAAACATTGTGCTTATTTTTAATAGAAAATATTACCTGTGCCCTGTATATATTTAGGATGTACTATCCGAATTTAGCAAACGTCAAAAACAAAAACCAAGTCACAAAATCCTTTGCTGTATAATAACTAAAAGTAGAGAGAAAAGGAAAAAATAAAAACAAAACACTATTCTCTCTTGAACGTAAAGTCACGATCAACGCTTGTATATAAAACAATTACTTTGCTTACAATCTATTTTAGACGCGTGTCCCAAATTGATTGGCGATATAAATAGAGCACAACTAATTTCGGTTTCATCATTTTGGCGAGAGGGTGAGGGTGTTTCGAGAGGGATCTTCTTCAATGAGAACGAAATGTTTATAAATATTCAAACCACTCCATGTGGATTAACATTGTTAACATACTATTGATATAAAAATATACATAGCAAAACAAAAAATAATATTGTTTATATTAAAATTTAAAAAAAACAACAAAATATAGATAATAAATAACAATTCAAAACTGTCACAGATTAAAAAAAACGCCTAAACGTCAAAAAAAAGAATAGACCACAGATAAAAAACAAAAAACAGTCTAGTTAGCAAATGTCACGTTTTGCGTCACAGTCTTCCTGGTGGGCGCTAATATTGGGAGTGTGACGTCAAAGGTGCACTAGATTTAATGTCGCAAGACATATATAACTATTGTTGATTGATATACGAATGTTCATCATTCATTGCATCTATTATTTTGAGCGGATTAAAAAAGATACACTAAAACTAGTGGCCCGTCCACGACTTCGCTTGTAAATATATACTAATATTTATTTATTATTAAATTGCATCATAAACTGCATCCCATATGTCATTCTGATGTGTAAGATATATTACTGCAAAGTTAAATCTAAATTCGTTCAGTAGTTTTTGTGTGAAACAGTAAACAACATACATACTGACAAATTTCCATATTTATATTACTTGTCATTTTGTACATTTAAGATAGTTTTTTTATCTGCACCACATATACTAAGTAAATGTGACAGTTATCGATACAGATAAAAATATATATTGAATGAAATCAATAATTTCCCTTATAAATAAATCTCTTAAAAATAAATTTAATAAAAAAAAACAATTTAAATCTTCATAATAATAATAATTTGATCACTAAATAATATCTAAACAAAATATACAAAGAAAGAATTACGTCCCATAAAATTTGAACTCACTGCCATTAAAAAGCATTTTACATACAAAACGTGTTTAAAAACTAAAAATTCCCTATCCACTGAACACCCCAAGTAAAAACCACAGGATGCTCCACCAAGTCGAGCGTATCTCCGAAATGGAAACATCCTGTGCACAACAGATTTCTTTATAATTTCCAACTATCCCGGCAGTTCCGGGATAGGGTTATTAGGTGATTGTAATTACCGGATAAAAGTAAAAATATACCTCTAAAAGCAGAAAGTAAGTGCAGGTTCAATTTTTACTAGGGATATATCAACTTTTAACGTTTGTTTGAACGATTGCACTAATTTTTTTTATAGAATAGGTTATTTATCAAAGGCTATTTATAAAATCATTTTAACTCAAAGGAAATAATGACGCAGCTTAAAAACTTGGTCTGTTTTTGTAATATTTTACGTCAAAACATAATTTAATTGTGACTTTCTGAATCTACACAGTAAAATGACCTAAATGTAACTTGAAAAATCGATATTTTATTAAGACCCCACCCCCGCGTGCATCCCTAAGGGCTTAGTGCCCACTTCATTTGTACCCCAAGAGGGTTACAAGCGCAGCTGTCGATTTCTCTAACTTACCCTAAGCTTGATGTATTGTAATGTTGTCTTTATGGTGAAGGTCATGGTATATATATAAATATAAATAGAAATATCTCTAGTCATATAGATATTTGGATAAAAGGCAGAGAACACTCTCTATGTTAAGACACTCCTTTCTCCTTAACAGTGAACTCAAAGCCGCATAAGTCTTCCTAAAAAGAGAAAGTGACATTTCTCTCTAGGAATTAAGGTTAATCCAAAAACTAAATTATATATACATATATATATATATATATATATATATATATATATATATATATATATATATATATATATATATATATATATATATATATATATATATATATATATATATATATATATATATATATATATATATATATATATATATATATATATATATATATATATATATATATATATATATATATATATATATATATATATATATATATATATATATATATATATATATATATATATATATAAAGCTATAATTAATTTTAATTAAAACATACACGTGCACAGTGTTTATGACACCTTGCGTTATACTGTACACAAAAATTCATAAACCAAATTAAAAGATACCTTTTAAAAAGTTATTTTTGTATTAAAAAAAAAAACAAATAACAAAGACCTCTGAACATTCTTCCTGATACGATGTATTAATTAAGGAATAACAACCTAATTTATTTAAGGAATATCTCAATTTACTTATGGCTTATAAGATTTTCTTATCGTCGACCGTCGTGGCGTAGCGTCTGCCTGTAAACGCGACGGTTTGTGGGTTCGATTCCCATAAGGGCAGGATAGATTATTCCATTTCTATTTTTTTAGCTCTGGCAACTAGGCAAAACGCGGCGTTGAGTTCCGCCACTCAACACGCAAAGCCCCGAAAGGCGGAAAGTGGGGAACAGAGTGTCTTAACACGGTTGCCATGGTTATAAAAAATAAAAGAGAAAACCGCGATACTATTTTTTTATTTATTTACACGCTGTAGCAGAAGCGTAGTGTCGTAGGTTGTTATTACTACCAACTCTACACACAATATCTCAATATTGGGCGGCGAAGAACGGAGTGTCTTAACACTAAAAAAACTAGAAAAATTGAATTCCCTTCCTTAAATAGCGTAAAATCTTAAATATTTCCGTGTCTATTCAAAATTTAACCTAGAAACGAAACGGAGCGTACCACTGGAGTATAACATCTGCCCTATTAGGGGCTTCCCCCTCAAATTTGGTTACACATTTGTTACTGAAGACTAATAAATTAAAATCTTAATTTTTCTTACAATTTAAAAGGACTTTGTTACAGTTTTTAAGAAAGAATTTGCTAATTTAAGTTTTTATTATTCTCAACTTTACTGTGAAATTTTTTCATAATTTCTCAAATTGTCGACGTAAAATGGAGAACAGAGAGTTTTAGCACTTAGAAGTATTTAGTTAGTATTTAAGTTTCCAAAAAGAAAATAAAAAAAAATAAACATCAAAAATATCAAAGCACCGCGTAAAGACGAAAACAACTTAGTGTCCATACACTCTATTCTAAATTTACTTTTCTACTTACTTACTTTTTATTTTTTTCTAAACAAAGAAGCTTATTTTACCAAAAAACTCAAAAGCCACGAAACCCTATAAAATATAACTATGGTCTAGTTAAGACCGTATCAAAATCAATGATAGACTGTAAATTATTTATAATCGTTTCTAACTCGGTTCGGTCACGCCGCGGTCCATGACCTGCTATTAAGCCGACTGTAACACTACATTCTGCCATAGAAAGCGTTTTTTTTTTTAACATAATTATACTATATACTCTGTGAAACAGATAAAAAATGGCAATATTATCTGTGGTATAATTTTAAATTAATAAGCTTTTGTCAAAAATAAAAAAAAAAATAAAATCAAGGCTGTATGTTTTAATACCTTTGCCTAATTCCTATACTTTACACTTAAGTAAACCATAATGGAATAAACACAATATATATCAAAATTCGTTAAGTTAAAAACGTTTAATCTCAAATTAAATTGGACGATAAAGACAAAAAGTTCCCGAGTTATTTCAAACATGCAGACAAACAAACTTCTCTCCCTAATTAAAATACGAAAACAAAGAAAACCTTCGAGGGGAGATCACAAAGGGGGCTTATTTTAGGATTTTGCATGATTCACTTTAAAGATGCGTAGAAAATGACAAAAAGATTAATAAAATAAGAATTTACATACAAAGCAGCTCCTCTAAAGCACAGAACTTTGTAGCGGGTTCGATTCCTGTGAAATATTTTTTTATAATGAAAAAAACCAATAAGAAAAAAGTCATCAAATTCGCTCAAAAAACAAAACATAGGAGAAATTGGTGTTAAGACTCTCCTCTCTCCACTTTCCATAAGACACTATCTTTTGAGTGACATATACACTAAATATTACTAAAAAGAAAAAAACCCCTTCTAACTTTTCCACATCACATATCGCCATCTCTGTCTAACATCACACAACGTGTATATCCGTCTCGCTCGCACATCACGCGTCACGCACAGTGAGTTTTTAGAACGTCACGGTTCGCTTCTTCACAAGTGAAATAGAATATTATATTTAGAATGAAAGGTATCAGAATTATACCTAAATTATATCTATACCTACCTGTATATAATACCTAGACCTACCTATATATAAACACTAGCTACCCGCGCTAATAAATAATTAATTTATTAGTAAAGCGAAATGCATTCGTTCATCATGAACTGCATTCCATATGTCATTCTGATATATAAGCTATGTTACTGCAAAGTTTCATATAAATCCGTTCAGTAGTTTTTGGTTGAAAGAGTAATAAACATACATACAGATAACCTTTCAAATTCATAGTATATGATAAAACCGAATAGTGTGTTTGTATGAACAAACTTATCTCAGTAACTAATAGTTGTAATAGTCGTTTTATTCTAAATAGCCCATTTAACGAAGACTATGGGCTATAGGCTATAGCCATCACACGTTAATCGTTTATATATAACACACTACCGGATAAATATTGTAATTTTTTTAAAAAGCTTTGTAAAAAATAGTCTAAATTTCTACATCATGTACATAGGGCGTTAAGTTAGTGTTAAGACACTCTATTCCCTACTTTTGAGACATTGACACACATTCTCCCTCACGGGATTCGAACCCACTGTTGTCGTTAACAGGCAGACGGCTCTAATGAAAATGCACTTAATCTATGCTATATAAAGCTAAATCCCCGTGGGTCAGTCCCATGTGTTAGACATTTGTGCATAGACACCCCCGCGTTGCTCCCGCCATGGTTTATTTTATGTCACCATAGAAATATATATATATATATATATATATATATATATATATATATATATATATATATATATATATATATATATATATATATATATATATATATATATATATATATATATATATATATATATATATATATATAAGTTGAAAATAAATAAAAAAAAACATTGTTTAAGAGATAAGTGAGAGGAAACGGATGCACACATCCACTATCCACTAGCCACAACGAGTTACTTGTATCACGTATCGATATCGATACGATGTGAAATCGGATACGTACGGCTTTCCCAGTTTATGAATTAAAAAAAAAGAAATTATTTTAAAAAAAAAGTAAACAGCTGTCAAAGTGACAGTTGTTAGATTTTTCTTTTAAAAAAAAAATTAAAAGTATTTCATAATATCTAAGCTAGTGGTTGTCAACCAATGGTTCATTGGTCCATAAGTCCATAATGGGCTGGATATGATTTTAAATTTAGCTTACGCGAGTCTCGATGCAATATTCTGTTAATAACAATACAGGAAAAGCGATCACCAACCACGCATTGGTTGAGAAACTCGTGATAAACAAAAAGAAAGAAAGCTGTAAGTTCGTCTTTTAAAGAGCACTTATCTCAGAAATTATTAAAAATATTTTTAATAATAATTCCAATAGAATTTATATTAAAAAAAAACTTTTCACAATACTTACACAAAGCGCGGCGTTTAGTTACGCCATAGAGAACTTAATGAAGAAAAAAAAGATTTATTTGAAACAATTACTTATAAGGCTAATGACGTTAATCTGACAGACGCTATTCATCTAAAGAACAATACGTTCAAGTCATATTTGTGAGGTGCAATATAATAGTTTTATTTACGACGGTCGTAGGTTCAACTCCCACACAGATTTATTTAGAGAAAAACAATCTTCTTCTAGTTTCACGCCCTATACTGCACACGCAGAAGTAGGAAGAGAACCTACCTGAAAATGAAGAAGATGGGAATCGAACCTACAAACCACCCGACGAATCTCTTCTCTAATGCTTAATTAATAATAATCAATATTTAAAACATATTTCAAAATATACGCATCCTACAGTATTCGACACTAAAATAACAAAAAAAAAATGCGGAGAGTAAGAAACAGAGTGTCTTAACACTTAAATCTCTCTGCTTTTTCATGTATTACTAAATATAACCAACATATAAAATTAACATCTCTAAATCTTCAAGCAATTTGTCTTAATTACCTTACCCAAAATCGAACCTAGAATTGTCCCAAACGCAAAAACCCATACAAAAATATTAACCATCACGAGCGCATTTCATCGATACTTAATGATTCACCCGTACCGTGGGAAATGAATCTGTTAATAAATGACATTAGCATAACCAACCTTATGACCATTAAACATAAAGTTCAAAATCACACTAACAAAAACCTATGGTGTTCCGTTTATTTATAAAGTGGCACACACACCGAGTTTAAGGAATTCCCATAAACCAAAATCTTTGAGACTCCCATAGAGTAAAACTAAATTCTTTATTATTTTTTTTTAACATATTTATTTTCTTATATGTACATATATGTATATGTTTTTGACATAAATTAAAATAAATAACAATTGGCTAACTTATGACAGTGGGCTATATAGACTATGGCCTGTAGGCTGCCTCTGCAAATGGACTATAAAAAAGGCATACAAGTAAGAGTTCCCGAGATAAACGCGTTCAAGTTAACAAACAGTACATCGTTGTTATAAAAAAAAAAGTAAAAAAAAAACCAAAACCATATAATTATATAGAAAACGTATCTCCATCATAAAGTTATAATGACAGCCTTTGTACATAGCATTATTAATATAATTATAATTTAACCAACTATACAAAAAAGAGAAACGTATTAGACGACCGTCGTAGATCTTCTGCCTATAAACGCGACGGTGTGTGAGTTCGATTCCCACTCGAGGAGGATGGATCATTTCATTCCCATTTTCTTCGTTGTAACAACTAGGCAACGCGCGGCGTTGAGTTCCACCACAAAACACGCAATGCCTCGAAAAGGCGAAAAGCGGAGAACGGAGTGTTTTAACACTAGGTTCCCACGGTATCTGCGGTTCCCTCTGCCTACCCTGCTGCCCTTGTAAAGCTAAAAAAAAATATAAAAAATGCTTTACGCGACATAAACTTTGACGCGGAGTTAAGTTACGCTACACAACAATAAATAAAAGAACAAATTATCTATATATCCCACTATAACCGTGAAACAAAAACAATTGTATTTTAAAATGCCATTAAACTTTTTTTTAAATGCATCCTGTCCCAGTTATTAAATATGACTAACCTGTTTTTTTTTTTAAAAAAAAAAAACAAAACAAAACCCGGTTTATACACGTTTTAAATGTAAACAAAAAGGGATAAAACCGATATAACGGTCCCATATCCTATCCCACGATACAATTGTAGGTGCACTTTTATTTTTACTTCTATACAAGTAAAACAATGTTTTATTGACAATCCTACAAATAATAATTGTTGTAAATAGGTTTTTTTAAAAAAATAAATAAATTACAAGAAATAACAAGAAAAAACCCAAAAAAAAATGCAGAAAACGGAGTGTCTTAACACTAAATTCCCTTGACTATCCTGCTATATACGGGTATATAGCAGGATAGTCAAGGGAATTTAGTGTTAAGACACTCTATATATATATATATATATATATACTATATATATACTATATATATATATATATATATATATATATATATATATATATATATATATATATATATATATATATATATATATATATATATATATATATATATATATATATATATATATATATATATATATATATATATATATATATATATATATATATATATATATATATATATATATATATATATATATATATATATATATATATATATATATATATATATATATATATATATATATATATATATATATATATATATAAAAACACAACACAAAGCGAGGCCTACACCGTGGGAGCACCACTTTCGTTAACGTACCTTTGTTAGCTGTCATGTCACTACCAAATATGGTCGGATCAAGGTTATGAATGATCTATAGATCTGATAAATTAGATCTTATAACGCAATTACCTAGTATTTGTAGCTGTAATAAAATATATATGATATTTTTACGTTTTTGCTGTAAATCACTTCATTACTCGTTGTATTTTAAGTTACAAACGCGGCGTTTAGCTACGCAAAAATAGAAGAGAATGTACAAAAGAGAATGTGAGAACTAAAAATAATATATCCAATTTAGAGAAAGCAACATACATTAAATCATAAACATAGGTAATTACCCTTTATACTCAACAAAACGTTTCTAAGAACAAGCAAAGGTTGATAACATACAGCCCAATGCTAGAAAGAGAGAATAGAGAGGAGAAAGTTAAATTAGCCAAAATTCCTAAAACTACGCTTTATTACAATGAATTACGGAGCTATTTCTTAATTAGTGAAAGCTACTATTTTGACCATATTAATTATCCTAATCAAGCTATTTTATTATATTACCGTGACGAAAGCGCCTAAGAAAAAGGTTCTATTTCTTAAAATAATTACTAAGGCTGTATAATTTCTAGGCCAGTGTCTTCAAAAACAAAAAAAAAACACAACCAATAATCTTTTATAATCTGTATAAACAAAGATAATTTAAAAAAAGAACATCCCAAAACTCGTTCCAGATTATAAACAAATAAGCTACCTTTACCATACTATAACTGTTCACGTAATTGTTGATCTATCTATCTCTTTCTCTCGCATAGCACGCCACGTGTTCCGTCTCGCTCCGACACTCTCACGGATCGTGGGAACGTCACCTTTCAGTGAGATGTATCGATTTATTTTGTCATACCGATTTTAATTCGGTATTACTCGATTATTATTCAGTGTGTGTTTGTCTTAATGTGTACACTCATTACTTTTATATATATATATATATATACATATATATATATATATATATATATATATATATATATATATATATATATATATATATATATATATATATATATATATATATATATATATATATATATATATATTATACATATATATACATATATATATATATATATATATATATATATATATATATATATATATATATATATATATATATATATATATATATATATATATATATATATATATATATATATATATATATATATATATATATATATATATATATATATATATATATATTATACATATATATATATATATATATATATATATATATATATATATATATATATATATATATATATATATATATATATATATATATATATATATATATATATATATATATATATATATATATATATATATATATATATATGTGGCTGAATAAAATTAATCCTTTGCCTTAATAGTATCATCACTAGTGATGTCAGAATTGAACAATATACAAAAATGAAACCAAATTTTTAATCTATACTAACAATTCTATTAAGTTTATCTCAGAAACTACTAAATCAAATTTAAAAAAAGACATTAGATAGTCCATTCACCTAGAAAGACTGTGGAAGCTATAGCCTAAAGCCTACGAAAACGAAGCCAAATGAAAAAAGCTAGCTTAAAAAGCTTTTCCATCTAATATTATTATATATTTTAAGGCCTCGTTACATATAAGGGTAAAATGAAAGCGTGTGAACAGTACTAAAACATTCGATTACTTTTATTTGAAAACTTGCCGCGGCACATTCTCAGGAATTTTGTTGAGACAATTTATTTACTTTGTAAGTATACCAATTACAAACACGTAAAGCACGCATTTAGTTGGATGGGCAGCTATTATTTTGTTCTGGTTTCCCGCCGTATCCCGCATACCTATTGCGGGTTAGAGAGGGTATGTAGTGTTAAGACACTCTGTTTTAAAGCACCGTTCTAGTTACTAGTAATTGTATAACTTAACGCTGTAATTTGTCAATCCGGGAAAACTTGCGGCCCAATTTCTTATTAAAATTATATAGGTTTAAAACTTTCTAATAGGGGAAAAAAACGCTAAAATTTCAACAATAATCTATATAGGATTTGAACCTGTTGCAGGTTCAAATCCTTCAATTCGAACTTCAATTCCTTCAATTCAAACTTCAATTCGAACTTCAATTCCTTCCTGTTCCTTCAATTTACTATTACTTGCACTCTAACACCATAAACACAGAAATACCATGGGAAAAAAAATAGCACAGATGGCTTACAAGCTGACAGGAACCAATAACCATCCAAAACCATCCAAAACCATCCAAAAACTTCATACAAAATTACCGGAAGCAAAAAGCTCCATACAATTGTTATGTAAGATACAAAGATATTAGTCATTCACAGCTTGTTACTTGCTATGTACCCATTTGCATGACAACAAATCAAACGAAAACAACCCTTATCGCAACGGCATAGAGTCGTGGCTAACAACTCCTTAATTCGATGGCACATTAAGTATCCATTCCCACGCGATACGAGGAAATGGTTTAAAATTCAAAGGGTTCAATATTTTTACATCTGTTACTTTAAATTTTGGGAAAAAAAATTAACACAAGGTGTGTGTGTGTGTGTTTGTCCGAACTAAATTTAAAGTTTAGAAATTAAAAGTCGAAGAGGACCGTCGTGGCGCAGAGGCGCAACGTCTGCCAGTAACGCGACGGTTTCTGGTTTCGAAGCCCACTCGGGAAAGATGGATTTTTCTATTTCCATTTTCTTCACTCTGGCAACTAGGCAGAACGCGGCGTTGAGTTCCGCCACTCAACACGCAATGCCTCGAAAACGTCGGAAAGCGGGGACGGATAAAAGCAGGGACTAAGCAACGGAGTGTCTTAACACTAGGTTCATATGGTTCCTGCAGTTCCCTCTGCCTACCCTGCAATGTGCGGGATACAGCGTGAGGTTAAAAAAAATTAAAAATTATTACATACCAATAAAAGTTATGGAAAATTCTTGACGTCTAGTCCACCATAGCTTTCTTCAGTCTACTAGCTAGGCTATATGAACTATTATATATAACCTATATTAAATCCAAAACATCGTCTCTGTAGAGTACAATTGTACACCCTCTCATCGGAATCGAACTTGTGACTAACTTGTTTGCCTTCAAACTAATCCCCAAGATAAAACAACTAGAATATCCTAAGACTTTATAGACGACCGAGAGATCATAATTCCCCCTAACGGAAATCGAACCTGCAACTGTCGCGTTACAGTCTTACGCCTTACTTAATACTTTAACTAAACAAATAACTTCCTTATGTTTATATTCAAAGTAAAGTTTGTAAAGAAAATATTTACACGCTAATTATTATGTATACAACGTACTAAATGTTTAAGGCAACAAGCTTTTAGAGAGTTTTCTTTAAAAATTATAAAAGACAACTGGCCATAAAAATCAAGGAATTACTTGAAAAAAAAAAAGGAAAAAAAAAACGACAATCTGTCAAACGTTTTCTCTGCCTTGCTATGGAACGAAAACCGGATAACGGAGAGCGGAGTGTCTTAACACTAAGCTCCCTGAGTTTTAGAGCTATATTTTTTCCGCCAATCTTGCTATATGCGGGATAGAGCGTGAAAGGTAGTTTATAGTAAGTGTTCTAAAACAACTTAGATCATTTACACGACTTATATGTTTACTTTTGAAAGGAGAAAGAGGTGGATACGTCTTTATAATAGACCAATGCGAGGTCAACTCAGTGTTGTTTCGCTTCGCTTTTTCAAATAGCATTAAGCATGGCACAGAGGAGTAGCGTCTGCCTGTAAACGCGACGGTTTGTGGGTTCGATTCCCACTCGAGGAATATGGATTTTTCTATTTTCCATTTTCTTCGCACTGGAACCAAACCGCGGCGCCGAGTGCCGCCACTCAACACGCAATGCCTCGGAAAAAAAGGCGGAAAGCGGGGACGGAGAAAGCAGGGACTAAGCAACGGAGTGTCCTGCAGTCCCCTCTGCCGAACCTGCCATGTGCGGGATGAAGCGTGAATACAAAAAAAAAACTAAGCGTGATTTCTGTATGTAGATAGTTAAACATTCATAGTTAAAATCATAATAACTTAAACAAAACCGAAAGTACTCATCTATAACAACTTAAACGCAAGCGATGACTATTATGTAAGCGTTGCCGGGATGAGATCCCACGACCTTCGACCTCAACATTTGTGCGCTTTCCAGTACATTGCGATGTAGATACGTTTATTACCTTTCTATATATATGGAACTCTTCCGTGAGTGACTGCCACAAGCCTATTAATTCATTGAGAGGTCAGCGTAGAGAGCAAGAGAGTTTAGACAGAACGGAGAGACGGAATAAGTTAAAAAAACAGATCTTTCAACTTTTAAAAACTTTTGAAAAAAGAGTATTCCAAGATACTGGAGGAAGGTCACATAAAGCATGAGGACACCCCGGAGAGCTTGTATGAAAAGGCTAATGACAGTGGACGAGGCGGGAGAGGTATGCAGGGACCGCAACGTTTGGCTCTCCGTTCTCTCTGACTACCCCGCTAGGGATAGTGCATCAAGTTATGTAAAATCAGTTTAATGTGAAGTAAAAAATAGTATTTAAATTCCAAGGCCATATACAAATTGTTAATTAAAATTAAAATAAAATCACGTTTTTGTTCATGTGTTAAATAATAGATTATTCATAATGATCGTGGCATTTATTTTTTAAATTATACATTATATTTATTCACAGATAAGTTATATTTTATGTTATGAGGACCGTCGTGGCGCAGAGGCGCAACGTCTGCCTGTAACGCGACGGTTTCTGGGTTCGATCCCCAGTCAGGGAAGATGGTTTTTCTATTTCCATTTTCTTCGCTCTGGCAACTAAGGCAAAGCGCGGCGTTGAGTTCCGCCACTCGACACGCAATGCCTCGAAAAACGGCGGAAAGCGGGGACGAAGCAAGCAGGGACTAAGTAACGGAGTGTCTTTACACTAGGTTCCCACGGTCCCTGCAGTTCCCTCTGCCTACCCTGCCATGTGCGGGATAAAAGCGTGAAGCTAAAAAAAAAAAAAAAAAAGAAAAAAAAAGTTATATTTTTAAGGTGGAACTCAACGACGCACTTTGCCCACTTGTCAGAACGAAGAAAATTAAAATAAAAACCTAACAATTCATCTCCAAATTGGAATTGAACCTATAACCCATAACCAACGAACCTTAATTAGAACCATAATTAAAATTTAATTGACATTAGTTAACGTAGATTAAACTAGCCGCACGATCAAAATCGAAGAACTACGGCAACCGGCGTGTGAACATCTGGAGGAATGCTGCGGACCGAATTTCGTAATAAAGATATAGATATGCAGTAAAAGCGATAGTAATATAATACCGAAGCAGTAAATTATACTGACTGTACTGACATTAACAAAAGGGACAAAATTTACTGACAATTTACGTTCACACTCTTTACTCTACTTAGGGGGACAAAAGAAACCCAGTGTTAAGACATAAGACACTCCGTTCTCCGCTTTTCGCGGTATTGCGTGTCGAGTGGCGGAACTCAACGCCGCGCTTTATCTAATTGGAGGAAGGATAATGATAATAGTTCTCGAGTGGGAATCGAACTCACGACCGTCACGTTTACAGTCAGGTTTACATCAGCTTACTTACTTACTGATCTGTACTGGCTTTTTGGTCTTCGTTAAACATTTCTAGTTCTATATATATACATATATACATACCTTACCGATTTGTCCCTAGCGCGGTAGTCAGAGAGTCTACTTCTATGTAGTTAAAGAAAACAGCGTTGAGTTCCGCCACCACACAAGCAATATCTCGAAGAGCCGAAAGCGGGGAACGGAATGACACAACACTAAGCTCCCTGTGTTTTAGAGCTATATTTTTTCGCCAAACCTGCTATATGCGGGATAAAGCGTGAAACTGAGAAATATTTTGAAGTTTTAGAAATTGCTTCTTTTTTTAAACTAAGCATACTTTTATCGAGCATCTGCTATAGTTAATATCTCTTTAAGAAAAAAAATTATATAAAGCAGCTGTCACAGTGTGATACTAGAGAAGGACGGAAGATATAATCTTTATATATAAGAAAAGGACAGGTAGATGAACAGCTGAGTGCATTTTTTTTTTAATTTTATTGATGCATACATCGATATATTTCTTAGTATATGTATATAAAGAAAGAATGGTCTAAATTCGATTTCCGCGTGTAGCAAATAATGTTTACATTATAGACTAACTTTTATAGCGAATTTGAGCCTATAATTTAAGCCTATAATAGGCTATTAAATAAAAAAACTATTATGCATTTAAAACTAAAAGTTCCTGAAATAGCGCGTTCAAGCAATCTTTTCATAATAAAATCAAAGACAAATGCATATACATATACTATGCAAAACAACATATAAGATATAGATAACATATTTTTTTTAGCTTCACGCTTTATCCCGCATATTGCAGGGTAGGCAGAGGGAATTGCAGGGACCGTGGGAACCTAGTGTTAAGACACTCCGTTGCTTAGTTCCTGCTTTCTCCGTCCTCGCTTTCCGCCATTACCGAGGCATTGC
Source organism: Dione vanillae (assembly GCA_037178615.1). NCBI lineage: Eukaryota > Metazoa > Arthropoda > Insecta > Lepidoptera > Nymphalidae > Dione > Dione vanillae. The sequence continues at coordinate 42,506 of JAZFAU010000314.1, read as the reverse complement.
GTGTTGAGTGGAGGAACTCAACGCCGCGCTTTGCCTAGTTTGCCAGAGCGAAGAAAACGGAAATAGAAAAATCCATCTTCTCCGACTGGGAATCGAACCCAGAAACCGTCGCGTTACAGGCAGACGTTGCGCCTCTGCGCCACGACGGTACAACATATAGAAATACAAAATAACCAAATGTGAACATTATCTAACTTATAATATTTGCTTACAAAAAAGTTACAATCTAAGTAAATCCAGGTGTACTTAGCATATCTCTTATCATAGTGCTGTCTCGCTCTAACCTACGAATAAATATAGGCTGTCTCTTTCATACGCCAGCTGTTTTGAAACGGGACTTAGAGCATGCGCGTGAGCAGATGGGCAGGGTTGACCAAAAATATTAAATTTATATATATATATATATATATATATATATATATATATATATATATATATATATATATATATATATATATACACGAGTATATATATATATATATATATATATATATATATATATATATATATATATATATATATATATATATATATATATATATATATATATATATATATATATATATATATATATATATATATATATATATATATATATATATATATATATATATATATATATATATATATATATATATATATATATATATATATATATATATATATATATATATATATATATATATATATATATATATATATATATATATATATATATATATATATATATATATATATATAAATTTTTTATTTTTGGTCAACCCATACATAATGAAAAATCTACTACTGATAATAAATAACACTATATAAAGTTATAAAGTTCTCTTCATACAACCCTCAGAGTCAGCTGCTCGAAACAGCTGTCTTTAGTTGTTTTTTTCTTACAATACGACCTTCTCGTGGCAAAGACCCGTATAAGGACGAAGTTTAAAAAAAATGTTGTAAGGATACGGGTAGTGTTATGCAATATAACGAAAAAAAGGACAATAAACTACGATCATCGATTTCTTAGAGGGCCTAGAATATATATACATATACATATTTATCCCTAGCGGGGTAGTCAGAGAGAACGGAGCGCCAAACGCTGCGGTCCCTGCCTACTTCTTCCGGCTCGTCCACTGTCATTAACCTCTTCATAAGAGCCACCCGAGAGGTCGTCATACGTGACCTCCCTGAAGTTTTTCAACCGAAGGCTCCGAAGTTACAAAAAAACACTTGCTTAGGCATTGCCCTACTACAAGCGAATGTATAAGCGAAAAACAAAATTTACATATTAATAACATTAAAGTATACAGACCAAGAGTCTGCAACGTTATAAAAAATTAAAAATTTAACTAATATACAATAAATAAATAAAACAATAGAAAAATCGTGAGTCGGCTTACAAATGGGTAATATACTTTAACCAAACAAGAAGACGATGTCAATCGATTAGTACCACGATCTTAATATAGAATGTAAAATTAAATCACGACATAAACGTGTCAACGTAACTATGTTATTAAGTTTCACGTTGTATCACGCATGTACACGCAAATAGAGGGAACTTGGCTTACATCGCGTGTTGAGAGAAAATGAATAGAAGAATCTCCTCGGACGTGAGGAGTGGGAATCGAACCTGTATCCCGTAACGGCAAGTTCTTATCAAAATTTGAGTATATATATATATATATATATATATATATATATATATATATATATATATATATATATATATATATATATATATATATATATATATATATATATATATATATATATATATATATATATATATATATATGTATATATATATATATATATATATATATATATATATATATATATATATATATATATATATACTCGTCTATATATATATATACTCGTCGTACTCTCGTCGACTTCCCCTACTTCCTGAACCGACCCCTAAAACCTACTATTCATTCATAACACGGAAACTATTTCCATCTGTTGCAACATCCGGCCGCCATATGCCAATATAATTTGCATTGTTCAAAAAAAAGTATTGTTCACAGCTTTTAGGCTTTATTACTAAAATGAGAGAATTAGGTAAAAACAATATATATATATATATATATATATATATATATATATATATATATATATATATATATATATATATATATATATATATATATATATATATATATATATATATATATATATATATATATATATATATACATACATACATACATACATACATATACATACATATACATACATATATATTATACAATAGAATACAAGCAACAACAGTGTACAGTCAACAAAAAACACCCCTGCCAACGATGCGTTACAAGGAAGTAAAAAACGTACTAAATATAGAAGTTACTTCGACCTTATTACTTCCATGGTACTTACTGAAACTACTACAGAAATATAGTGTAGAAATTAAAAAAAAAAGAAAAAAAAATCACTTTCAACCTTCTACATTCGTATATTTTGTTCACAATTTGTTACCAACATTAGAGTTACTGCACGTTGGTGCATAGACAATGCTGTTATATATACACAGGTTCAAATTCCAAAAAGGAAACTCTTGTAAAAGACGAAAAAGTCTTCTGCCTACCTTAATATAATGTCAAATTTAAATAAAATAATTTCTTAACCCAAAAATCGAACTTGCACACCTCAAAACAACTTTAATCTATAAATAAAGCCTCGTCTTTATGTTTATAAGTATTGAACCAGTTGATTAACTTGCAAGGTGTTCAGCAGATGTAGACGCAAGTACAGGTGGCACGCGACCAATTAATAAAAAAGAAATAATTATTCTTATTACTCTCATTTTTAATCTGTTTTAAATAAAATTGAAAAAAAAAAACATATATCAATATCTTATTTACCAATCGTAAGTTTAGAGAAAAGAGATTTTCTACAGAAAATAATCGACTTTTTTAAAAGTTATAAGTAAAACTTTAAATATTTGTCTAAAATGACAAAAATTAACTTACCACATTTTAAATACACTTGTTCTTGGACATCCATCACATTATTTTACTTTATATAATAGGATGAATACAATTTAACTGTTTAAAAACGAAATAATTCAAGAAAAAAAATAACTTCCAACTTTGAATACCGAAAACCGTTTGACATGACGCTCGAAATTCGAATTCCTTCTATATTCAAGTGCAATTGACATTTAATGGAGGGTAAAGGACAAAAATTATTCATCCTAACGTTAACATACATACATAAATAAAAAATATGTACAATCTGTGTATATATAATAGTAAATTTTATTAATATATTAATTACCTATGTTTTACTTGAATAAGTTGTACTCATTATTTTTATAATTAGCCTTAAATTGAATATTAAAATATAATTAGCTAAATATATATGTCAAAATGATATTTTTAGTATATTCCAAACAATAATATAATATATATATTTTTTAAAATTGTCACAATATTAGCTTTTACAGATTAGATAAAAAGACCGTTACAAACGGCTTGCACTATGTATACCAAAAGAAAACCTTCACATATATATATATAAAAAAACACATACTACACAGACTATAAAATCACCTTTCATTTGTTTTAGAAAAAAAAAACAAAAGCTTTTCAAAGCTTACCTAATCCAATTTTCTTCTTGATTTTCTTTAAGACCTTCATTTTGGATCCTTTCTTATCTTTCACTGGCGTAGTTTCTGGCTCCAACGCCATGGGTGGCAATACCAACGTTTGGGGCGGCATGGGAGCCCCATGTCCCGAAGCCCTGGGGCACGCGGGACAGTGACAGGAGCCCCTAGCCTGCCTCAGGCTCATACAACTGCTTACTCCCATCATTTATACGGCCGAACGATTTTCAGAAATATTGACAAAAAAAAAAACAATAACTTTATCTCTCAATACATTTCACAATCACGATTCTACTAAGTCACGTTACGTTAGCACTACACGCGTGTTTTATTAATATTGTGTTTAATTTATTTAAACGTTCTCACGACGATGAGAAGACGTCCGCACGCCACGAAGCCTACCGGCGGAGTGCCTACGTTCCGTACTTCACTAGGCTGTATACCGAAATGCTTTTAACATCTGCGATATATTGCTTGTGCAAACAAAAACCAACTCTACTCAATACACAAAAGGTTCAAATTCATATGAAAAACAATCGTTTCATACGACTTTTTCAGTACAAGAGGCAGATGCGCGAGCACAACAGCCCCTAGCATCACCTGTCTCTTTTCTTTGTATTGAAAAAGAGAGAGAGGTCATATACGAGGGTTAGATTAGGGTCCCTTTGTATAATTCTTAAACCGGTGTCGATTTTTTTTAACAGCAAAAATTTTTAAAGTGCACGCGCGAATATAATAACCAGGTTTTGGCAAAGATGTGAAATGAGAAAAAAAAAGAACATTTTTTTTTTCACAACAGATGACGGCCGCAGACGTATAGGGTTAAGGTATAATTAAAACCCTTTGTGAACTCACTTTGGTCACGGTGAAAGTAAGTTATAAAAAAAAAAATTACATTTCGTACATATATATGTACATACTTTATATTGCATATATTTATAGCTTCACGCTGTATCCCGCATATAGTAGGCTATCCTCCACTGCCTACGCAGACACAATGTAGTGTTAACACACTCCGTTCCCCGTTTTCCACCTTTAGAGATAATAAGATCCCCCATTATGGTAATTGAACCCACAATCGTAGCGTTTCCAGTAAGATTATCTTTAACCTTAAACGGACAACAATTTCAAATCTATATATCTTCTATACGCTAAATTCTCTTTGCTTGAATTTGCCAAAAATCAAGAAATTTTTATATAAATAAGATATTTTTATAATTTAATTAGAGTAAAAATACTTAAAGAAACAAACATATAGCTTAGTAGTCAGAGCGTGTGGACAGTTTCTACGGGACGCGGATTTAAATCCCGCTGCGGTCAAATTTTGATAGTTTTCTTTAATAACAATAAATAATTATCACAAACTACACTCCCATATTAAAACAGAACGCAGCATCGATCTCCAGCACTAAACACACACCTATTAAGACGGAGAGCTGGATAAACAGACAGTGTCTTAACACTAGATTCTCCGCCTACCCTGCTATACATCCACCGAGTTGTGAACTCAAAATCTCTTCAAAACAAAAGACACTTAACCACTGAGCTTGACGATCTTTATATATATGACCATGGTTTAAATATACAGCAAAAACACAACGCCATTGTTTAAAAACTCTGTATGCTACATATGTATGTTAAATTTAGCTTCTTTCTTACAAATTGGGTTAACGTTTGAGAGCTTTTAATATTTTATTATTCGCTTCTCAGTAATAATGTCAGTTATTGAGCGACCTGGAAACCTTGAAAAGCTGTAATGCCCTCGAAGGTTGGGCTGAATGAGAGAAGCTTAGGCTTCGTCTCTCGTAGTGTAGACTATAGTGGGCTATTTATTTATTACACGGGATTTTATTTATAACACTTTATTGCAGACAAAAGATACAGTTGCTTAAAGCAATCTCTTAAAGCTATCTCGGTTATAGGCTATTATGTATTATATAGCTGAGCATTGATGGATAAATGGGCTATAGATCACCAAAAAAATTGATGTTTTGAGATTGACAGCCATATTTTATATATATATATATATATATATATATATATATATATATATATATATATATATATATATATATATATATATATATATATATATATATATATATATATATATATATATATATATATATATATATATATATATATATATATATATATATATATATATATATATATATATATATATATATATATATATATATATATATATATATATATATATATATATATATATATATATATATATATATATATATATATATATATATATATATCCCGCACATGGCAGGGTAGGCAGAGGGAACTGCAGCAACCATAGGAACCTAGTGTTAAGACACTCCGTTGTTTAGTCCCTGCTTTCCTGTCCCAGCTTTTTGCCGTTTTCTTGGCATTGCGTGTTGAGTGGCGGAACTCAACGCCGCGCTTTGCCTAGTTGTCAGAGCGAAGAAAATGGAAATAAAAAATCCTTCTTCCCCGACTGGGAATCGAACCCAGAAACCATCGCGATACAGACAGGCGTTGCGCCCTGAGCTACGACGGTTTATATATCGAAATAATATAATTGAACCTTTACCTAAAAGTCATTACCACTGAACCACGATGTACATTAACAAATTACTTCAAAGGAAATTTTAATTACAGTTAAGATTAATTCGGACAATTAGTTGATTATGTCGTCTACGACATCCTTTGTAACCTAACAGGTTAAGTGACGATGACTCCGGCTGTCTTTGGATGGGTGGCCATTTCACCTATATTTAGTCATAAGGAAAAAATGGAATTACTTTAGGATTTATATGGAGATTCAAATTATATAAGTCAGTATGGAAATTATTTAATTTATAAAATAGAGAAAAAAAAGTGCGAAGGGTTAAGAAATTCCGTTATATCTGTTCAAAAGTAAACTTCATGTTTGCAGCGTGACGGAAAGCGGAGAACGGAATGTTTTCACACAAGTTATCTCTGCCTAAACTTATTTAAAAAGAAACAATCACAAAAAAAAATATACTATAATTCTTCACCACAACAGTGTCAAGATTCACCGTTCCGTACTTTCTTTTAGACGGAACCTAAAAAGGAACTGTATTTAACTTTACTCCCCCCGATTTAGAATCGAACTCACATACAAAACTTACTTCTTCATAACGCCAACCACTAAACCTGAGGGTGTCCTAAATCTTGATACGTATATTTGCAATTTCTAAACACAGACAGATGTGTAAACACCTTGCACGCGCCATCTGCGCATACGCAGACGACGGCGACCGGGGGCATTCACTTGTGTATGTATGTATGTACGTACGTGACGTACCTTTGACCATTTCACTGCCTTTAATTATAATATATACTAGGGACTCGCTCGCGACTTCTCTCACTTATTAGGAAATATATATATATATATATATATATATATATATATATATATATATATATATATATATATATATATATATATATATATATATATATATATATATATATATATATATATATATATATATATATATATATATATATATATATATATATATATATATATATATATATATATATATATATATATATATATATATATATATATATATATATATATATATTCATAATTTGACACTAGAAAAAGAAAATTACTTTTCAGAAATTATTTTTTATGATTTTTAATGTCAACACTTTAAATCCACACAAAGAATTGAAGAATACGTGATGGAGAACGTGAACGTGAGTAAGCACAGCCAGCCAACAGCAGCAGGTTGAAATTCCGCTGCGATCATTTATTTGTTTCTTTGTAAGTACTTATTTTAAAAAATATACAAAATTTTAGGGAAGGGATGCGAAGAAGTCATTCTAATATATATTTATTTTTTAGCTTCACGCTTTATCTCGCACATAGCAGGGTAGGCAAAAAGAACCGCACGAACCTAGTGTTAAGACACTGCGTTACTTATATACATATTAATATATTCGAAGCCGTTTCTACCACCAGCAGTATCCTATACCTACCCTATTATACCTACCTACAAGATCTAGGACAGGTAGGTAGATATCCAACAAATTAAGATCAAAATCAAAGGTGTGTCAAGCAAACGGTATATGCCATGTGGTTTTTTTCAAAACTAAAATGGCTTCCGGCATTTGGCGCGTGCGCATCTGTTGCAAGGGATATTTGATTTTATAATACTAGTTATTATACCTAAAGATTTTGTATTATATATTATTTTTTTACTTAGGAGAGATGAGGCACTCCCCCTTACATCCTCTCCTCTATTCTCCCATTAATTGCCTTTCGCAAAGACAGTATCAAAGCCAGGTAGGTCACGTAAAAACGGTATTGAAGATACTAGGGGTAGGTCACGTAAAGCATGAGGACTCCCCGGAGAGTGTGTATGAAGAGGTTATTGACAGTGGACGAGGCGGGAGAGGTATGCAGGGACCGCAGCGTTTGGCGCTCCGTTCTCTCTGACTACCCCGCTAGGGACAAAGCGTGAAGCCATGTATGTATATGTCAAATGGCGATTCATATAAGATTTATAGAATTCATATAAATTTAATTTGAACCATAAAAAGTACAAATTACAATTAAAAAAAGGCGAATTCCCAATTTAAAATAAAGGCGCAGCGTTAAGTTCCACCACTCAATATAATATCAATAAGTGGAAAGAAAAGAGTATCTTGAACTTAGTACCTAATAATCCCTTATATATATATATATATATATATATATATATATATATATATATATATATATATATATATATATATATATATATATATATATATATATATATATATATATATATATATATATATATATATATATATATATATATATATATATATATATATATATATATATATATATATATATATATATATATATATATATATATATATATATATATATATATATAACACATCTACAAAGTCAGGTAAGTGAAGGCGCGTGGCCCTCGCGTGCCGTGAGACAGATGCTACATTTTTTTCCATTCAAAGACCGACCTTGCGCATGCGCAGGCAATATTGCTGCACATATATGCATATTTGCAACTTTATTTTTATATTTAAATGATTTGGCTGTGACATAGCGACAGTTGTGAAATTGACTCCAATGAGGGTTATACAATTATTTTGATTTAATTAAAAAAAAAAACATAAAAAAAATTAACGCGATTTTTTTTTAATTTTTTTTTTGCTTAATGTTAGATGTAAATAAAAGTGTTATCTTTAATAATCATAATATATCGTTCTTCTAGTAACAAGGAGGCGCGGTGTTGAACTCCGAACCTCAATACGCAATATCTTCAAATTCGAGTGGAAAATGTATTGCAGGCTGCCTCTACATACATATACGTATATATATATATATATATATATATATATATATATATATATATATATATATATATATATATATATATATATATATATATATATATATATATATATATATATATATATATACATATATATATATATATATATATATATATATATATATATATATATATATATATATATATATATATATATATATATATATATATACATATATATATATATATATATATATATATATATATATATATATATATATATATATATATATATATATATATATATATATATATATATTATATATATATATATATATATATATATATATATATATATATATATATATATATATATATATATATATATATATATATATATATATATATATATATATATATATATATATATATATATATATATATATATATATATATATATATATATATATTTATATAAAAATTTAATATACTAAAATAAAAAGTACAAAATTGATATGTTTTAAGTTTCACGCCTCATACGTAAGCCTCATACTCTTGTAATATAGATATTTTAAAGCACAATACCTTCCGAGCTGGTGGTAGTAACAAGTTCATTTAACGATTCAATAATGATGTAAGCATTTTTATTAAGTACCTAATACTTCAATTTAAATTCGAAAAAAAAGTCGCGGAGTGTCTTAACACTAGAGTTTGTTTCTACTACGTTTCACTATTTCTAGAGATATCATTCTATATATCTTTTTGTTCTTTTTAGCTTCACGCTTTGTCCCGCACATGGCAGGGTAGGCAGAGGGAACTGCAGGAATCATATGAACCTAGTGTTAACCTCCTTTGCTTAGTCCCTGCTTTCTCCGTCCCCGCTTTCCGCCGTTTTCGAGGCATTGCGTGTTGAGTGGCGGAATCAACGCCGCGCTTTGCCTAATTTGCCAGAGCGAAGAAAATGGAAATAGAAAACTCGTTATTTTTTATTTTTGTACATATATTAAATGTACCATAACGTATGTGTATTATATCATATATAGATTATTACATATAGGACCGAGGACCGTCGTGGCGCAGAGGCGCAACGTCTGCCTGTAACGCGACTAACACGACGGTTTCTGGGTTCGATCCCCAGTCGGGGAAGATGGATTTTTTTATTTCCATTTTCTTCACTCTAGCAACTAGGCAAAGCACGGCGTTGAGTTCCGCCACTTAACACGATACCTCAATGCCTCGAAAGATGGAAAACGCAAAACGGAGTGTCTTAACACTAGGTTCTCACAGTCCCTGCAGTTCCCTCTGCCTACCCCGCCATGTGCGGGATAAAGCGTGAAGCTAAAAAAAAAAACGATAAAGCAACTATTTTGTTAGCTTCACTTCTTCAAGAAACTTAACGTTAAGACGCTTCGTTCCAAATTTGTTTCGATATTGCGTATTAAGAAGTGGAATTTAACATATTATTAATTACACGAGGACCGTCGTGGCGCAGAGGCGTAAGCGTCTGCCTGTAAACGCGACGGATCGAGGGTTCGATTCCCACTCGGAAAAGATGGATTTCTATATTTACATTTTCTTCGCTCTGGAAACTAGGCAAAAACGCGGCGTTGAGTTCCGCCACTCAGCACGCAATGCTTTGAAAAAAAGGCGGTAAGCGGGGACGGAGAAAGTAAGGAACAGAGTGTTGTACACTAGGTTCCTATGGTTCCTGCTGTTCCCTCTACCCACCCTGCAATATGCGGGATAAAGCGTGAAGCTAAAAATAATAATAATTACATATTTTCTTTCACCCACAACCTATTGTGACTTGTCACTCCCTCATTCTTTAGTTTCACGCTTAGAAACTAGTGTTCAGACACTCCGTTGCTTTCTCCGTCCCCGCTTTATTTTTGTCTCATTTTCTTAAGCTTATCGGTAATTAATAACTAAATAAACGCTCCTTAGTATATTTTAATCGAACCCGTGACCCGACAAGTACTGCACTTAAAAATAAATGCTGACATTTAAAATACCTGCAAAAGGTCGAAATACCTCCACAACCGTTTCCACTTCTATTTTGAACCTTATCCCCATAGAAATAAGAAAATATATATTTATTTTTTTTCACAAAAAATCCTCAAGCTTCAAATAACAGCTGATTGACAGATGGCTATTCAATTGCTTCTCTATATATAATAATGAACTCTAAGTTTATGGGTAGTGGGTTCAAATTCTTTTCAAAATTAGCACTTTTTCGAAGTCCCGACCGACTTTCAAATGAAAAGGGCATCTGCTGTTAAAACAATTGAGGCATTTAACATCTTGCGCTCTTTCAAAACGCGTTTTTCTTACCCAAGGTGTAAGAATTAATTTCGTAGCAATTAGAAATGTATGAATAAGGTTTCCATAAAGCAGGCTTCGAACCTGCTAACGCTTTATATGCCATATAATTATAAATTACACACGCACACACACCCACATATATATATATATATATATATATATATATATATATATATATATATATATATATATATATATATATATATATATATATATATATATATATATATATATATATATATATATATATATATATATATATATATATATATATATATATATATATATATATATATATATATATATATATATATATATATATATATATATATATATATATATATATATATATATATATATATATATATATATATATATATATATATATATATATATATATATATATATATATATATATATATATATATATATATATATATATAGTGTTAAGACACTCCGTTACTTAGTCCCTGCTTACTCCGTCCCAGCTTCGTCTGAGCTTTACACAACTTATGTCGTTGTTAGCATCTCTGTAGGGAGATTATTACAAATTTTCGCGACATAAAGATTATTACAAAGAACAATCGTTTTGCGAGAGAGAATGCTATTTTTATGGAAGTCGAACCTAGAACTAGCGTAGAACAAAACGCCACTGTCACTGAAAAGAACGGAGTGTCCCAACACTAACTTCATTCTGTGTGTTCTATGTTAGGTGCTGTTAAAGTCATAGTTAAGTATACCTGCACGATGTTTACTAGTTCAAATCCAAGAAAAGAAAGCCTAACTATTGAAGTAAATGTACAGGTACCATCAGAAAGATTGAGGGCATTGTACAAGTGATATAATGTAAATTAAAAAAAAAAACAATTTCTTAAATAAAAGTTCCCATAGAACTTGTTACTATAAATCAGAGCCTAAGGAAGAGAAAAAAAAAGTTCATATAGAATTAAATAAATGTAGGCTTTATGTTCTGGAGCCTTTGCTTGATTTTCTAGTAGAAATTGACATTTAAAATTATAATTTTAAAACGTTTTAACTCTTAGAAAAATATATTTAAAAACCAACTGTATTTAAAAGAAATAAAAATCGATTTCGCATAAATTTTAATGGACATACTCCAAACCTATTAACTAAGTTTAAACTAAAATATCTTATAAAAAAATATAGAAATAACCAAAAAAGTATAACTTCATTCAAAATTAACTCCAAATAAACTTTATTTGTATAAAAATAAAGTTTAAAATTAAATAAATTTCCCAAAAGGACTTACAACAAAATATTCCTATACGATTATCCGAACAGCTGACTATCAGCTGTGACGTCTACCTGTCATTCTTTTATTTTTTTTTCCTTTCTTTTTTTTAAAACGCACGTGTTTTTAGCGATAAAGGACAATGCGAAATGGACTTTGAAATTACGTATTAAATAAAAATCAACCTTATGGCTATATAAATAAAATATATAATACATTTGTATTAAACACAATAAACTTTAAATAAAGAGTTCGGTTATGCAAAGAGGTTTTTGTTTTTTTTTTTTTTTGGGAATCAGCTGACGCAATGGCAAAAGTAAGAAAGGTCCAAATTTTTTTTTAGTATAACTCAGCTGATTTGCTTTACAAAGGCTGTGATAATAAAGAATAGAAACGTTAAATCAATGGGCAAGTAGAACAATTTAAGCGGTTTAAGCGCTTTAAAATGTAGCAGGTTCTAATACAAGTGATTTTTTTAAAAAAAACATGCAATGCCCCCAAAAAGGCGTAAAGCGTAGAACGGAGTGTCTTAACACTAGGTTCATACGGTTCCTATACTGCTATGAGCGGGAGAAAGCGTGAAGTTAAAAAAAAACCACTAATTTGTCGCATTTTTCTTAGTTTGTTATATAGACAAGACATAAATAATGAGTTCTCACTGTTATAAAAAGTCAAAGAACATTAAGGAGAAAGTAAGGAAAGGAGTGTCTTAACACTAAGTTTCCCTTGCCTATCCCGCTATATGCAGGTTACAGCGCGAGCTAACACTCAGCCTCCACTTCTACATAAATTTTAAGCATAAAGCTTCTACCAGCTACTGGAGGAAGGTCACGTGGAAAGCATGAGGATTACCCGGAGAGCATGTGTGAAGAGGTTAATGACAGTGGACGAGGCGAGAGAGGTATGAAGGGACCGTAGCATTTAGCGCTCCCTCCTTCCCGAGTACCCCGCTAGGGATAGAGTGTAAAGATATGTGTGTATGTATGTAAAAAAATTGTAGTAAACATCGTAGTGGCGAAAAAAAAGAATATGACGTTATATATAAATTCAATTCTCACTCAAGCATAAAGAAAGATTTAAATTTTTCTCACTCTGGCAGCATTGAGAACTGCCACTCAAAGAAAAACACAAAAAGCTAATGACTAACTAATGTCAGTTCAAAGTACAAGAAGAATTGTATTTATTGTGTTTAGTCCTTTATGTAAATTTTTATGTAAATACATTAAGTATAATAATATTAGATTATAAACTAACACCCATGTAAAATATGTTTATTTAGTACTAACCCAATGTATTATGTGTATATACTGTAATTCTTACAGATTAAATTTGTTTTAGGTGAAGGATTTTTTATTGGATCTCTTTTTTACATGCATTCTATTATTGTGTGAAGCTTATTTTCTTTTTTCACCGTACATTCTCCTTCGTGTATTCTCCAAACAACGTGACATTGGCGAAGTGAATTGTGCTCAACTGGCACGCTCGGAACGCCATTACCGTAGAACAGAACAGAACAGAATTGTATTTAATTAAATAATCGGGAACTTAATTAATTAATATATATGCCTTTTATAAAGCCATTTCTGGTACAGTCACATATACCACTTTCCATTCAATTTTAGATGAATTTCATAACACAATACTGCATTTTATCTTGCCACCGAGTTAAGAAGACAGTCATAGTGCAGCGGTTTAACAACTGCCTGAAATCTAGAATATTCTTTCTAGAATCTTCTATGTATATAGTATAATACCTTTTTTATAGGTTCATGCTTTATCCTGCACATAGCAGGGTATGGAGGGGGAACCGCAAGGACCATGGGGACCTAGTGTTAAAACACTCTACTCTACTCAGCTATAAGAACAAAACATTAATTTTTAATAACTAATAATTAATACCCTTAAATGAGATTTGAACCAAAACTTACCTAGTTAGTACCTACAGTTTTTAACATAGCAATATTTATGTAACTTCCTAGAGAACCAGTGTTAAGGCAATCCATTGACCACTTTCCGTATTTTGAGACATAGTGATGGAACTCAATTCACAGTTTTTTTTATTAGAGTAAGAAATACGAAAATAATAAATTGTGGAGTGTAAAATAAATTGGCAACCATCGGAGATTCACTATACAGTCAGACATTGTTGCTTAATATTTTGATGACTTTTAAAGTGTTAATCCACACTAAGGATAGAAGACTAGACAAATTCTTATAGAAAACATGCGAATATTTCCACTGCATAAAGATCATCAGAAAGAACAATTGTTTAGCAAGAAAATATGGTGTTTTTATAAAACATTTTTATAATTTTTGAAGTATTTATATACACTAAGAATAGAAAAATATTTAAAAACAAAAACATACAATTTGTTCTGATTTTTATTCATAAAAAAACTTCAATATATGTATATTTCTATGTTTCATGGAAAGCAATAAATAAACATTCTATATAAATTATTTCACAAGTCAATATATAAACAAAGAAGTCTATGCTTATGATACTTTTTAAAGATTTTAACAGGTATCCTAGACCTGTGATTAAGTACCACTGCAAAGTATTTTAATTGATTTCCAAAAGGTTTTTTTCAAAAACTAAAATATGAGTGATAATTAATTTGTTAAGAAGATTGATAAATCTACCTATATTTTTGAATTTAAAAAGAAAAAATCTAGTCTTAAGTTGTTTTATACATCAATCTTATCTACTGAGGACGTTTTATACAATTTTCTATACTTAAAACACTGAAATATTATAAAAAAAATATATAAATATATGTATACATACTATATCGTAATCAAATAGTATAAATTATAAGCTTCTATAAACATAAATTACTTTGTTGATCGAAAAGCAATTAGATTCAATCAATTCAATTTGTTATACATATAAATAAATTAAAATACACAACACTTTTGTTGAAGCTGATCATATTAATTAAACATATTCTTTGAACTTGTCAACACCTTCATAATAGATAGTGCGACTAATACAAATAAGACGATGATTGTGTATATATACATAATTGTATCACATGTTTGTATGAGCGCATCTTTAAGGTTATGCTAATACGGAAAATGTATCTAATTTGAATCTTGTTAGAAAGCAATGAAAGTTGTTTAGAATACCACTTACCTGGCATTGCACTCCCGGTCTGACCCATTTTCGACGGAATTCACACTTTACTCGTACAAAAATTATCACAATATAACTGTATAAACGATGTGTAAGTCCGTCCGTCTATACATTACACTCGGGACTGAGTTACGAGCATTTATTAAACATATAAAACCTATTTAATTAGATATCGTCGTTTAATTTGTGTACATTAATATTTCTAACTGGAATCTGGTAACTTATTGTCTAAGTTTAAATTGTGTATATTATATGTGTATTAATTAAATTTATATATTTATAAAAAATGTATTGCACGAGATATGTTTAATCACATTTTATTATAATAATTAATTATGTGTTTTTTTCTACAACATTTACTTAAAATCCTACTTGTGGCATTGACATTTGACGTTTAGAATTGCAATTTTGCAATTTTCATATCGATATGCTAATCGATTGAAGTAAATTAATCGATAAGAATACTGAATGATTATCAGTTTGCCTTATAATTTATATGTTATACGAGAAGCTCTTTTCGAGTTTACTTAATTAAATGACTACTAAGAAATAAAAATTAATGATTTTTAGAAAGAATTTGAAATAAAATTATTATATTTAGTAACCAATGTATTATATTGTTTAAAACTTGTATATATATTTTTAATATTAACCTTAGATAACTAAATATCATATGAGAATTTGTCAATAATTTATTTTCAGTTGTAAATTGTATAAAAAACACACTCAATAGTGTAAGGACACTGTATAAGAAAATAAAACAAATTAACAATAGTCCGTTTCAATAACAAGTCATCAACTTTTATGATTTTTTAAGTGTTATCCCGTACTAAGAACAGTAAAAATACGTCTAGATGGACCTACGCCTCACGCAAGCGCTCAAGCGCAATGCATTGAAATACGAACACACTTTCCGTTACTATATTAAGTTTTTTTTTTCCGCCTTCCCTTCTTATCTCAAAGAACGGTTTTACGTTTTATATAACTGATATGCATTCTTAGAGCGCTAGAAATCGTACATTAATTCTTTTGATCTCGTATATATAATGTCCGGCATACTCTTTGTGTTTCACTTTTATGGGTATAAATGACTTACCATATCAAGTATATGATAATATTTCATGATTCTTAAAATTTAAAGATGAATTACGAAATAAATTCATGTATATAAATTTTTGAACATCCAACATGACAATTGTTAAAGATAAATAAATAGATAAATAGGTTCTTATTGAAATATTCAAATATAAACTAAAAATTAATATTACAATTAGGCCATGTAGGCGATTTACGATTTGAAAATCGATTTATTTATCGATATACAAATTCGATTAGCAA
This sequence comes from Dione vanillae, assembly GCA_037178615.1. Taxonomy (NCBI): domain Eukaryota; kingdom Metazoa; phylum Arthropoda; class Insecta; order Lepidoptera; family Nymphalidae; genus Dione; species Dione vanillae. The sequence goes on along the minus strand of JAZFAU010000314.1, from coordinate 25,557 downwards.
GTTAACAGATTTTTTTTTACTTTTACTATAATTTTGTATCAACAGATATATTATATGGTTACAAAATATATATAAGAGTACTTGTAGAAATTAAATATAAAATATTTTTTATGTAAATGGCGTGTATAAAAATGGAGTTATTATTTTAATACCTAATGTATTTATATATTTAATATGTAGTGCATGCATATTTGTATATATGTTTTATTATTTCTTGGATTACTTATAGTAATTCTATATGTTCTATAATATAATATTTGTGTTTGTTTATAAATGTAGTAGTTAATATTTGCACCACGCTTGCTCTTCTCATAAGATAAGGCGAAAATGTGAAAAGGTACATTTTCGTGTTTAGTAATAATTTGTTATATTTTTTATTTGGTGTGAAATAAAATTTATTTTATATTTATGAAAATATCTTTTATTATTTGATTAAAATTTTTATTAATAATTTGTCTATATGACAAAGAACGCATTTCTAACTGTTGACCGATAATAATTATTTTCTTTAGAACAATAACTGGTAATCGTTTATTAATATTATGAATAAAATTAAGTAACTATAAAAATCATTACATTAAAAAATATCTTATTTTATTGATATTAAAGATGTACAATTTTATTTTTGTATATGGTAACATTTGAAAATTTTGAATATACCAAATGACAAAAACGCGAAAGCGTTACTTTAAATTTCAAACAACAATAAACAACTATTTAATCTAATTAAATAATGTTCTAAATAACTTAAAATTATATAAACAATAATGGCAAACAGAAATCGTGATATTAAACAAAGTTTATTGGCTCGTAAGGAAGAGTTGTTGAAGGAGTTAAAGTATTACGAGAAGAGAATAGATGATGCTAAAAACAAAATTAACTCAAGTTATCATGATGACAGGTAAATAATTCCGTTTAATGGATATTAATAAGTTATTTAAAAGTTTATTATACACAATGGTGCATTATTAATTCTTTTATTAAGAAGCTTCTTGGTATTTTAACATGTGCAATATTTATAGATATTTGCGACTCATAGTATTTTTGTATTTATAATGGAAAAACTAATATATTTAAACTTTAAATAAAATATTCCTTCACATACAAGGAAATTTTGTTATGAAATGTTTCTTTTATTATTGATTGGTTTTCCTTGCTTCTTAATAAGCATTATTCATGTTTATTGAGTTCAGTTGTAATATAGAGGTACAACTTCACTTCTTACTTTATTTGTATTTAATGCCTCAAATGACACTACCATTCCGAGGCCAAGATTTAGTCAATACAAAATATTCACTTTGTTTAGTACTTTTTTAAAAATATAACTTCTTATTTCTTGTCAATTATGTTTCTAAATGACCTTTTAATTTATTAAACATAAATTAATCTGTAATGATATCTTCTTGTTATCATACATATGTGTTCTCCATTCAATGTGACATTAGTGAAGTGAATTGTGCTCAACTGGCTTACTTGTAAAAACCAAAAGTAAGAAGAAGAATCACATAATTTCACTTGTTTATTTGTTTTTTTTTTTAATTATTCAAAATAATATATTATTCTACTGAAAAAATGTTGAATAAAATAATAATTTAAACTGGCTTTTTTAATATACAAAAAAGAATGGAAACTCTTGATTCTAAAATAAAATAAGAAATAAAAAAAATATCATTTAAAATAAAACAATTTAACCGGATTTGTGAAACCCAACATTGGTCAGACAAAGAGAAACATCGGCATTATAGTGAAAGAGCACATCTAAGATATCAAGAATGGGCGTGTATTAAAGTTAGCTGTGTGTGAGCACTCCATGAACAAGCCTAGCCCTTACATCAGGTTTGATAAAACTCATATCCGCCAGGCTGTTGAAATACAAAAACATCCTGATTTTAATAGAGAAGATGGTTGGAAGCTTTCTAACACTTATGATTCACTTATAAAGATTTTAAAATCCCAAACACACCATACCGGAGGACAGGATACAATCAGCTCATTCTGCAGGAATTCAGGGCAGTACGCAATGCAACTCAGAAACCATTGCCAGTAGTTTGATATAATAATTATATCAAATGACAGATGAATGACACCTCAGTCTACCCGTGACCATGGAAAAATATGTTAATATACGCAATTAATATAGTTAAATTGTTTTATTTAAAATGTATAACAATCGCGAATCAAAGATCTTATTAAATATCATTTACATTTTTAGTTCAGACTCTGAGCAAGAATTCACAGTACAGCTAGAACCATCTATAGCTGAGCTAAAATTGAAACAATCAACCCTACAAACATGTCTATTCGCAACCCAAGAGCTGACCAGTGTTCAAGTTTTGCAATCTGAAGTGAATATTGTCAGTCAGCCTGTTTCTGAGAGGTAATATACATTTAGGATTTAGAAGTTAATTGAAATTAATAAAAATCAGGCAATAATTAACATTTATGTAGTAATTTTTATACAAAACATTAATAGTAACTTAATTTAACAACGGCAGATAGATTGAGAACTTTGTGACACAACTATCTGCCTATAACGCAACGGTTTTTGGGTTCAATTCCCACTCAGGGAAGATAGATTTTTCTATTTCCATTTTCTTTGCTCTGGCAACAAGGCAAAAGTGTGGTGTTGAGTTGAGAAAGCTGGGACTAAGTTTTTTTTTTTTTTTTTTTTTATATAATATAGGTGGCAAACGAGCTGACAGATCACCTGATGGTAAGTGAATACTGCCGCCCATGGACATTTGCAACACCAGAGGAGCTACAAAATGCGTTGCCGGCCTTTTAAATGGGAATACGCTCTTTTTTTGAAGGTCTGCAGGTCGTATCTGTCCGGAAATACCGCATGCGGCAACTCATTCCACAATTTTGTGGAGCGGGGCAGAAAATTTTTGCTAAATCGTACAGTTGTACTCTGAAAACTGTCAAGGTGGTGGGGGTGGTGGAGTTGTCGCATAGATCGATAACGGAAAGAGGCGGCAGGGATCAGTCCGAACAGTTCTTCAGAGCACTCCCCATGATATATGCGGTAGAGAATGCATAGCGAGGCTACATCTCTACGCAGTGCCAAGGAGTCTAGCCGATCAGAAATCTTTTCGCAATCGACAATTCGAGTCGCTCTCCTTTGAATGCGGTCTAGAGAGAGAAGCTGGTACTGGGGAGCCCCTGCCCAAAGATGTGAACAGTATTCCATGTGAGGCCGAACCTGAGCCTTGTAAAGTTGCAGGCGGTGAGCCGGCGTGAAATACTGTTTCGATCTATTGAGCACCCCGAGCTTCTTCGAGGCTAATTTAGCCTTACCCTCCAGATGATCACAAAACTGGACTTCGCTCGATATGTCGACGCCAAGAATTCCGATATTGGCTGAGGCAGTTAGAGGAGTGCTTTCGAAACGGAGCGATACGACAAATGGCAGCTTTTTAGCGGTGAACGCGCAAACTTGTGTCTTCTTGGGGTTAAATTGGATCAGGTTTAGTTTACCCCAGTCTGATATTTCCTGAAACGAAGTTTCAATTACAGACACAAGTTTGGTTCGGCTTTCAATGACGTTTTCCCGAGAAATGTTGGCGCGGCCGGTGTATATAGCATCACCTGTGCTGTCATCCGCATAACAATGAATGCCACTCATTTGCAGCATATCATTAATGTGCAAGAGGAACAGCGTGGGTGATAGCACACAGCCTTGCGGGACACCAGCATTAACGGACATGAGATCGGAGCATTCGCCGTCGACTACGACCTTTATGCTTCTGTCAGTTAGGAAACTGGTGACCCATTCACATAATTTCTCAGGAAGCCCATAGGAAGGTAGCATTGAAAGTAGTGCTTTATGCCAAACCCGATCGAAGGCCTTCGCTATATCCAGACTAAAAGCCACAGCCTCGCCCTTACTCTCGATGGCTTGTGCCCAACGATGTGTCAGGTATACTAGGAGATCACCAGCCGAGCGACCCTGACGGAAGCCGTATGTTGATGATGGTCGCTAAGCAGCTGGTGATCCTCAAGGTACCGTAGGAGCTGGTTGTTAATAATGGATTCCATTATTTTCGAGAGCAATGAGGTTATGGCTATTGGCCTGTAATTGGTCGGATCTGAGCGGTCACCTTTTTTAGGGATCGGGTGCACTAAAGCTGTCTTCCATGAAGACGGGACTACGCCAGAGGAATAGGAAAGCCGAAAAAGTCGCGTTATTGCCGGTGCCAACTCCGGAGCACACGTCTTTAGAACAATGGGAGAGATTCCATCGCGCCTGCTCGATTTGTGGACATCCAGGGATAGCATTGCTGACCGCACTGCTTTTTGGTGGAATCGGATGTCCGGCATAACAAAGTTGCACCGTGGTATTATCTGCGGGCCTTGGCCCTTGTCATCCAGCAATGAGTTGGACGCAAAGAATTTGCCCAGGAGGTCGGCTTTCTCCTTTGCGTCGTGGACCAATGAATCATCTCCTTTGAGCAAAGGTGGTAGAGATGGCGTACAGAAATTTCCCTGGACGGCTTTAGCGAGGGACCAAAATGCACGAGTTCCAGACGGAAGACGCTCTTGTCGCTCGCCAATCCTGGAGGTGTACAAGAACTTCGCCCTAGCAATGTCTCTTGAAGGATCGGGTGGAGTGGTTAAACTTCTTTTTTAAGTCACTGGTATTCACATCCTTCGTCGTTGCAGCAGCCGCCCAGGCCTGGTAAGCCTCCCACTTATTGCGAGATGCAATTTTGCAGGATCGGCTAAACCAAGGTTGGCGTTTGGCACCAATAGGGACCACAGAGTTTGGAATGAAAAGTTCCATACCCTGTAGCACCACATCAGCAATAGCATCAGCAACGGCATTGGGGTCAACCAGTGCAAAGCAAACCTGACTCCATGGGAAGGACGCAAAGAAGGATCGTAACCCATCCCAGTCTGCTGACTTGTAGTGCCACACTCGACGTCTTCGTGGACAGCGTGGTTGCGCTAAGGGTGAGAGTGGCACCACACTCCGTATAAGGCAATGGTCAGAGGAGCCTAGAGGAGCACCGACAGACACGGTGTAGTCTTCGGGGTGAGAAGTCAGCAGAAGATCCAACAGTGAAGGTTCCTGGTTTTCCACATCTGGGATTCGCGTGGGCGTTGTAACCAGCTGCGTAAAACCATAGGCCAGGGCGAAGTCATGAACAGATCTTCCAGCGTGATCGGTCTTGCGTGAACTAAGCCATTCGGCGTGGTGGGCGTTAAAATCGCCGAGTATCACGATCTCTGCGGAAGGGGTCTGCTGTTGCACTAAATCTGTAGCCATTTGGACGTGCTCAAGGAGTCGTTCGGTTTCGGCATCACCGCTATGGGACCTGTAGAGGCAAGCGTAGATGCGGGGGTGGTCGTCGCTATCTACACGTAGCCACAAGATGGAGAGGTCCCTACATTCAAGATTCCTGAGGCGGCGTGAGCTAACATCGTCTCTAACGTACACGCACACACCTGCTTTTGGTACGAAGGAATGTTCCAAACTGTAACCAGGGTAATGCAAGTAAGAGGTGTCCGCCAGAGACGATATTTGCGTCTCAGTCAAAAAGAGCAGAGCCGGCTTTACTGTCTCGAGGTGGTAGTGGACAGCATTGATGTTAGAATGTAAGCCCCTGATGTTGCAAAACTCCACAACTAGTGTGGCAGGGGACGCCGTGTAAAGTCCGCTCTTGCCCCGGGAATTATTTAGCGCGGTTTTGCCCCCCCCAGAATTCGTGGGGCGGCCTGGACACCCACGCTCGGCTGAGTTGAGTCCTGAGCCTGGATGTCCAGAGAGGGATTCTCCAACGCTAGCGCAGTTGGTACCCTCCTGGGGTAGATGATTTTTAAACTGCGCCATCATAAGGGAGGGGGGTTGGGGGGAATTGGGCCTCCGGTACCCTCACTCACGCGACGAAACACGACGCAAGCGTCATTTTACGCTGGTTTTCTGTGAGGCCGTGGTATCACTCCGGTCGAGCCGGCCCATTCGTGCAAATGCAAGGCTCTCCCACGGTAAAACAGAGTGTCTTAACACTAGGTTCCTATAGTTCCTGCAGTTCTCTCTGCCTACCCTGCAATATGCAGGATAAAGCGTGAAGACATACAAAAAAAGCTATTGATGTTTTCTATAAATATTATGTTTAATGAAAAATATATAATTCCCCTCTCCCGGGATTCGAACCCGAACACACCGTCCTGCTTACAGACAGACCCTTCGGTTAGAATTTTAATATAGAATATTGCTCTTCCTTTCAGAGTAACACCAATAAAAGAAGATGGTGTATGGAGAGAGGTTCTAGTCGAGTGTAGAGTTGATCTTGTGCCGTTCTCTATGAACTTCTATGTTTACAAACCAGTAAGTATATATTTTTTTTATTAGCTTCACGCTTTATCCCGCATATGGGCAGGGTAGGCAGAGGGAACTGCAGGAACCATATGAACCTAGTGTTAAGACACTCCGTTGCTTAGTCCCTGCTTTCCCCTTTTTTCTAGGGGTTGTGTTGAGTGGCGGAACTCAACGCCGCGCTAGTTGCTAGAGCGGAGATAATGGAAATGAAATAATTCCATCTTCTCCGAGTGGGAATCGAACCCACAAATAATTCATTTCAATTTATGATTCTTCTGTAGTTTGTGTATTTATTTTTTTATTAATATTTTTTAGTGTAAATATGTATATGTTTATATATGTTGGATGTGAGTACAATGTATACAGGGTGTGGATGTTACCGCGACCTTAATTTAAAGCATAGTATTAACTAGCCTTTATAAACTTGGTAAAATTATAAAACAAGTAATATTTTCAAAAATAAAAAAATAATGTTTTTTAAACAAAGAAAATAACTAAATTATTGTTCCAAAATAAAACACCATTTGTCAAGTATGACGCGAGCGTACACTGGACTGTCAGAGCGGGACGGAGATATAGATCTTTCTCATTCGGTTGTTTTTTGAATGAAAGGTGACAGATTGACGACGTTCAATAGTATTGTTGTAGTACGAGATGTTTACGTGATTTGTATTTAATTGAAGACATGAGTGGATGAAGGGGATATGATACAATTTGAAAATGTGGAGATAATGGACATTTTATTATTAATTATGTACATAACTATTTACGTCAAATTGTAGTTAATATTATAAACTACTAATATGAAGTCTACAAATAAGATAAAGTTATACGAATTAGTATTTATTAAATAAAATATGTACATAACTCCTTCATCCACTCATGTCTTCAATAATGTCTACCTCACACGTTACACAGGGTGTATAAATATCGTGAAATGGGAAAAATGATCCTGTGACTAAACTATTGATAATTATGAATTAGTTTTTTGTATATAGCCTTGAAATATTTTCCCCTATAAGTAATTTTGATAATGGCCGCCGTGTCAGATACACCCTGTATAGTGATATGTATGTATATATGTACTATATTATATTTTTTTGGATATATTTTGTTTTATGTTATTTATTCCGTTGTTTCGCACTCATGTTTCTTTCCAGAAAAATATATTCTCACCGCTACAATATAGAAATTTACAAGTGAATCCGGTCAAAAGTGCACACGAGCAGGAGCTTGCATCTTCAGTGTTAACAACTGTGAAGACACCAAGTGATGCTGTGGAGGTGAGTGGGGACAAGGTGGTAAAAGAGGGAGAGGGAATTATTGAGAATGATGAGGGAGGTTAGAAGAGGAGGAGGGAAATAGGGGAGAAGAAGAGGGGAGAGGGTAAAAGTGGGGAGGGATACGTATAAGGGGAAAAAGAAGAAAGGGAAAAGAGGAAGAGTGAAGTAACGGCATTGATGGGGGAAGGTAAAAGAAGAGTAAGGAAATAAGGGGAAAAGGGAGAAGAAGGTAAAAGTGGGAGAGGGAAATAACGGGAAAAAGAGAAGGGGGAAAGAGTAGGAGGAAAATAAGAGGAAAAGGGGTAGGGGAAAGAGGGAAAAATAAGAGGAAAAACCCCCTTCTGCTAAGGGGGTGGGTAATTAGTGGAAAAGGGGGGAATAAGTATTAACTTTATGATAGTGATTGTAAGATTTTGCGCTTCAAATTGAAACAAAAATTGTTTTGTATATAATAACTAGCTGTGCTGTGTAACTTTGTCTATGTGGGAGTTTGAACTATTATTTATAATATATTAATATTTTGCATCAGTTGTTTGTTGTATGAAATACTTTAAATTGATTTAACTTTTTTTATGTTTTATTTATGAACGGAATTGAGAATGGTGGCAGCGGAGAATACAAAAAAAACCCAAATCTTTAAACTTATTTATTAAAAAAATTACATTCTAACTTATAACTAAATGCTAGACACAAGAGTGATTTTAAATTCAAATATTATAACTAACATTTCTTTTTTTTTTTTTTTTTTTTTTTTTATTTCACGCTTTATCCCGCACATGGCAGGGTAGGCAGAGGGAACTGCAGGGACTATAGGAACCTAGTGTTAAGACACTCCGTTGCTTAGTCCCTGATTTCTCCATCCCTACTTTCCGCCGTTTTCGAGGCATTGCGTGTTGATTGGCGGAAGTCAACGCCGCGCTTTGTCTAGTTTGCCAGAGCAAAGAAAATGGAAAAATAGAAAAATCCATCTTCCCCGACTGGGGATCGAACCCAGTAACCGTCGCGTTACAGACAGACGTTGCGCCTCTGCGCCACGACGGTCTTATAACTAACATTAATTTACACAATACGTGAAAAATTGACTCTACTTTTGAATAACATGCAGCTATAATATATAATTGATATATACAATAACTAAGTAATATCTGACTACCCCACAGTGTTCACAAACACACAGACGGACAAATAAAAAAAGAACATTTTAGGTATGATGATAAATTAAAAGAAAAAAGCTTTAAATATCATCGACTTTGTTCTCCAAAGGTCATTCAAGGTCACTTCTCTTCTCTTCTCTATGTAGTTTTGTATAAATAAAAGTATATGCTCTACATCTTCTTCCAGGTTCTCCGCAACTATGCAAAAGCTCACCGCTCCAGAAGGTCGACTTTAGCTCGTTTGGCTGAGTCCTATGGACATACACTGTTTATGGAACCTCTGGTAATATATATATACATATACATATACATATACATATACATATACATATACATATACATATACATATACATATACATATACATATACATATACATATACATATACATATACATATACATATACATATACATATACATATACATATACATATACATATACATATACATATACATATACATATACATATACATATACATATACATATACATATAGGAAGGAAGTACAATCTTTAACAAGGTTCAAATCCAGTTACAAAGACATATTTAAAGATTTTTCATACTTTTTGTGAATACTATTTTGTGTTTTATTTTTTTAAATCTTATTTTATTTATTTCATTTACTTAACAATTTCCCGTCAACAGCCCGAAGGTGGTTACATACTGAAATGTGCTGATCTTCTGGAAGTTTCTTGGAATTTACAAAACAAATGGTCACCGATCGCTCCTTTTCATCACAAAATGAAATTTGATTTGGAATATATGGGTAATTATATAATAGCTTAGTTTAACTTAACTTCACGCTTTATCCCGTTCATAGCGGGATAGGCAGAGGGAACCGCAGGAACCTAGTTACGAACCTAGTAACTAATTGCCAGAGCGAAGAAAATGGAAATGAAAACGCCCATCAGTCCCACATAGGATTTGAACCTACAAACCGTTGCGTTAGCAGACAGACACTGCGCCTCTGTGCCACGATGGTCCTCTAATATGTAAATATAATAAAAAAAATTGATTTGATTTGCTTTATATACATATAGTAAAAAAAAAGAAAAAAAAAATAACATAGCCCATTCGTCAGAGACTATAGGCTATGTAACATCACACCAATAGTCTATATATATGTATACAACTGTTTTTTTTTAATTTTTCAGACGAATCCTACATAAAAATAATAACTCAAGCCCACAGGCAGCTATCCGATCCAGCAGTAGAGACCGATGAGAGAACCTTATTACTATCTAAAATAATAAACACATGTCTCCAAGCAAAGAAACTAACAGAAACAGTTCAAAACGAACCAGATATAGATAAAAATGTAGATAAAACAAAAGATAGTGAAATAATGGCGCCTCCCAAGACTATACCTAAAAAGAACAAGAAAAAGCTTTCAAATTCTGATTATGGTAGTACAAAAAGAGCGAAAATTGATGACAAAGAAAATTCTACTAATAATAATAATGATATTGATGGAAATAATGTTGTAAACAATTTAGCGAATGATGCCAATTTGGTGAAAATTGATAAAAAGGCGAAGGTAGATGAGAATAAGTCCAAAGGAGATGGTAAATATTTAAATGATAATAATAAAGCAAGAGTTGTTACAAAATGTATTAAAAATAACAATTTGAAGACAAATGAAGTAAAATCAGATGAAAATAAAACTAAAATAAATAAAAAAGATGTTGCAAATAAAAAAAGTAAAGAAATGTCAAATAAAAAAAATGATAAAGAACAGATTATAAAAGATAACAAACTTACGACAGATAAAAAAGAAGAAATAAACAAGATTGATAAGAAAAAAGAAAATGTCAACAAAAACAATGAAATTAAATCTATTAATAAAATAAATAAAGAAAAGGTGGATTTAAAAGAAATTAAAAATAAACCAAATGACAAAAAATCTAAAACAGATAATAAATTATCTTTAGAAACAAAAAGTTTGAAAACTAATGAAGAGTTAAATAAAAAAAATAATAAAATAGAGAATAATAAAAACAATATTAAACAAAATAAAGATTTAAACAAAAACATAATAAATACAGATAAAGAACATAAAACTGTTAAAGAAATTAAATCCAACAATGCTATAATAAATAAGGAAATAAACAGAAATAAGATGGTTAATAAAACAAAAATAAGCGGAAATAAGCTAAATATAAAGAAACAGACGAATTCAATTGTTAATAATAATATAACTAATAATAGTAATTCTTCAAACAAAGACAAAAATAAAATTGTATCAAAAATACCTAAAAGGATACAATCGATGGAATTGAAGAAGAATATATTGAGGTTGAGTCCAAGTAAGTATTTAAAAAAATATATGTTTTTTTTTTTCTTTTTTCTTATTTAAATTATTATAATTAAAAGATGCAGCATTAAGTTACGCAAATCATACATTGTCGTCAATTTAAAAGATAAGCATAGAATGGAGTGTTTTTTTTTTTAATAATATTAATAAAAAAATTGAAGACCGTCGTGGCGCAGAGGCGTAAGCGTCTGTAAACGCGACGGTTTGCGGGTTCGATTCCCGCTCAAGGAAGATGGATTTTTCTATTTCCATTTTCTTCGCTCTGCAAACTAGGCAAAGCGCGGCGTTGAGTTCCGCCTTTCAACACGAAATGCGAAAAAGGCGGAAAGCGGGGACGGAGAAAGCAGGGACTAAGTAACGGAGTGTCTTAACACTAGGTTCCTATTGTTCCTGTAGTTCCCTCTGCCTACCCTTCAATATGCGGGATAAAGCGACCTCCCCTAATAGGAATCGAACCCACAATCCGTCGCGTTTAGTTTTCTATTTCATATTTAAAATTGGTCTCAAGTAGTTTAAACCGGTTTAAACCGGATTGATCTAGAATGAACTGAATTAAACTAATTGAAATATATAAATATATGAAAGTTTAATTATAATTTAATTTAGTAATAGGACTGCAAACAACAGTTATAGGTTCGATTCCCGTGAGGGGGATTCGTTTTATTTTTTTTTTGTTCTGGTGTCCATGACAAAGCGCGGCGTTGAGTTACGCCACTCAACAAACAGAGTCTATATTAATATGTATAAATATTTCTTTTATTTTTTATTTGTAGGATTCATAAAGAAGCCACCGTTGAAGCCGAAACCGTGATTTTTCTTTTGTATATTATTAATAATTAAGTTATTGCTTTTTTTTATTATTTTTTATAAAATAAATGATTAAATTACACAATGTTTTGTTATTTTTAAACACACACACACACACACACGCACACACACACATACATATATTTATACTCTCATTGAATTGAACTGAGTCCTTCCGACGTAGACGAGTGAGAGTGCCAAAATAAAATGACCTCTAGTTCACTTATTTCATATAAATAAACTAAAAATAACTTGTTTTTTATATACATTATATATTAAAGTCCGTCGTGGCAAGAGTCTGATAACGTGACGGTTGCAGGTTCGACTCCCAGGAGGGGGAATTGTATGCAATTGTACTCTATTGTGACAATTTCCCGGACCATGACATCCTGGGGTACTTTTTTAACTTAGGGAAGACTTTAAGAGTAATTTTCTAAGATTTAGTTACGTACAATTTTAATTAATTGTATGAATGAGGCGGGGACGGAGAGAGCAGGGACTAAGCAACGGAGTGTCTTAACACTAGGTTCATATGGTTCCTGCAGTTCCCTCTGCCTACCCCGCCATGTGCGGGATAAAGCGTGAAGCTGTTATATGGCAGAATCTTTTCTTAAGAAATGACTACAAAAAATCACTAGGCTCTTTCAATCTATCCTGATATTTACGGGATAAAGCGTGAAGCTGCTTTTTTTGACTAAATCTTTTAAGAAATGACTACAACAAAAAATTCTAGGCTCTTTCAATCTACCGAGCTTTATGCGGGATAAAGCGTGAAGCTGTTATATGGCAGAATCTTTTCTTAATAAATTACTACTAGAATAAGTCACTTGGCTCCTTCTGTCTATCCTGCTTTATGCGGGATAAAGCGTGAAACTATAAAAAAAAACGATTAAAGTCATATCTAACCATGACTCGCAGTACATGTGTCTAGTCATTTAGTATAAAGCAACTACACGTTTTGTTTACAAAATCTCATTCCCTTGGCCAAGTTCCAGATTTCACTAAAAATTACATAAATTAAGTCTTTCAAACTAAATTATTGTTAATACTTTAGTTTTGACGTGTTCGTGATTTTTTTTAGCTTCACGCTCTATCCCGCATATTGCAGGGTAGGCAGAGGGAACCGCAGGAACCATATGAACCTAGTGTTGAGACACTTCGTTGCTTAGTCCCTGCTTTCTCCGTTCCCGCTTTCCACATTTTTCGAGGCATTGCGTGTTGAGTGGCATTTAAAAAATTACGCAATTTTTTTGTTTCACGCTTTATCCCGCATAACGCAAGGTAGGCACAAAGAACCTAGTGTTAAGACACTCCGTTTTCCGCTTTCCCGATATTGGAGATATTGCGTGTTGGGTGCGGAACTCAAAGACCCGCTTTTGTCTAGTTGCCAGAGCGAAGAAAATGAAAATGAAATTATTCATTCTCCCCTCATGGGAATCGAACCCTCTAACGGTCCTCAAATTAATACTAAATCTATATATTATGTATTAATATTAATATAATTAATATTTATGATAAGAACATATAGTGTTATTTATAAAGGATACAGACCATTATATTTTAAACAAAAAAACCACTAGGCTTCTTTTGTCTATACGGGGTGTCTATATATTATGCGGGATAAAGCGTGAAACTGATTTGTATCTGAATCTTTCCTTAAGAAATTATTATTACAAAAAATGCTTCTGGTTCTTTCTGTCTATGCGGGATTAAACGTGATGATTTTTGATTAATCTCTTCTTAAGAATTAGCACAAAAAAAAACAGTAGATTCCTTATGTTTATATGCGGGATAAAACGTGAACCGGTTTTACTTGCTGATTTTTTAAGAAATCATTACCTGAAAGAAAACACTATGTTCTTTCTATTTACCCTGTTATATGCGGGATAAAGCGTGAAATTGCTTTTTTGAACGAATTTTTTCTTAAAACATGATTACCAGAAAAAAAATGCTTGATTCTCTCTGACTACTCTGCTTTTTTAGGGCTAGAGTGTGAAGTTGTGGTTTCTGCTGAATCTTTTTCTTCAATTAACCCTGCTATATGCGGAATAGAGCGTGAAGCTGTTTTTTTGGCTAAATCTTTCCTTAAGAAATAACTACCAGAAAAAGAACATTAGGTTCTATCTGTCTACCCTGCTATATACGGGATAAAGCGTGAAGCTTATGCTATTTGCTGAATCTTTTAAGCAATGACTACCAGAAAGAAAACATTAGGTTCCTTTTATCTACCCTGATATATGCGGGATAAAGCGTGAAGCTGTTTCTTTGCCCGAATCTTTTAAGCAAAGACTAACAGAAATAAATCATTAGGCTTCTTCTATCCATCTTGCTTTATGTGGGATAAAGCGTGAAGCTAAGAAAAAACTACCAGTGGAAACGACCTTCACTAATGAAAACCGACTATAAAGAAGTATCGAACATCGATTAAAATGAATTTTATGACAGATCCGTCGTTTTATGACTCGTAACTTTCGCGGGTGGAGTCAATAAAAATCTATTTTCGATTTTTTTATGTATGGCAACACCTACATAGAAAAATCTTAAATAGATTCTGAATCTCTAATAAAAAATATCGATGTGTGAGGAAAAATACTGTAAAGTTTAAAGGACCGTCGTGGCGCAGAGGCGCAACGTCTGTCTGTAACGCGACGGTTTCCGGGTTCGATCCCCAGTCGGGGAAGATGGTTTTTTCTATTTCCATTTTCTTCGCTTTGGCAACTAAGGCAAAGCGCGGCGTTGAATTTTACCACTCAACACGCAATGTCTCGAAAACGGCGGAAAGTGGGGACGGAGTAAGCAGGGACTAAGTAACGGAGTGTTTTAACACTACGTTCATATGGTTCCTGCAGTTCTTTCTGCCCACCCTGCTATGTGCGGGATAAAGCGTGAAGCTAAAAAAAGGTTTAAAGTTAAAATGTACAGTTTATTTATTATGGGCGTAGTAAGAGCAGAGTGTGCCCACCCCAATTAGCTCTGGTGTCCACCCCAGACTTTGCTACCCTTAAGTCTTGAATACTTTAGAAAAAGTCAAAGGTATCCAATTACCATCAGGTCTTTAAATTTCCCATAAATCTGATAATGAAACGGTCAAGTGCGAACGGTTCTCGCGCATTGAAGGTTCCGTACCAATTTCTTGGGGTTTTTTGTTGAGCAAAATATTACATAAAAAAAAATAACTTTTATTTGCGAAGATATCCACTCATTTAGCATGAAATAAAAAACAGTATGAATTTCTATTGTTTTTTTTTAACACACCCTGTATCCCGCACATGGCAGGGTAGGCAGAGGGAACTGCAGGAACCATACGAACCTAGTGTTAAGATACTCCGTTGCTTAGCAGAGACTAACAACGGAGTGTCTTAACACTAGATTCTTTCTCCGTACCCGCTTTCCAACTTTTCTATTGATTTTTTATGCTATATATAATAATTTAGAATTTTTGATTTTTTTCCCTTTAGTTGTACTTGTTCTAACTTATTGCCAATTTTTATAGCTCTAGATCAACAGAAAGTACCCTTAAAAAAATTAAGTCATTCATTTTTTTTTTCTAACTTCACACTTTATCCCGCATATTGCGGGGTAGGCAGAGGGAACTGCAGGAACCATAGGAACCTAGAGTTAAGACACTCCGTTGCTTTCTCCGTCCCCACTTATTACTTATAAGTCATTCATATTTTTTTTATTACATTTTTCCCTTAATTCTTTCATATTACATGGACAAAATAGTCTTTACATACAAGTACTAAGTCGGACAAACAAAAAGTCTTGGATACTACTTAAAGAAAACTAATAACAATAAAGCAGCAGGACTCGAACCCGCGCCCTCCTGCGAATCGTACAAGCGATCTCACCACTGAGCCATGCGTTCATCATCACGCTGTGTCGAAACTCTTATATGCTTTATACAACATATCGTTGATAGCATCTCTGTAGGGAGATTTTTACAAATTTCCGCTACACGAAGACCTTTAAAAAGAACAATCGTTTGGCGAGAGAATGTTATTTTTATTAAATATTTTTATGATTTTTTAAAGTATTAATCGACACTGAAGATAGAAAAAATACTTAAAGAAAACATATATAAGATTAAAAGAGGGCGCGGGTTCGAGTCCCGCTGCGTTCAAATTTTTATATATAAAATCATAGAAATAGTCTAAAATACTGTTAAGCTAGCTCCTTTGTACAATTTATTTCACAGATTCTACCCTCTCACTGGGTAAGATGCATTATAATATAGCCTATAGGCTAAGCCTATAAGTCTTCCTTTATAAGTGGACTATCAAATGACAAAAATAATTTTTTCTTTTGAGGGCCGTCGTGGCGCAGAGGCGTAAGCGTCTGCCTGTAAACGCGACGGTTTGAGGGTTCGATTCCCATGAGGGGAAGATGGATTTTTCTATTTCCATTTTCTTCGCTCTGGAAAGCAAAGCGCGGCGTTAAAGAAAAGAAAATAAAAAGAGTTCAAGTTCCTGAGATTGACGCGTTAAACCAAAGTTTTTAGGTTTATGATATAGAAGTGTAAATATAGATAGTAAAATATATTTGTCTAGAACCAATAATATAATCAAGCGCCATATTCAATCTTATCAATTGAAAATAATATAATTATTATAACTTCACGATTTATCCCGCTTATACAGGATAAGTAAAGGGAAACGCAGGAACCGTGGCAACATAGTGTTAAGACACTCCGTTCCCTGTTTTCCGCTATCGAGGCATTACGTGTTGAGTGGCAGAACTCAACGCCACGCTTGCCTAGATGGCAGAGCGAATAAAATGGAAATAAGTTAATCCATCTTCCCTTCATGGGAATCGAACCCACAAACCGTCACGTTTACAGGCAAATGCTGCGTCTCTGCATCACGTCGGTCCTTTAATAATACAATTATAATTTGTCACTTCACTAAATTCATATATTCTTAAGCTATTTTAGAGTTAAACTATAAATAAAATAAAATATATACATCACTTGTAGCGTAATGGCGTCACACTCTGACAGCTTGTAATTTGGCGGGAAATTAATGACAAGCAAGATGGCGGCTGTCGGTTATTTTGAGTGTATTTTTTTATCTTTTGTTGCATTGCAAATTTGAGAATAGCAATTTTTTATATAAATATTTTTTTTATTTCATTGTTTTTTTTTTCTGTAAAGTAGTGTTGTAGAATATTATATATCGAGGTGTGGAACACTAAAAAAATACAGATGAACAATGAAAATTATTTAAAAAAACTTTTATTATAATTTTTTTAAATTATTATTTAAATAGAAATCATTTTCAATATATTCTACAGAAATGTCCTTCATCAGATCATCTGTCTAAAATCTGTTGTTTTTCTCCCATAGTTTAAGTGTGAGGACGTCTTTTCCTATAGACATATATATATATATATATATATATATATATATATATATATATATATATATATATATATATATATATATATATATATATAATATATATATATATATATATATATATATATATATATATATATATATATATATATATATATATATATATATATATATATATATATATATATATATATATATATATATATATATATATATATATATATATATATATATATATATATATATATATATATATATATATATATATATATATTACATTACATTACATTATATGGTGAGGTATAGATTTTATTTAGCAGTCGCCTTCAAGGCCACAGAATCGAAGATACTGGATTTTTTTACGTAGAAACCATGAGGAGCTATTAGAGGATAATTCGAAGAAGTTAATGATAGATTAAAAAGAGAAAGAGGAGAGGAGAGAGAGAAAGGGTTAGGTATGTAGCAGTAGGACAGTAGCATAATTGCCTTTTGATATGCACTATCAGGTGATAATTATGGAATGTCTTAAATGTAAGATCTCTAGTTGTAAAAAATATAAATGTTTTTTCTGAATAAAATTTTTAAATTTAAATATAAGTTCCTACACTAAGAAACGATAAATATTTATTGAAATGTGAAGAAGAAGCCAAACCTGACTGCTTTCTCTAGGATAGCATATTTAACCTATTGTAGGTCTATAAGTGAAATGGAGACCAAAATCGATAAGAACCGGTATATAATGAAGCATTAACATACTTGGCAAGTCTCGGCAAGCTTCCACAAGTTGGTATTAGATCGAAGCAACAACCTGTAAATACATCGCAAGCTACACTCGTATCAGCAACAAGCTCTCGCAAGTCAGGCCAAACACATTATAAAGCTTGTTCTTGTAGACTATGACAATTGGGGTATGGTTTGACATGTGGTTTATTTGGTGGAAAACGTATGAATGGTAAACGAGAGATGCCAGTTCAAGTCCCGTTTAGTTCAATTAAGACATTTCTGAATATATATCATTTTTAGAGATGGAGCGCAGCGTCTGCTTGTAAACGCGCCGGTTTATTGATTCGTTTCTCACTCGAGGTGGATTTTTTTATTTCCATTGGCTTCGCTCTGGCAATTGGGCAGAGCGCGGCGTTGAGTTCCATCACTCAAAACTCAATGCCTCCAAAGGCGAAACTAACAGTTCCTGCGGTTCCCTCTGCCTATCCTGCTATGAGCGGGATAACGCGTGAAGCTAAAACAAATCGCTTTTTCTATTAAAAAATCCTCCACCCATCTACGTCAAGATTTCTAAAACAGTATTTGAAATGGTAGTTGGTTCGATTCCAATACATAATTGAAGTATAAACAAACATTACAAGATGTATCGATCATCTAACAAAGCTATTTTTGTGTTGTTATTTTCTACTTTGTTTATAACAGTGGCTCCCAAACTTATACAGGGAAAGCGTCATTTTTATAACTTAATATTTTATTTCTATTGAAAACTACGAAGAAAGCAGGGACTAAGCAACGGAGTGTCTTAACACTAGGTTCATATGGTCCCTGCATGTGCGGGATAAAGCGTGAAGCTGAAAAAAAAAATAAAAAATAAATCTCTTACTGAATCACTTTAGTCGTCAGCTAAAAGAAAATTATCTTCAAATATCTTGGAATTAAGAAATTGAGTAGTCGTTGTAAAGTTAAAGCAGTTTTTGTCCTCATTCTCAAAAAAGACCGGGTAACAGATCCAAAGGATATTTCATGATTAGCAATAGGTACTTCAGGCGGAATTGCCATTTAAAATGGCGCACCCTAATTCACGACTGGTCTCCAGCACTATTAAAATTCTACCTGAATGCGTTCCAAATGACTCTTCCAGATCAAAGTAATTTAGTAAGATGGGGTAAAGCTACCGATAAATCTTGCTACATCTGTAAAGAGGCTGTGGGGACAGCTAAACATATGCTGGTGGGGTGTAGGGTACTCTTGGATAGTGGTCATTACTCGCGGCGCCATGACAAAGTACTAGAAATCATACGTGAAGCCGTTACTTTTTAGTAGCAAGAGCACGAAACATTACAACCAGCAAACGTTTAATAGAGTTTGTGAAAGAAGGTTCTTTTGAAAGACCCATACAAAAGCTAGATCCAACTCCTGAATGCACTTTTATTATAGAAGTACATTTCAACAACTTTCTAGTAATCAAAATGCGGCGTTGAGTTCCGTCATTCAACACGCTGACACAAATGGTGCGTGCAAAACGGAAAACGGAGTGTCTAAATACTGAGTTCTCTTTCCCTGCTATATGCGGGATACAGCGTGAAAGTAAAACAATAACTAAATCTAATGAAACCAGGCTAAGCTTCCTGAAACATATCTCTAGATAAACTTAAATCTGTACATGCTATAATAATTTTTAATGCTAGTTAATTCCTAAATACGCTCTATACGTAAATTAAATTTCTATTAAAAATATTTCCTTAACAAAATGACTCACGTTTTTTTTTGTTAAACAGTAAAATATAGGATATATTTTACTGTTTAACAAAAAAAAAACTCACAAGTTTGTGGGTTCAATTCCCACTCGGGGAGATGGATTTTTCTCTTTCCATTTTCTTTGCTTTGGAAACTAGGCAAAGCGCGGCGTTGAGTTCCCCACTCAATACGCAATGCCTCGAAAAAGGCGGAAAGCGGGGACGGAGAAAGCAGGGACTAAGCAACGGAGTGTCTTAACACTAGGTTCGTATAATTCCTGTGATAAAGAGTGAATTTAAAAAAAAAACGCCGTAGACATTAAAATTGTTTAAGCAAATTACACATTAAATTTTATCGACATTTAAAGGCGCCTCGTGATTTATATGAAGTCTGCGTTTACGACTTGTTTATTTTGAATAGTAAACGTTTCTTTGGTTATTTGATATTTTGAATATATTTTTTTTTAGTTTCACGCTTTATTTCGTACATAGCAGGGTAGGCAGCGGCATAGAGACAAGACACTCCGTTCCCTACTTTCTGATTTTTGACGTGACAACGTCTTAAATTAGGTTGTGCGGCTCGGAGTCAAATATGAAAATGGTAACGTAACGATGTGTCAACTGTCACCGAACTATGATCGGTGCGCCGCGCGTATCACTTGACACATGTACAATGTTTTAGTAAACAACATATATTTTCTATAGTTAAAATTTGTGCAATTTATATTATAATTATTAATCATATCAATAAATATTCTACCGAGAAAAAGACGTTGTCACGTAAAATTTTCGCCCGTAAAACCCACTTTACAGGCAACAATTTTTTTTTCGAGGTATTGTGTGTTAAGTGGCAGCACCAACGCCGCACTTTGTTTAGTTGCCAGAACGAAAAAATTGGAAAAATAAAAAAATACCCATCTTCCCTTCATGGGAATGGAACCCATAAACCATCGCGTTATAAGCAGACGCAACATCTCTGTGATACGACGGTCCTCAATATTAGGGTAGTGGGCAATGCCAGCTTGTACCGCTTTTCTAAACACAAGGTATCTATTGAGAATCTAGTGTTCAGGCTCTCCGTTTTTTAAATATATACGAAATCTCTCTATTGGCCCATTCGTCGAAGGTTATGGGTTTGGCACAGCCCATGCCGGATTCTTAAAGCTTCTTACTACATCTATTACAGAAACCGCATAATGTGAATATATTATCAAATTTCTTTAAGGTTATTTATATATTTATTATAAAACAATAACTTAAACTTATTTTATTACTTTTAGCTTCACGCTTTATCCCGCACAGAGGGAACCGCGGGAAACACAGTGTTAAGACATTCTGAAACGCGGCAAATCTCAACGCCGCGCTTTGCCTTGTTGCCTCCCCTCATGCGAATTGAACCCGTGAATAAAAATCGAAAACACGTGTAAATCCACAAACCAAAAGCTAGTATAGCATTAAAAATTACAAAAAGAGTACATTTTGCGAGTCTATCTATATATATTGAGCTATAATAAAATCTTTATAATGTTAGAATTACAAGACTCACCGTCTGCCGCTCCAGTGTGCTGGAATACGCCGCGCCGGTTTGACAGGTCGCGTTCCCGCCTAAATTTGACATTTGATTTTTTTTAATTTTATATTTAAATCTGACAGTGGTTTAATAATAACCAAATCAATTGTTTTAAAATAAAAATAATAATTATTTTATTTTTTTTAATTATAATTTGGGACTTTTTAAAAATGTGTCGAAAGTTATTTGTGTTTGCGTTTTTTGTATTATGTGTTGAGATTTTGGCGAAGGATGAAAAAAGTTATGCCAGTGCTGAGGTTAAGTCGACTGTGAATAAAATGGTATGGTTTTTTTTTTATTTTTAATAAATAATTAATTATTTTTTTATATGAAATAATAATAGTGTACAAATATTTTTATATTACATTTTAAATAGCAGAGGCGTAAGCGTCTGCCTGTAAATGGGGCGGGGTTTGAGGGTTCGATTCCCACTGGGGGAAGATGGATTTTTCTAATTCCATTTTCTTCGCTTTGAAAACTAGGTAAAGCGCGGCGTTGAGTTCCGCCACTCAACACGCAATGCCTCGAAAAAGGTGGAAAGTGGGGACGGAGAAAGCAGGAACTAAGCAACTGAGTGTCTTAGCACTAGGTTCATATGGGTCCTGCAGTTCCCTCTGCGTACCCTGCAATATGCGGGATTATGCGTGAAGCTAAAAAAAAAAAACAAAAAATAAAAATAAAAAATAAAATGTTTAAGTAAAGAGGTTCGGTTCACATATCAGGGAGTGAAATTAATGCCTTAAAAAGAAGAGAAGAGTGTCTTAACACTAGGCCTTCTCTACCAATCCTTGTAAAAGAGAGATAAGACGTCAAATTAAAAAAAAAAGACAACTTCATACGTCCGACGGAGAGCGAGCAAAAGCTGAGTTATTCTCTCTTAAGAAGCCATTATAAAAATCAATATTCAAAAGTAACAATAAATTTAAAATTTTTTACTGCCTTTTATTCCTTTGGTATGTATTTTTTTTACCTAAAACGATTTATCTTCATTCAACGCGGAGTTAAGTTCCGCTACTCAGAAAGAAAATGTCTCAAAAGTAATTTAAAAACTGAGTGTTTCAACTTGTCTACTAAACGCAGGAAAAAACGTGAAAATATCTTAATAGCGCTTTCACGCTTTTTCTCGCATGCTATGATAGCGTGTTCCATTTTTTTATTTCTCCCATTTTTTATTTTTTCATCTCCATCTTCAATTCGATCAAATCTTAGAATGTAATGGTTCAAGTAAAACTTTTCACCAACACCAAGTTTTGTCGGTTATACCAAAGTTGGTGGGAATCGAACCCACAGGTCTTTTAGTTTATGTCAGAGATGATCCTGACTAATGACTGAAGACTATGACGCCGTGTGTTTTAATTTCTGTCATTCATTATGTCTAAATCGACCCCATGTGGACCTTCTCTTATATGACGAATCGTTTGATGGTGATTCTCTCTACCAATAAATAATAATTAACAAATACTTATAAAGCTTCACGCTGTAACCCTGTTTTTCACGCCGTAACCCCTCGTTTTCACGCGTTAACCTTCTTATCTATGCCCATCGTGCTACATATGCGTTACACAGAGGTAACTTAGTGTTAGGACACTCCGTTTACTGCTTTCTGCCGTTTTGGAGCATTGCGTGTTGAGTGGGGGAACTCAACGCCGCGCTTTGTCTTGTTTCTAGAGCGCAGAAAACGGTAATAGAAAAATCCATCTTCCCCGAGTGGGAATCGAACTCACAAACGCACGCGTTGACGGTCCTCGACCCACTAATTTCTTTTATGTATATAAATAATCTTATATGTATGAATTTAGATTCACTAAATAATAGGGTAATTTAGGACATAGTGACGTATCTCTACGTAAAATTAATATTCGCACATAAACATCATTAGTTATTGGTTTGATTTTAGGTCAAGAACGTTTTCATTCCATTATATCTAAAACTAGTAATCTAAAGATGGCCGCTGCGTTTTGGCATGTTTACTTCACGCTTTATCCCGCATATAGCAGGATAGGCAGAGTGAAGCTCAATTATAAACACGCTTTTTCCCGCTTTTTGTTTATTTTTCGAGAATTTGTTACGAGATTGAGGCAATGTGGGATAATTGATAAAAAATATTCTTCTTAATCCCCCTAATCCTTTAAATATTTCTTATAATTTATTTTTTTAATAGCTTCAAGTACATAAGTCAAACTATAATAAGTATATGAAAGAACGCCTATTAACATACGACTTCATACATCATCCCCTCCTAGGTTCTTTTTTCAGCTAAGATTATGTCTTTCCCAGTTATTTCTTAAGTTAACGACTGTAACTTCTCTAAATATGTAGGATTTTCAAAGAAATAATATTAGAAATATCGAGTTTATCAATTAAAATCGATTAATGACAAAATAAAACAATAAAAAGGATAATACATCAAAAATGTCTTTTTTTAGCTTCACGCTGTATCCCGCACATGGCAGGGTAGGCAGAGGGAACTGCAGGAACTATACGAACCTAGTGTTAAGACACTCCGTTGCTTAGTCCCTGCTTTTATCCTATGCTTATAGGCCTAAAGTGAGGGTAGTTAAAATAAAAATTGACATGTACCTCAAAAACTAGAGTCGATGGATAGATACCACATATTGTTCGGAACGCTATAAATGAAAAAAAAAAGAAGAACATACCTACCATATTTTACCATTTCCATTTTCTTCGCTCTGGCAACTAGGCAAAACGCGGCGTTGAGTTCCGACACTCAACACGCAATGCCTCGAAAAAGGCAAAAAGCGGGGACGGAGAAAACAGGGACTAAGGAACCGAGTGTCTTAACACTAGGTTCCTATGACCCCTGCAGTTTCCTCTGCCTACCCTGCAATATGCGGGATAAAGCGTGAAGACATGAATAAAAAGATACCTACCATATGTTTGCATAATAGTGATGTAACGAATGTCATTTTTTTAACAGAAGACATATTGCATAAAAAAAAAGTTTCAAGAGATATAATGAGATTACGAGGTTAGGTTAATTATTTTTTGTATAGAAAACACAAAAAGTAAAGCGATTTCGATTTTAATAACGTATTATCGTCGTAATAATTTTACGTTTCTAACATCCAATATTCGCAAAACATTCGCGCAAATTTTTGCGAATACGAATGCGAATATTGGTTATAGATGAAACTACTTAGCGATTCATGGATTCACCGAGCGGGTGCCCATCGCGTTGTAGGAAGAGGAGCTCCGAGCAGCGCTTGGGACTTGTGACCCAAGTGTAGGTTTAAAGGGCCCCTTTAAAATGCATTAACGCTCACCTTCACTATGACATAGGACATGTGACATGGTACGTAAGGTTTCTGAACTTTCATCTGCCAACCTCGCTATGAGCGGGATAAAGCGTGAAGCTATAAAACAAATTTCGAATTGTCATTTAATAATTTCTGGAAGCAATCTTTATTTGCTTTAAGACTTTACGCCTTTGAACTTTGAAGCTAACTTCCGACATTTGTATATTTCTATATTACCTACTCACTTTAATTTAGAGGTCATTTTTGTATACAGGGAAAGTTATTTTCGTCTGTACATTGTGCGAATGAATAAGAAAATTAGTGATTACTCACTCCGTCTCATTCTCTCTCATATCATTTATTTATTTCACGCTTTATCCCGCACATGGCTGGGTAGGCAGAGGGAACCGCAGGAACTGTAGGAACCTAGTGTTAAGACACTCTGTTCTCTTTATTTTGCCTTTTTTGAGATATTGAGTGTTGAGTGGCGGAACTCAACGTTGTGTTTGCCTAGGTGCCAAAGCAATGAAAATGGAAATGAAAAGTCTATTTTTCCCTGGGAATTGAACCCACAATCTGTCGCTTTTACAGTTAGACGCTAGATCTCTGCGCCTTGACGAGTCACGACGTTGAGTTCCGCCACTAAATACGCTCTAAAATAGATGAAAAGCAGAGAACACAGTGTCTTAACACTAGGTTCCCGCGGTTCCTGCGGTTCCCTCTGCCTGTCCTGCTATATGCGGGATACAGCGTGAAGCAATTAAAAATTATTCTACTATATACAGAAAATTCTAGAAATAATATTCTAGATCCCAATTCCATGATCATAGTATTAAATAAATTTGCACAAAACTCTGGCACACGCGTCGATCGTATATAAGTGTTTCTGACACATTCATAATTTAAACGTTAATAAATATACATAAAATGCTATAATTTGGCCGTTTTAAATGTTTTTTTTTTCTATTTTCCTATTGTTTTGTTTATTATCACATACTGTGCTTTTTAAATCACTGGCTTTTACCAGCGACTTTG
>JAZFAU010000313.1:60000-97945 GCA_037178615.1 Dione vanillae | reverse complement strand
TTATTATTATTATGTAGTTTGAAGATTTTAAATTTGAATGTCAAAAAATCGAATCTAGGTTAAAAATAGTTGAATTTTGAATATGGAAAAAAATCAAATAAAAAAAAATTAATTTTTAATCCAAATTAAAAAAAAATCCGGATAAAAAAGAAATTATAAAAATACAGATCATTACATTACAAGAGTATTAAATTGGAACACAGATTAAAAATAAAATATTCGAACACAATTATACACTAAAAATGACTTTTAATAAAATTTTACAAAATCAAAACCAAAACGACACTAAGCTTCAATTCCTTTGGTTATAAATAAAGTTTCAGATAGTAAGTTAAGTCAAGTTAACGCTGTCTACCAGATAAAGTTGCTCAAACAGGTCTATCTGCCAGATATTTCTATCTGACACCTTTCAAACCAATATCTGTTAAATATTTTTGTGATTTTGGAAAAAATACTTAAAGGAAACATATAAAAATTTTGAACGCAGCTTTTTTCCTATCCTCAGTGTGGATTAACACTTTAAAAATCATAAAAATATTTAATAACAATAGCATTCTCTCGCCAAACGATTGTTCTTTGTAATGTCTTTGGGTAGCGGAAATTTGTAAGAATCTCCCTACAGAGATGATAACAACGATATAAGTTGTATAAAGCATATAAGAATTTCAACGCGGCGTGATGTAGAACGCATGGCTCAGTGGTGAGAGCGCCTGCACGGTTCGCAGGAGGGCGCGGGTTCGAGTCCTGCTGCGTTCAAATTTTTATATGTTTTCTTTAAGTACCAATATTTGTTGTTTATACGCCAGATAACACCTTATCTGGGACATTTGCTATCTAGAACTTTATCAGTACGTTGTGAAACCGCCCTAAAAAGGCTAAATTATGATCAATTATAATATTGAACGCACCTGATAAGTCGTACAAAGACTCTTGGCGTCATTGTAAGGCATATTATCCAAGTCTTCCGGTAACGATGGAAATTCGGGACCAGAGGGTTCCTGTGAAAGAGGGATTTTAAAGCAACATTTTTTTTAGCTTCACGTTTTATCCCGCATATTTCAGGAAAGGCAGGGGGAACTGCAGGAAAAATGAAATGACCTAGTGTTAAGACACTCCGTTGCTTAGTTCCTGCTTTCGCCGTCCCCACTTTCCACCTTTTTCGAGGTATTGTGTGTTGAGTGGCGGAACTCAACGCCGCGCTTTGCTTAGTTGCCAGAGCAAAGAAAATTGAAATAGAAAAATCCATCTTCCCCGAGTGGGAATCGAACCCACAAACCGTCGCGTTTACAGGCAGACGTTTACGTCCTAAAGAACTTTCTAAATATAACTTAATTTTGCACCTCATTAAACTTCTTAAGTTATTAATTTAATGTCTTCACGCTTTATCCCGCACATGGCAGGGTAGCATTGGGAACTGCAGGAACCATAGGAACGTAGTGTTAAGACACTCCGTTGCTTAGTCCCTGCTTTCTCCATTCCCTGCTTTCCGCCTTTTTCGGGGCATTTCGTGTTGACTGGCGGAATTCAACGCCGCGCTTTGCCTAGTTTATAGAGCAAAGAAAATGGAAAAAGAAAAATCCATGTTCCCCTCATAGGAATCGAACCGACAAGCCGTCGCGATGTTTATTTTATATCTCCTTTTAACTCACCGGCGGCAACAGGGGCAGGCGTCGAACCAAGTACTGCCATCTCGCGAACATGCTCTGTTTGCACAGCAATGAGGGGTGACCACTTTCTAATTTACCAGTAGTCGCATTTATTACTTCTGGAGACTGAAAATATATTTTTATTTACACATTTTTATACACACACGTGTGTGTGAGTGTGTGTGTGTACACACACTCACACTCACAAACACATTCACAAACACACTCACAAACACACTTACACACTCACTGACTCACTCACACACACACTCACACACACACTCACACACTCACTCACACACTCACTCACACACTCACACACACACACACTCGCACGCACGCACGCACGCACGTATACTCACACACACACACATACACACATACACACACAAAAATATAAAAATTCGAATTTCAAAAAGCACCAATATAACAATTAACTTTGCCAAAAAAAAAAATTCACAATATCATTAAAAACAATTAAAAAATTATTTATTCATATTTTTTCCAGCTTGACGCTTGTAGAATAAGCAGGGGGAGTACTTACAGAGAAGATATAAAAAATTAAACGCAACGGGATTTGAACCCGCGCCCTATTACGAACCGTGCAGGCGCTCTCACCACTGAGCCATGCGTTCTTCATCACGCCGCGTCGAAATTCTTATATGCTTTATACAACTTATTTCGTTGTTATTATCCCTGTAGGAAGATTCTTACTAATTTTCGCTACACAAAGATTATTAAAAAGAACTATAGTTTTGGCGAGAGAGAGAGAGAAAGAGAGTGAGAATAGTATTTCTATTAAACATTTTTATAATTTTAATAGTGTCAATCCACACTGAAATTTCCGCCTTATAAAATAGAATAACCAATCTTCCCCTTACGGGGAATCGAACCCACAACCTTCCCAAACACTCACCGGGGCTGTAATACTCCAGCATACACTAAACGAGGGGGCGCGGGCTGGTGTCCTGGCTTCCGTGCTGGCCGCCCTCGCCAGAAGCGGCCTCTGCAGCTCATAGGGCGGCGGAAGCGAGGAAATGAAGGATTCTATGCGACCGCATATTGCTCTGTCGACAAAAATATTTTTTTTCTTCACGCTTCTTTCCTTTGTAGCTTCACGCTTTATCCCGCTTATAGCTTGGTAGGCAGAGGGAACCGCAGGAACCGTGGGAATTTAGTGTTAATCCCTTTCTTCCCACTCGGGAAAGATAAATTTGTTCTATTTCCATTTTCTTCGCTCTGGCAACTAAGCAGAGCGCGGCGTTAAGTTCCGCCACTCAAAACGCAATGCCTCGTAAAAGGCGGAAAGCGAGCAACGGACGGTGTCTCAACACTAGGTACCCAAAGTTCCTGGGGTTCCCTCTGCCCACCTTTTTTTTTTTTTTTTTTTTTTTTTTTTTTTTTTTTTTTTTTTTTTTTTTTTTTTTTTTTTTTTTTTTTTTTTTTTTTTTTTTTTTTGTCGCTGGGAAAAAATGCCATTACGCATCCCCTTCCCGTCGGGGGACGGGAGAGGGGTATGTGGGACTCCCGGTAAAGGCGTTCCCGGTATACCCACTAAAAATACCCAGCGGCGCTCCGACCTCACCTGCGTGGAGAGGGCCTGGGAGTCCAAAGCGTCCAGGCCCCCGCCGGTGACTGCCCGCCCTACGGCAGGCCCCTCAGACCCCCCCTAGTGGGGAGGGGTCGTTACAATGGCCGGAGTGCACGGCCATTGTGGCCCGACGAGTGGGGTGATCCTGGAAATGCAGGCGGTGGCGCCCCCGCGCCTGTCGCCTGCGGATCACCCCCAGGGGCGGAGGGCGGCGGACGTTGTGTCCGCCGTCTTCTGCCCCTTCTTCGTCTGCGGAGCGGCGCCGCGAGAGGGTCATCCTCCCGCGTGCGCTCCGCCGCCTCCTTCTGTGACATTACGTCCTCACAGAAGGAGGCCACCGCCGCCCATGCCTCCTCCCCGCTCAGCATGGCGGCGACCACGCTGGGGAGCGTGAGGTCGGCCCCGACTACTGCCACCAGGGCGCGGCGAGGTTCAGCCCACGATGGGCACACCTCCAAGGTGTGCTCCGCCGTGTCCACCGCCGCCCCGCAGTGGTGGCACGCTGGAGACTCCTCCCTCCCGATCCGGTGCAGGTACGATCCGAAGCAACCATGCCCGGACAGCACCTGCACAAGACGCAGGGAGAGGGAGCCGTGCCGCCGATCGAGCCAATCGCCCAGGACGGGCCCGATGGCGTCCAGCAGCCGGCGACCGAACGCCGCGGAGGTGAGGTCCTCCGCCCACTGCCGAGTGACGGCGTCCCTCAGCTCCCGGCGGATTTCCTCCCGCTCCCCCGGATCCGGACGACGTTTCAGTGCCCTCTGACCCGCCGTCCACTCCCTCTGCCCACCTTGCTTTATGTGGGATAAAGCGTGAAGCTATAAAAAATATTAAAATTTGAAAAAGACACCGTCACGCAAACATGATAGTGTTAAGACACTATCTTTTCCACTTTATATATTAAGTTACCACAGCGAAGAAAATCGAAACGCATCTTCTCCACATGGGAATCGAACTCACAAACCATCGCGTTTACAGGTAGACTGTGCGCCTCGGTATAATTAATTAAAATAAGAATACAGTGAAAAGCAATTACCACCGGTTCACTAAAGTCAATGCCTCAGACCTGAGAAGGATCGGCGCAAGAAACTACGCGGGACTTTTTTTTAAATGGTCATATATTTTTACATTAATTCATTTTTCATAATGACACATTTGAAACAGACTGGAGCGAGCATTTCATTCCCAAGGTGTGTTGTCATTTAAAAAATCATTAATCAGGTAATAACCTTTAACACACAAACGTCTTTTCACAATTCTTTTAAATTGTGATATAGAGCATTGTTGGACGTTTTCTGGGATCCTATTGTAAAAGAGTACACACTGCCCCATGAAAGAATTGGGGGCTCGTTGCAATATAGTTATAGGCGATGTAAGTTAAGCCTATTTTTAGTATGATTTTTTTATAGCTTCACGGTTTATCCCCCACATAGCAGGGTAGGTAGAGGAAACCGCAGGAACCGTAGGAAGCTAGTGTTAAAACACTCCGTTCCCTACTTTGCCTAGTAAAATGGAAATGAAAAAATTCATCTACCCTCATGGGATCGAACCTACAAACCGTCACATTTACAGGCAGACGCTACATCTCTACGCCACTAAGGTTTTCATATATATATTGCCCAAGTAAGCGATAACACAAAAAACCATTTTACTCACACACATTATATTTTGAAACAATAACAAAACGGCCATTAATTTTTTTATTATTACATAAACGGCTGTATAATATTAAGTCATTGCTTATTACGTAATAAAAAAGTTACCAATGACGTAACGCTCCTTCGCTAGAAAATGTGGCGGGAAACCAGCCTCCGCCATTTCTATAATTTCCCGCCATTTCGTGTTTTACCGTGAAAGTGAACGGTTAATAAGACAAATATTTAGTTCTATTTTAAAAGTTTAATTTTTTAAAGGTTTTTTTTTTGTGTTTAAGAATGCAGGCGACAGTGCCGTTTGCGTGTTTCTTATCCTTAATACGTAAGCATTTATTTTTCTTTTTTTTTATAAAATATTTCAGCCTATGATTAAAATGTGCAGCATAAAGCGTGAATCCAAATTTCACTTCAGCAAGAATCGAACTCACATTTTTCGAAACAGTTTAAAATTTAATTTAACAATTTCTAAAAAATATTTTAAAAATAACAATTTAAACACAAAATATATTTAATAAGTAGGGAATTTACTCTACATTTTTACTTTCCGCAAATTTAGAATCACTACGACGGAAATTAAAGCTCGTATTGTGAAGCAATATTTATAATGTCAGAGAACGGAGTGTCTTAACATGTAAAAAATCTCTCCGCCTACCCTGCTATATAATATATTTTAATACCTAAATAAATTGTACGCAGCGTTAAACGAGGACGGTCGTGGCGCAGAGGCGTAAGCGTCTGCCTGTAAACGCGACGGTTTGTGGGTTCGATTCCCGCTCGGGGAAGATGGATTTTTCTATTTCCATTTTCTTCGCTCTGGAAACTAAGCAAAACGCGGCGTTGAGTTCCGCCACTCAACACGCAATGCCTCGAAAAAGGCGGAAAGCGGGGACGGAGAAAGCAGGGACTAAGCAACGGAGTGTCTTAACACTAGATTCATAAGGTTCCTGCAGTTCTGCGTACCCTGAAATTTGCGGGATAAAGCGTGAAGCTATAAAAAAAACACCGTTAAGCTCCGTAAAATAGTAGTTAAAAACTATATATATTTTTATATATATATAATAAATATACATATACATATACATATATATTTATTTATATATGTATATGTATATTTATTTTTCTCTATCCCAAGTCTGCTTTACAGTCTTTGCCACTCTAGTTAGTCACGCTTGACAAAATTAAAAAAAAATACCTTAAACAAGTACTAAAGTATGCCATGTATGTACATACATGACTAAACAGATTGCATTAGATCGCGGCATCATAAGTTTTCAGTGCGAAAAATTTCATTTCATAACATATAGCATGCGATGTACAACATATAAAGCGACAATATAGAGGTATATCACACAATTCTGCTTTGTTAATAATAAAAATAATAATTTGAAAGAAAAGATATAAAAAAAGACAATATAGTGGTTAATTAAAATAAATAAATATATATATATATATATATATATATATATATATATATATATATATATATATATATATATATATATATATATATATATATATATATATATATATATATATATATATATATATATATATATATATATATATATATATATATATATATATATAAACGCAGTGAGATTTGAACTTGCGCCTCTTTAAGCGTCCAAGAGGCCAAGAGGTCGTAGAGGCGCGAGTTCGCGAGTTGTGTTTTCTTTAAATATGTTTTCTATCTTAGTGTGGATTAACACTTAAAAAAACATAAATCATTTTTCCATCTTTAGTGTGAATTAACACGTTCAAAATATTTAAAAAAGAGGGTAGGCAGAAGTAAGTTAGAGTTAGGACACTCCGTTTCCAACTTTCCTACTGAATTTTTGAGATAAAGCGTGTCGAGTTGCGGAACTCAACACTGTGTTTTGCCTAGTTACCAGAGCAAGGAATATAAATATACAATTCCATCTCATATATATATATATATATATATATATATATATATATATATATATATATATATATATATATATATATATATATATATATATATATATATATATATATATATATATATATATATATATATATATATATATATATATATATATATATATATATATATATATATATATATAAACGCAGTGAGATTTGAACTTGCGCCTCTTTAAGCGTCCAAGAGGCCAAGAGGTCGTAGAGGCGCGAGTTCGCGAGTTGTGTTTTCTTTAAATATGTTTTCTATCTTAGTGTGGATTAACACTTAAAAAAACATAAATCATTTTTCCATCTTTAGTGTTAATTAACACGTTCAAAATATTTAAAAAAGAGGGTAGGCAGAAGTAAGTTAGAGTTAGGACACTCCGTTTCCAACTTTCCTACTGAATTTTTGAGATAAAGCGTGTCGAGTTGCGGAACTCAACACTGTGTTTTGCCTAGTTACCAGAGCAAGGAATATAAATATACAATTCCATCTCCCGTGATGGGAATCGAATCCTTAACCTTACCTTACCTTAAAACCTTAGCGATTACAACAAAACACTGTACCACTGCGAATTGAAGATCTCTAAGTAAGAATATAAGACAATTGGTAAAGTGTGAGTTAATCTCGCACATTGAGGGGTTCCGCACCAATTTCATAAATATAATATATATAGACCAAAAGGATTTTTTTAAAGCAAAAATGTATATTTTATTTTGAATCTCTTAAACTATGTACGTTTACGGACGAAAACTTAAGAAAAAGCTTTAAGCTTGTAACTAATACCGATCCCTTACAATTTTCAAATTTCTTGCAGAGTTTAACGCTGCGATATATTGGCCACTGGTCCTATTGACAATTTGTAACGCTTTCTATTCTAAATAGATTATTTCATTTACTCCAAGGCAAAGCGCGGCGTTAAGTTCTGTCACTCAATATGCACGCAATAACTAATAATTCAAAAGAAAACGTAGAAAAGAAAGTCTTGAATGTTGACACTAGATTACCCTGCTTTATGCGGGATAAAGCGAGAAAGCGTTGTTTTTATGTAACATATGTATGCAGGATACAGCGTGAAGATAAAAATTCGAATCTTCATTACATAACCGTCTAATATATAAAATATAAAAAAATAGCTTCACGCTTTATCCCGTTTATAACAAGGTAGGCAGAGAGAACTGTAGGAACCATCCGAACCTAGTGTTAAGACACTCCGTACACCGCTTTCCACCTTTCGAGGCATTGCGTTTTGAGTGGCGGATATCATCGCCGCGTGTTGCCTAATTGTCAGAACAAAGCAAATAGAAATATCCATCTTCCCCTAATGGGAATCGAACCCACAAACTGTTGCGTCTAGAAACGCTTCGCCTCTGCGCCACAACGTTAATAATATATAAAATTATCAAATTAATAAATACAACTTTCATTTATCTACAAGTTAAAGAGTTGTTATGTATATATGTGTCGGAAGTAAGATTTAATAACTTGTAAGGACAATATTACCGGTTACTGTTAAAGTTTCAGTTAGTTAATGATATCTACTAGATAAAAGCTGATAGTTCGACCTATCCATAGAATAAAGTTATATGTCATAATTAAATAAAAAGAAAATAATAATTGAGGACCGTCGTGGCGCAGAGGCGAAGCGTCTGCCTGTAAACGCGACAGCTTGTGGGTTCGATTCCCATGAGGGAAAGATGGATATTTCTATTTCCATTTTCTTCGCTCTGGAAACTAGGCAAAGCGCGGCGTTGAGTTTTGTCACTCAACACGCAATGCCTCGAAAACGGCGGAAAGCGGGGACGAAGAAAGCGCGAACTAAGCAACGGAGTGTCTTAACACTAGGTTCATATAGTTCCTGCAGTTCCCTCTGCCTACACTGCCATGTGCGGGATAAAGCATGAAGCTAAAGAAAAAAACAAAAAAAAACCATTTTAGGTGGATGCGAAGGTTTTGATAAAGGTACATCTAGTTTAGTGACAAAATTTAATATATAATTAAATCTTAAGTCAATAAAACAAAAAAGTAATGCACTTTTATGGACATATATAAGCTTATTCTACGGATAAGTGAAATTTAAACAGGTTTTTATCTGGTGGATACTTCAATATGTAAGTTTATCAAACAAAAATTTGTTATTTATTTGATGTATAAGGAACATATCCATATCCTTATCTGAGACTTTAAACATTTTTGGAGTATAGTGACGTAAGTGACTAAAGTGTCAGGGTAGACGGAGAGAGGAGAGACCGAGGCTCAATATCACGTTTTATAGTCTACACACACGAAATAGCTTGCATTCTTAGCCCGTACAAATGGCAATAAAAAGCATCGTCGGAAAATGAACCTACACTCTCGCGGTTACAAGAACCACTTTCTACACAATTATATAATATGGAAAACCTGTTGTGATATATATATGTAGATATAATTTAAGTGTTTTCCTTATAGCCTTGGTGTGGTAAAGGTATGTGAGGTTGTTAACGCGACGGTTGCTAGTTCGATTTCCGTGAGGGGGGAATTGTATACAATTGTTACTCTATAGTGACAATCTCTTGGTCCAAGAATCTACTAACTATATTAGATAAAAAAGATATTTTTATGGTAAAAACAACAGAAATATAATAAATAATCTATTTTAATTAAAAATTAAAAAAATGCAGTTATTGTGTTAAGTCATTGCATGTTTTTTCTTCACGCTTTATCCCGCACATAACAGGGTAGGCAGAGGGAACCGTGAAAGCCTAGTGTTAAGACACTCTATGCTTGACTGTTGAGTTGCGGAACTCAACGCCGCGCTTTGCCTAATTGCCAGAGCGAAGCGAAATGCAAATGAAAACATCTATCCACCTCTAATGGGAATCGAACCCACAAACCGTCGCGGTTAACTCTACGCCACGACCGTCTTATATATCATCATTACTTCTATGTACAATAAAATTAGAATTAAATTTAAAAAATACGTTTCATTAAGTATTTGCATATTGCATAGTGTTAAGACACTCCGTTTTTTAGTAGTACTTTTGCGTAGTGCCATTCACTAATACTTTTTAATCGTTTTTAGTTGATATACCTATATGAGTAATATCCGGGGTACCCAAAATATAGTTGATGATGTGTTTTTGTATGTGTGTGTAGGTATATAATTTATATATGTACGAGTATGTATGTATCTACGCCTAATGTTTATTTATTTATTTTTTTATGTTTAGCTTCCCTTATACCGCACAGGCAGGGCAGAGCGAAACTGCAGGACACCTAGCAAACTAGTGGTTAAGACACTCCGTTGACTTAGGTCCAGCTTTTGTCGTCTTTGCGCCTTTTCCGACGGCGTTACGTGTGGAGCTGGCGGAAATTCATTGCCCGCGCTTTGCGTCATTGCTTCGTATTCATTTTTGATATAGTTTCTTATTGTTAATTGATATACCTTTTTTTTTTGAGGTATAATAACAATATACGGGAAAAATATAGTTATATTATAGGATGTAACGAATATCCGCATTCGCATTCGCATTTAGGAATATTCGCAAGTTTTAACCCATTAGCATTCGTAGTCGCATTAGCAACAAATTATGACGAATGTTTTGCGAATGTCAGGAAAAGAAAAAAATTTGACGACGTAATACGTTATAAAATTTCAATCCAGTGTACTTTTGTTATTTAGTTTCAAAAAAAACCGTTTATTAACCTCGTAAATACATTATTATTAGTCTTTATATATCAATTTTTTGTAATGCAAATGAAACAAACAGAAATCAAATTCTCTCTCCATTTCTAAAAAGTTTTTCTAATCTCATGTTAGGTGTTTATGTTATAATCCAAACTGTTATTGTGCTTGCGTAAAAAAATGGAACCAAATTTACAAGATTTTTGAATATCGCATTCGCAATTCGCGAATGTTAAAAAATGACATTCGTTACAAGCATAGTGTGTTATGTATGTTGGCGGAGTATATATGTATAAAGTCGTATGTAGGTATACCCCCAGTAAGCACATATACTCACTAATGGCTTTATATAGGTATAGGCATCATATATTTGTTTATGTTTGACGTGTAACAGTTTATATATTCTATCTCACCTACCTTTTTTAATATATAAAGTGTTTATATTACCTTCTAAAGGTTTATCTGGAAGACATGGGCTAATAAGCCCGTAAGATCGACTTTTGGGTTCCTTTTTTTCTCTTTGTATGATGTCGTCATACGAATGTATCTGACAACGCCGCAACGACTATAGAGTAAATATTCAAGGCTATATACGACAAAATTAGTTAAGCAAGTATAAATAGTTTAGTCACAGGATCATTTTTCCCCATACCTATATTACACGCGCTGTGAACGCGTGAGGAAGTCACATTAAATACAAATGAAGTAAACATCGCGTACTCCAACAATACTATGAACGTTGTCAATCCCTGTCACCTTTCATTCAAAAAATGTTTTTATACTTCAAGGTCCACCAGGATCCAGTTCGAGAAAAGCCTACTACAAATGCACCAGTCAACAAAGGCGAAATGTCCTTTTGTCAGAGACCATATCGAAGTACGCCTTCCAGTTGTACACCAGGTAAGCCGGGGTTTGATTTCTAAGATATTTCAGAGGGGCGCTGGAGGAAACTAGTGTCTAAGACATTTCGTTCTCGTGTTTGCTACCTCTCAGAAGATGCGTGTTGAGTGGTGGAACTCAACCCGTTACCTAGTGCCAGAGCGGAAAAGAAAATGGAAAATAGGAAAAATCCATTCTTCCTGAGGGGATCCCCGATCAAAAAAGGCCATCGCAATTACAGCCAGGACAATGTTATTGATTTCTTGCACTTAGCACGGCGTTGGGTTTCCGCTACTCATACCAGCAATGTCTCGCAAGTTAGAAAGCGGGAAAATGGCAGTGCCAGAAACACAATAGGTTTTTTACTGCCTACTGCCAGGAATATAGTTTGAAGTCATTTACAACGGCATTCGGAAATTAAACCTTAAAACTCTCAAACTCTCTGCTGACCTTCAAATGCTTAAAGAGTATAGAAAAAGAAACAAAAAAGAACCTTTTTAGCGGAAATCCTAAATTATGGAAAACTTTTGCGAAATCCTAAAAATGGTACTACCCTAAATAAACTATACAAAAATTGGTATAAATCGATAAGAAACCCTAAAACCCAAGCAAAACCCCAAAAACCAAAAGGAAACCCAAAACCAAAGATCTAATACCTAATAACCATTATAACCAAAAATATACAGACACAACCCACGGCTTCCCCCACAATTCTGGTTGACGACGAGGATTGAACGACCTGTTTTCGTCGAGCATCGACTTCAATGATCGCACGGTCATATCTGCCACGCGGTGTCAGGAGACGGTGATGATGGAAGCGCTGTTTCCGTTGATGCTAAGAGAAGGTAAAGGTTTAGCGTTGAAGAAAAACAGATAGAACTTAGTGTTAAGACGCTCCGTTTCCGCTTAACATTCTGTTTTTAAAAAAAGCTATGAATGTTAAACATTGTTAGGCCATGCGAATAAACGAAATAAGTCCTGTATTAGCATATAAGAATTACGACGCACGGACGTGAAGAACGCACCGGATTAGTGGTAGAGCGCTTGAAAGTTTATGAAGAGGTCGCGGGTTCAATCCGCTGCGTTTAAAATTTTTTATGTTTTCTTACCGTATTAATGTTATCGAATGTGAAAGTAGTCTGGTAGTTGTAGTGTTACGGTTTAACACAAAACTTCTGAACGGATTCATATGGAAACTAGTTGCAGAAAATAACTTATAGAATCAGAATGACATATGGGAGCAGGAGTATGATGAAACGAGTTGCAATTTATTTTACTACATTAACCCTATTTCCGTGGACCTTATTCTATTTCATTTAGGAATGACAGCGTTGAGTTTAATAAGCCAAATGATATCACATCAATTAGGCCGGAGAGCTAAAATAGGTGAGTGTTTTACAACTACGTATCAATAAGCTGATTTATTACTAGGCAGCGTCTACTAAAATATTACTTAAATATAATCTGCTACCTATCTATAATCTTGAGCATACTCGATATGACTCTTGTTGGAAATCCCGACATGTACTACGTATTATTACGCGGCCCCAAGCGTTTGTGGGTTCGATTCTCCACGAGATGGAAGATGGATTATTTCTTTACTCTCACACTTTTCTCTCGCACTTCACACAAAACTAGGCAAAGCGCCCGCGCCGATGCAAGTCCCACCAACTCAACACCGCAAGTCCCTCACGACAACCAAGTGGGGGCAAACACGGGGACAGAGAATGCAGGGCCCCATTTTCTAGAAACGGAGTGTCTTAACACTTCGGTTATCTATCTGGTCCACTGCAGTTCCCCTCTGCCTAACACCTTGTCCAGCGTTGAGGAATAAAGCGCTCGATACTTTATACACAACACCAAAACTCTACACACCGCACCAGTATAGAATATTTGCGGTCCGGGTGGGGAAGCCGACCGCACTTTTTCCTTTTTTCCCCCCCGCTGGAAACCAGTGGCGGGTCACTAATTGGGGTTATTTATTTAACCACCACACATTGCACCGCTCACATCCACCGACCGGCGATCACAAACGTATATTTTATGGTAGGCACGCGCAACGCCTGGACTTAAGCGGTCCATGCTATTCTCAACCCACGCACCAGCCCGCCACCCTCCCCGGTATACGAGGAAGTGACGTGCCCAATTCCTAGACATACGTAATGCCCTTTTCAAGTGTACCAGTCTTTATCCTGTACTCATAATATGTATAATGGGTGTAGACTTTTGTACCGCTGATCTTAATTTGTAAACGCATTTTAGTATTAGAGCCTTTACAAACCTTGCGGATAAAATTCACAAACACAAAACAATTTACTTCTGAACAATAATACAAAGGTTCTTTTTCAAATAAAGTAAGTAAATTTTGTTCCCAAAATTTACCTAAAACGCTCATTTTTGTTTTGTAAACTTTATTGCAACCCGTGCGCTGCCCCTACACTCGTCTGTGAAGAGCGAGAAAGGGACATATTGTATTTCTCAGTTTCAGATGACATGTTTAAGAGCTATGTTGTAGTACCCCCCCGAGTGAGTGTTTTACGTCATTCGTTTTTAATGTTAGACTTCTCTCCACGATTATTAACAAGCCGCCGTTGTACCCCAATATTCGGGTGAACAATGGCATTACATTCACACCCCTTATCCTCGTGACACATAAACTTATTGTGATTTTAACTAATTTTTGTATATACGCTTGTATTATACTCCATCCTATACGGTATGTTTTAACAAAACGGCCGCTTCGCCTGATAACTTACACTCTGTTGAAACCCTTTTTATCGCCTTTGCTATATAAGAAACTTGGCTGCTAATATAATGAATTGGGATTGGTGATTTCTAATATTTTTTTATTTTCTTAAATTGATCCCTTTTTTTCCCGATCCGTGAAATTTAATTGTATAATTGTAGATTTTAGAAGAGAAAATTTCCTCAATGCAACGACCAGATAACTTGTCTTGACCACGACCTTCATGTATTACGCATTAGGCACAATGTTCAAAAGCCAAGAAAAGTCAGGCGTTTTCTCTTCAATGAACCGATACACTACCGATTACGTTATATTCCGTACCAACGTTTTATGTATTTACAGATGGTTAGAACTGTCAAAGACACACCTTGGCTAGCGCCTCATATAGTGCTGTGCGCGCTCCAGTACTGCTGGAGTAGCGGTTGTTCATGAAGCCCAGAAGGTAAAACAAAACTATTTACTATAACAAATCTTATAACTATATCGTTTACGCTTACAACAGAACTATAGCGGCGATAGGCTGAGAAGAACCTAGCTGTTAAGCGACACTCTGGTTTATATTTTTCGAAGATAAAAACAGTTCAATACATTAACACATCAAAACAACTTTTACTTCTACAACGATTAAATAATAATACCACTTTGAACCTGCTGAGGAATTACTTGACATTAGACTAAATACACAATTCCATTTTATAGCCCAGCCTTTCACCCTAAAAATTGGCATTTTGTTAATTCCAAGACCCCATTCCCCGATCTAAGATGCGTTAAACACAAACGATACTATACCACGTTACTAATTATTCATCATAGATCGAAAATATACCCTTATTGAATTTTTATTGGACCATGGTCGTGTATCCTTTTAGTATAAGGGTTTGGATCAGGCGTTGCCACTCTTCAAAAAGCTACCTGTAGCACCAGGAAGACGGGACGATGACCACAGTGAGTCAGGAATGTGTTGGACGTATTAATACGACGCGTGGACCTATTTGGTATGTCCCCCCCCCCCCGGGCCCTTGAGTGTCGGGCAGGGATTTGGGATCCTATAGGGGTTCAGGCATGCTCGATTGTTGCACGCATCCCAGATCTTGGGTTAGTTGCTGGTGATAGGATAGGCATAATGTTAGCGGTACCCTTGCCTCAAGCTTTAATTAACCCGCTAGAGGCTCGATGGGCTTGAAAAACAATAGTTGCTCTTAACTCGCTGCATTACGCATTTTAATCGAAGAAGTACGATTCTCTTTTAACTGACCCGAGCGCCATCAATTCGAGATTATAACATAATAACCCAAATATTAAAATGTAACACAACTAATTTGTCCACTATTAAAATAATCGGTCGCAACAAGGATCCTTGTTAGGACCTCAATTAGGACCGCATAGATCAACTAGTATTCCGGAATAATAAATCAATTTATCGATACTCCCCCCAATCATTCCGGCCTCGATCCCCCCTTGTGCTCCAATGTGACTCTTTTTAAATGTAATTAGTGAAACGACTATGTGACTTTTTAGTGACAGTATATTAGTACCTAGTGGCTGTACACTTTCCAGGATGAATCATCACAACCATCGGTCAGCGGACTCTAGCCCATATGGTGGGCTAATTTCGTACCGCAATCCATCTGGCATGCGCCACACCCTCTAGGAATTTGCTGAACCCATCACCACAAAATCAACCTATTGACACTATATGCTAAAGTATAGTATCCTTATTTTATCTTCATCAGTTGCTCCTGTTAGACCACTACGTACTTCCAGAAAACACACGGGACAACAAGGCATGCGCTTACCAATGCAGATACAAACAAAATAGCCAGGATCAGCCCTGAGGATTGGCGGTCGGTGAATGAAACAGTGTCCAAGGCTTTCTACTCCAAACTATTAAAGACATTACCCGGTACCATTTGTGAGCGCGAATCTCAACCCGCCGACGCTTTGTCGTATTTATGGCCAACGTAATATCTTATTGGGACCGCCTCCGACGGGAGCTAAAGACACAAATAATGATGTAACCGGGTGGGATTCACTTCGTCTACTATATGCTCAAGACCCCCGCCTACCCATCTTAGCCGTTACACGACAGTACCCAAACCACGTAAACCGAATAGATACAACATATCTACCTCACTATTCATAATTCTTCTTTTAACTTTTTTTTCAATAATCCGACTATTCATGCAAAATGATAAAAGATTAACTATCACACACTCATAAAAATTTTGATTACGCTACCCCCCAGTTTGTAAACCCGTAAATCTCGCTCCAGACCCCTAGTCCTCATACGGCACCACAAAAAAATTATGATTTCCAATTGGGCTATTTGATACAAACTGGGACAGTAGCGTTACTGTGACGTTCTCTGTATTCTCGGTTAATGCCTACGAACCAGCAGAACATAGTGGGGGAGTACGACGTTTTGTACCTTAAACACATGTCTATGACCCTGCTTTTATTATGCTACGCGGGATATAGCTTGAAAAAAAAACTTAATGAATATCTATTCCAGGTTTCCTGCTATGCCATGGCGTCTATTCATGTCATCTTTAGCGACGCCCAGCGCCGCCTGTACAGTAGTCGCTCACACTTCAAAGCGACACGGTTCCTGCCTAACAGTGGCCGAGGCAGATTTTAGAGGCGACTACGTTCTGGACGCGCAAGACCCCCATATGGGTGATGGCTGTCGACCTTCTAACGCTGAGAGTTTTTGGGATTTATGGGGATCTTGAAACATTGTTGCAAGTAGAGAACTTGCCGGTTGGTTTGCGTATCTTACACTTTAAGGTCATTGCAACGGTCCTTGCGCGATAGTGCAAAGCAATCGTTGTTTGATTTACTAGCAGCAGGGGTTCGTCATTCCTTCACTCACTCGCCCAAGTTAACTTGTTTCTACGCGCTATCCTCCATGTTAGATATTCCGCAATTAAGCCATCCGAATGCATTCAACTTTAGAGGTGATCCACCTTTACATTTCGAAACATCCTGCCTAGCACATAACCAAAACACACACACCCAATAATCGGGACGATTTGCTCTTAAAAAATATAATATTCCTTCTGTGAGCAATACACCATTGGGATCAACAAGGTAGCACAACAGTGGCTAATCACGGTTTGCCATCTCTAATCTTCCTCCCGGTTCCCATCACGAAGCCCTATCTATCTTATCTCTCACCAAATTCTTGCTCCCTTTTCCTCTTCCCACACTACTACTTTCTTAGTCTTCCCATTATTATAACTTTTACAAGATCTAATTCCTGCTCAAATTCAGATACAAATAATGTGATACAGCACAAATATCTCTTAAACAGGTGAGACTACACACACATAACTCAGAATGGAAAACTTTGTCGAACCATATTACAACCAAACGCACACCCTCCAAAAAGCCGTTTTTCACGCAGACTACAACATCCCTAATTATAACTCACATCATTGCACAGGACCCTGAAACACCATACGCACCTTATCAGCGTAAACCCACCCTTAAAGGGAACCTATACCCAAAAACGCCCACACTCCTCTTAATTCGCACCACAATAGGATTCAAACATTTGGCCTTTCGACACATAGTCACCACAAACTAAACAACACATAGACCACCGACGGCTTCTATCATCTCCTAAGCCCGATAATGCCTACTCCATATGGTGTACCAAATCTTGGAGTTTTGTTAAACACCCACACAAGTATTCCAGGATTACCCCGTGATCAGCGAGCTTACGCCCTCTGATAACAACTGTCGATGGAGAACACTACTTACCACTCCAGCCCCCCAACACACTCTATCGGGACTTCCCCGGTTCCCCCCAAAAAAAAAAAAAAAAAAAAAAAAAAAAAAAAAAAAAAAAAAAAAAAAAAAAAAAAAAAAAAAAAAAAAAAAAAAAAAAAAAAAAAAAAAAAAAAAAAAAAAAAAAAAAAAAAAAAAAAAAAAAAAAAAAAAAAAAAAAAAAAAAAAAAAAAAAAAAAAAAAAAAAAAAAAAAAAAAAAAAAAAAAAAAAAAAAAAAAAAAAAAAAAAAAAAAAAAAAAAAAAAAAAAAAAAAAAAAAAAAAAAAAAAAAAAAAAAAAAAAAAAAAAAAAAAAAAAAAAAAAAAAAAAAA
The DNA here is from genome assembly GCA_037178615.1 of Dione vanillae. NCBI lineage: Eukaryota > Metazoa > Arthropoda > Insecta > Lepidoptera > Nymphalidae > Dione > Dione vanillae. The sequence goes on along the minus strand of JAZFAU010000313.1, from coordinate 79,728 downwards.
AAAAAAAAAAAAAAAAAAAAAAAAAAAAAAAAAAAAAAAAAAAAAAAAAAAAAAAAAAAAAAAAAAAAAAAAAAAAAAAAAAAAAAAAAAAAAAAAAAAAAAAAAAAAAAAAAAAAAAAAAAAAAAAAAAAAAAAAAAAAAAAAAAAAAAAAAAAAAAAAAAAAAAAAAAAAAAAAAAAAAAAAAAAAAAAAAAAAAAAAAAAAAAAAAAAAAAAAAAAAAAAAAAAAAAAAAAAAAAAAAAAAAAAAAAAAAAAAAAAAAAAAAAAAAAAAAAAAAAAAAAAAAAAAAAAAAAAAAAAAAAAAAAAAAAAAAAAAAAAAAAAAAAAAAAAAAAAAAAAAAAAAAAAAAAAAAAAAAAAAAAAAAAAAAAAAAAAAAAAAAAAAAAAAAAAAAAAAAAAAAAAAAAAAAAAAAAAAAAAAAAAAAAAAAAAAAAAAAAAAAAAAAAAAAAAAAAAAAAAAAAAAAAAAAAAAAAAAAAAAAAAAAAAAAAAAAAAAAAAAAAAAAAAAAAAAAAAAAAAAAAAAAAAAAAAAACATTTATTTTTTTGCAATTTATAAAAAAATGTTCCATGAGAATTAAAGAAGTACAAAAATTCATTATATGTTTATACACATTCTGTGAGATATAACACCTAGTACAATTATTTTATGTGAACGTGTGCGTGTGTGTGTATGTAAGGTACGAGAGATGACGCTGTGTGTGTATAACTTATTACTACTAACTGTGTTGTGTTGTGTGTGGTGTGGTGGGGGGGGGGAGTTCTGTACGACTTACTTTCTCACATGCTTTACATGAAACACCACTGTATAGTGTGGATGTATAACACGTGTGTGTGGTTTCGGCTGATGAACAACAAACGGCTCCCGATGTCCGTATGAGTTGTGTAAGCATGGTGTGCGTAAACCCTCACATATCTCGCTCACTCCGAAACTCCCCTATACATGCATGTCTATACATGTTTGTGTGTGTGTGTGTTTGGTGGTGTGTGTTTGTGTTGTGTGTTTGTTGTGTATCCACATCCCTGTACATAATGGTATGCATGCCGCCGAGAGCCGAGGCACCAAGACCTCAAGTACACGTCCCATGAGTCGCGCAAGCATATCGCCCTGGACCACCACCACACACCAGCGATCCACCTTGTCCGTCAGGACTGTCAGAATACGCTCCCCCTATACCCAGCGGCCAATGAAAACGAATAGTCATACACTAAGACGCCTATAGAACATAGAAATTGGCATTTGACGCCGCAACTATGCGCTCTTCCATCATGTTGCCAGGGGGGATCGAAATTTTTTTAATTAGCTTCCCTAGCAGCCCCAGCCCCCGAAATGGAATCTTGAGACCTACGGCTTATAAATCATAAAGAATGAAAATCCCATCATTATGCTTTATTAAATTTGGTTTGGATTGGAAATCCGCATCTCTTTTGTACCGTGCAAGCGCGTCGCTAAGCCATACGTTCTTCACAACGTGTGTAGCAATTTATTTTTTTTATAACTTCACGCTTTAATCCCGCGTATAGTAGAGTAGTAATAGGGACGTTCAGAAACCATAGAAATCTAGTGTCAAGACACTCCGTTTCCATCTTTTGGCCCCACTTTCCGGCCTTTTCGTCGAGGCATTGACGTGGTTTGAGTGGCGAACCAACGCCGCGCTTTGCCTATTTTGCCAAAACACGAAATACAATAGAAAAACCGATCTCTACCTCTTCAAACCTACCTCCTAGAACATTGAACCCTCAAATCGCACATTTACAGTACTCTGGACCACAGACGGTTCCTTAAAATCGATTTTTATATGCTTTATACAACTTCTACAAAGAGCGGCGGGTTCAATCCATGCAATTAAAATTTTATATGTTTTCGTTAGCTATTTGCTGTCTTTAGTAGGAACCTGTAAAACCCTAGTAACATTAAAAAATACTTAAAGAAACAGAATAAAAATTTGAACGCAGCGGGACCTAATCCGCGCTCCATCCCTGCGAACCGGCAGCGCTCTCACCACTGAGCCATGCTTCTACATCACGCCGCGTTTGATTCTTATATCTTTTAATACAACTTAATATCGTTGTTTAGCATCTCTGAGGGAATTTTTAACAAATTTTTCCGCTACCCAAGACCTTACAAAGAACATCGTTTGGCGAGAGAGATACTATTGTTAAAATATTTTTTATTATTTTAAAAGGTGTAATCCACACTGATGATAGAAAAAAATACTTAAAGAAACATATAAAATTTCCTCATGTACTGGCTCAGTGGTGAAGCGCCCTGCACGGTTCGCAGGAGGGCGCGGGTTGAGTCCGCCCATGCGTTCACATTTTATATGTTTTTCTTTAAGTATTTTTTCTATCCTAAGTGTGGCGTACCTTTAAAATCATAAAAATACGTAAACTTTATACTCAAACACACGCACACACACACAACACACAAACACAGAAATTATAATTTGTTTTATGGAATATAATTTTAAAATTAAATCTTTTGTTTCTTCTTTTTTGCCACAGTTTTTTGTGCTTTAATATTTATGGAGCTATATCTCCACAAAAGCGGTTTCAACTTTTGCAATATCGACATTTTTCTTTAAAAGCTATCATTGCCTTTGTAATGCTGGAAATAAAGTAAAAAAAAGATAAAAAAAAATCACCCTGCACACGCCGTCCCGGTTTGGTAAACTATGTTAGAACAATTCTTGCCGTATGTTCCTTCCCCAGACTCATTTTGGTTCGAAGTTGGCCTCTGCTAATCTAAAGGTGAACGAAAGAACGAGTGAATTATAAATTTTCACTATTAACTCTATTTAATTGACGAATGAATATGAACTGAGACAAAAAAAAATATTATTTTTTACAACTTTCCACTATTATTGAACGCATGACTGACGGACTGATATAAAAATTCTTATTTTTACAAGACGTTCCACACGTTAATTATTCAACATTATGAACGAAATTTAACTGTAAAATAAAAATATTATTTTACAACGTTCATTATTAACACAATATCAGTGGACGAATGAATGATACTGTGAATTAAATTATTATTTTCCAATTGTCTTGTTTAACTTCAATATTATATTAAAGGAAAAAGCATTATATATTATTTGTTTCAAGCGTTTAACTAACTGCGCACACTTAGAGCGTCGAGTTTTCAAAACAAGTGAAATGATAAACGTTCAATATTATTAAACATTTAATTACACTAATGATTGACTGAATTAAATAAATATATTATTTTAACAACTTTCACGTGATTAACTCAATAATCTGAACGAATTAACAAATGACTGCTGGCGAAAACAATATTAGTTTTTAAACTGTTTCACCATTTAACTTCATATTATTGTGACTGAATGATGACTGACAGCGACAAAATTATTGAGTATTACAACTTTTATACTATACACTAAATATTATGGAATGAAAGACGACTGACTAGATAAATATTATTATTTCTCCAACTGTTCATTATTAACCCAATATTAGGTGAACGCATAATGAATGACTGGAGATAAAAAAATATAATTAATTGTACAACTGTCAATATTCACTCAATATTTTTTTCAGCTTCACGGCTTTTCCCTCAATAATTCATAAAGTAATTTCAGTCCTTATATTAGTATTTTGAGCAACCGTGCGTGGCCGCAATCTTCCTCGTCTGCCTGTAACGCAGACTTTTTGAAGGGTTAGATTGTTCCCCAAATGGGGAAGATATATGTTTTGGTACTTTATTTCTCTCTCTCTGGAACACTATGCAAATCACGTCGTTGAGTGTCCGCCACTCAACATATAGAGCGTTCCGCGAAAAAGACTGAAAGCGTAGACGGAGTAGCCGAGACGAAGCCACCACTAGTTCATATAGTTCCTGCGTTTCCCACCCCCTGCCTATCCTGGCCATGCGGGATACAGCGTGAAGCTAAACTAAGAATTACCTATTAGGTGTTTATCGGAGTTCCAGCTCGTGCTTTCATGGGTACTGAATCGCACGAGTCTGCAACCAGGAGCCAGTGTCACGTACAAGTGGCAGCTTGTCTGTCTGGTCGCAGCTGTTAGCCCCACCGTGAGTGGTTCCAGGGTCCGCATCCGGGATGGGAACCGTTGGTCTAATGTGAAAAAAAAAAGTTAGTAACAATATATCGAATATATTATATATTATATATATAGATATATATATAAATATACTATATATAAATATATATATATATATTATATTATATATATATATATATATATATATATATATATATATTTAATACTATATATATATAATATATATATATATGATCTTAATATATATATATTTTATATGATATATGTTAGATATTATATATATATTATATATCGTATATATTCTATTATATATAGTATAGGTAATATATAATATATATATATATATATAATATATATAATATAATAATATTAGATTTATATTATATATTTATCTAATATAATACTATATATATTGGTTGAATCTTATAAATCTATATCTAGTTATTTAATTATCATTAGATGTGTCAGAAATAGATTGCTTTAAAGCAACAGACCAGGCCATGTCATATATTTTTTAAAATACTTGTTTTTAAAATAATATAATATTAAGTTTGTTGTTTTTTTTCTTTTGTGTTTTTTCAATTTAAAAAAATATAATTTTATTACAATTACTATTTCATTTCAAAAATATATTATATTAATTCCCTGGCCCCAAAAACGTATCTTAAGGACAAAGTTGACGGCGTTTCGATACGCCAATAAAACAACGTGTTTAAAACGAGAAACAGGTGGTTTACACTTTCCCTCTGCCTAACCTTCCATGTGCGGGATAAAGCGTGAAGAAAAAAATTAACATCATACCCTTAAGCTCTGGCCGACATGAGTCATTGTGCGTAGAGAATGTCTCTGTATACCTCTACGGGAGCTGCCAACCTGACATAGAAAGAATAACAAATGATAATATTTATATAAAACTTTGATTAATCATAATAAAATTAAAAAAATGTTCATGGAAACTCATTCATTATAAGAAAATAGTTTTGTGTTTAATTTTGATCTTTATTCCTGTCGTCCTTTTGGTTTAGTTCATTCGTTGATATATAATATTTCTTTTTTAATCAATTTATTTTTCGTTTCTCTGTACATCTCTGTGGATGCCACCTAACAGATAAAAATATGAAAATATAAAAATTTAAGACTGTTTAATAAAAGTATAAATATAGAAAAAATAACATGCTTTAAGTAATATTAATAATAAAAATTAGCTCCTTTCGACGACTGATTTATTAGTTCAGATCTTCATTCCATCCTTCGTTAAAGTTCGTTCTTCGTTCATTATATTCCTAACATGAAACTGTAGAAATAGAGATAAGTATGAGCGAGCGTACACTGTACTGTCAAGCGGGACGGAGATATAGCTCTTTCTCCTTTCGGTTGTTTTTTGAATGCAAAGGTGACATAATTGACGACGTTTCAATATTAATCTGTAGTAAGAGATGTTTTACTCTTTGTATTTTAATGATGATCACCTCACGCGTTACCAGGGTGTGTAAATCTGGGAACTGGGAAACGATCCGTGACTAAACTAATTAATAATTTATTAAATAGTTTTTTTTGTATATATCCTCGAATATTTCCTAATAAGTGTTTTTGCTAATGCCGCCGTGTTCAGATACACCCTGTATATACATACTTATACGCTAATCATATATACCTATACCATGAACATATTATAATTCCATATTTTACCTCAGCATGAGGCTATCGTTGACCCCGTCCGTCCTCTCACATACATGTGTTCCCCCGACACACATGTTAGTTCCCCCGGTCGTTTACTCTGTTACTTATACTATCTTGGCATTACCTGTAAAGATAAAATCATGGTAAAACAAGTAAAAGCAGGTAACGCAAGGTAACTGCATTTGGACAGGTAAGACCTACTAAAAAGACTTACCTTATCCCCCCTCTAAATTTTTATTTTCTATATCATTACACCATACCCGCGAGGAACTTTCCGTTTGTGAATGAACTAAATCCGCCCTCGCATCAATTGATTGTTTTTCATTCACCATCTCCAGAAAAAAATAAAAAAGACAGTTTTAATCTTGTTGTTTCTCAATACGTCGATATGGTGGTTTGTTGGGTGGGTTCGATATCCCCGTTAGGGGAGAATTGATTTTCCATTTCCATTACCTTGCGCTCTGGAAAGTAGGCAAGGCCTAGCGCCCTTGATTCCATCACTCCAACACGAAATGCCGCGATACGAGGCGGAAAGTGGGACGGAGAAAGGCAGGGATAAGCGACGGAATTGTGTTACTCTAGAATACTATGGTTCCTGCAGTCCCTCTGCCTCCCCTGCCATGTGCGGGATAAAGCGTGAAGCATCAAAAAAATATATATATATAATAATACATATTATTATAATATATGAAATATATTTTTTTAACCGTGATTATCATACATACATAGGAACGCAAGCGCTAAAACTCTAAACATAACCCCTCACTCACTTATCAATATGGTCCGCCTAATATTTGTGACACCATCGGTTGGAGTAAGGTCTTAGCAGGTTGTTCGGTGTTTTATATCGCGTTAGTTCCCCTAAAGCCGGCCCTACCGCCGCAACTTAGCCACCTTTTTCTACTAGACCTGGAAAAAATTTGTCAAAAAAAAATTTCTTTAGTTCACACTCATTTTTTGAACTAACTGAGTTGAAATGGTTATAATAGTTTAAGGTATTGAAAATTGTGAAACTACATGAATGGATGTTTTAAGCACTAGGTTCTAGGTGGCTGCAGGCCCTCGCCTACCTGCCGTGTGCGGATAAAGCGTAAGCTTAAAAAAAATCTTTCTCCCTACTTTCCACCCAATTTTTGGAGATTTTTCATGATGATAGAAACCGATCTTGTGTACTTATTAACAGACTGAATAATTATTTTACTTTTTTACTATAAAATTATGTTTTTATTAGATTTTAATAACAGTTTAACCTACTCACATATTTAAAAATAAAATAAAAATCGGTTTATGTATTTTGTTACACCTTTCAACATAAAAACGCCTACTGAATGGACTAATTGTTGACAGTTTTGCAGTAACTTATATACTTTAATGCATATACTTATGTTTCTAATATATAATATAGATATATATATAATACTATATATGTTATCTCTATATATATATATATAATATATAGATTATATATATATATATCTATAGATATATATTTATTATTGTGTGGTATATATATATATAATATATATATAGTCTATATCTTATATATAATATATATATATATGTTATCTCTATAGTTATAATATGAGATATATGTATCTCTACAATATAGATCTACATGGCTACATCTTTATATACTCACCAAATCCTTGCACAAAAACGTGATCTTTATTTTGACGACCACTTTTTGAACGCATGCTAATTGACTCAGGGTGTGCCGGTGCTACACAGAAACGCGGAAAAAAGACAACAATAGGGAAATCAACACCGTATCAGGAACAATTAAAACGCAATAACATTAATTTTTAAATATATTTATAATTATATCGCATTAACTAATGATAATGAAAAAAAAAGCTAAAAACGAAAAGTTTACACAGTGTGACGTCACTTCCCTGTTAATGTTGCAACAGTAGGATAAAAAATACTTATTTAATACGATTGCCAACCCCCTGAGTTTTCTTAGAACTGGCAACCTTTAAAGCATTATATTTAAAAAATAAGTTAAATTTTGAACATTGAACTCTTTTCCCAATACTATTGAGTATACATTTCATTCATTTGGCCATTTGTTTTCACGATTTTGGCGGCAAATTGAAAATTGTCTTGCACAGTCCCGATGAATTTGAAGCCGTAAAATTTTTTCGTTCAATATTTTTTATGACGTGCGATGTCATATAAAGTCACACGAACGTGATTATAACTTTCGATTGGCTTTTCACGATTGAAGCCCCATCTCGGCCACCTTTTAACAACTGGTTTAAATTTAAACTCATTCAAACGTGGTCGAACTGAATCGCACCGATGATTTGCGTGAGGCGGCTTCTAACAGCGGACGACTGAAGAGTATATCAGTGTTTGGGCGCTATGATAGAGATTGACAAAAGAGTTACCTATCAGCGATTCTAACAAGTCTAGGCATAGGTATATCAGTGCACAACTCCTTCCTGAAATTTAGGGCGGTCAGAGCTTTTGATGCCCGCTGGATCCCGCAATTATATGCCCGCGGCTCAAACTCCGCCGGTTGGATTGGCCGCGAAATGATCCAAAATAAAGGAGGTGACGTCACATGTGTGTTCGACATACTAACGGGTGACGAAGCTGGATTTATGTTATGATCCGGAAACAAGACAGTCTGCTCAGTGGGGTGTTTCCTTCCGAAGAGTTGGCCAACTAAAGTGAGAGAGGCGCGTTTTGGACAAGATGGGTGGCACTTCTTTCTTCGGAAGACAGATCATTACGCGCAGTTTTCCCTTAGGGATCAGAAAACGTTTTAATGCGAGTGGTACACTAACACTGTTTGCACTTGTCTTGGAAAAAGATCGAAGAAAACGACTCGCCAGGACCTCCTTCATCACAGACATGCCGACGTCGCACACCGCCAAGCCAAACGATCGCTATTGGCGACGTTTAACGTGGGAATTTACTATGTCACCCCCGTAAGCCCCGACCTCGTCACCCTGTGATTTTTTATTTATCCCGAAAATAAAAGAAAAACCTTCGATGAAAACTTGTAATGGAACGCCGAGAAGCATGGCTGGAGTTTTCAAAACGGCCGTTAAGGATACCCCTAAGGCCGAGTGGAGCAAGGTGCTTTTCATCCAATGGTCCATCGAATGCAGCGATGTATTGGATGTAAATGGACGCTATTTGAAACCTGTTTATAATAACTCATAACTTGCTAAAAGCTTAGTTTTTGATTTTCTAAAGCACACTTTCCAGTTTAACCCTCGTAATATATATGTTAAATAAATAGATGACTTTATTATGAGGAGAAATAAAATTATTTTTCATTATTTTTCCCGGTTCGAGGGGCGGAGTTAAAATGTACAAGTATGTGCCGTAATCTACTTTCTTTTTTAATCGTCATGATAATTGTCCTACGTTTTTTTTTGATTTACTTTCATGTCAAATCCGCTATTATCATAAAATATAACTAAAGACCCATTCAAAAGAATACAAGTTAAAACTTTTTTTTTTCCACATTTATATTTTCTACTTGAGCTAAATAAAACCTTTACACAGTGACATTACGGCAAAACCAATCTCATAGAAAATAGAAAGTGGATTCACTGATTTCTTTTTTTCAACACCTTTCAAACTGTTTTTGAGCAAATTTCATATATATAATCTATTTAGACTAACATTTTTGTTTTGATTATACAGTCTGTTCTAATATTTTAAAATTTTTCAATTATACGAATGGGTCCTAAACCATTAAGCAATTAATTTTTTTATATAAAAACACTCACCCTGTAACATTTCAGGGGGTCCCAATACCAAGTTCAGTCACGTTAATCCTGGGTACTTTCGTAGAGTGTGTTTATTGTGGATTTTATGTACCGGCGAAACGGAGAGCCGAATAAACCTTAAATGATTATATTTTTATTAATATATACATAAATTTATTAAAGAAATAGCATTAGAGTAAATACTATTTACTCAATAGAAACTCATTATCCACCCTCGAGTTATACGGATTTGGCGATTATTCGGACTACAGCACCCGATTTGAATTAATGTACCCCCCGCATGCAATTAACTATTTTTCAACAAATTTTTTTCAATATACGGGTGTATCTTACTCGGCGGCCATTATCAAAGCTCTTTATAGGGGTAAAATATTTCGAGGCTATATCCAAAAACTCTTTATCTTATTAATAGTTTTTTATCCCACAGCATCATATTTTTTTTTTCATTTCACGATATTTACACGGGCTGTGGTAATGCGGTGCGCAGGACATCATATAGATCCTATGAAGTTTGAATAAAGTTTAAACCGGCGTACTACAAAAATACTATCAAACGTTGTCATCTGTAAACTTCTCATTCCAAAAATAACCCAAAGAAAAAGAGCTATCTCTCTCGTCCCGCTCTGAACAGTACCGCTGTACGCTCAAGCGTCTACTTGACTACTGGCGTTTTATTTTTGGAACAATGGTTTAATTTATTTATTATATTTGAAAACGTTTTATTATTTTGGAAAATTTTGCTTCATTTATAATTATTTACCACTTTACAAAGCTAGTTCTGCTATGCTTGAGCAATTAAGGTCAGACCATTCAGCCCCCCTGTACATTATTTTCTTATATAAGACCATTGTTCGTAGTAACGTGTGCTCAGAACCATTATCCCGATTATTCTACTTTCAATTTATCCAGCTTTTTCGATGATCCGATTCCTTACGATAATGTATATATAACGATAGCGATTGACGCGTCCTTACGATAAATACATATTAATAATGGTTGTTTGACTGTAAACACACCTCGTGTTCGAAACGCTAGGCCATTAATCAAAGAGAAGAAGAAAGAAAACACACCTGGTGCGGCGCTGAACTTATTAACATCGGCCGTTGAATCTGTATCCTAATTTAAACTTGCTGACACTAAAAAATTACCCATAAATACATTTAAAAACCTTATATTACAAGCACGGGCGTATAAGACGTTACCCAAGCAGTGAAATCCAATTTCATTTTTTTTGTCTTCACGCTTTATAACCCTACATGGCAGGGGTAGGCAGAGGAAACTGCAGGAACGCGCGGTTTTGTGGATTCGATTCCTATGAAAGATGGATTTTTCTACTTACATGTCCCCCTCTGCAATATCCACAGCTCTGCATTTCATTCCACCAATAAACGCAATGCCTCGAAAAGGCGAACGCGGGACGAGAAACTTTCACATTCAAAATTTTTTTCTATATATACCATATCATCACATATAACATAACCTTTACACATACCAGGATATTTGGGGCGGTCATCCCTAGTAAAACTCAGGTGCCGGTACCATAGTTTGGGAGAACACGTCCAGCTCGCGCCAGGGGGCGTTCAAACAGGTCTTGTCTGCAGCAGCACGAGCCTGGCGCCGCGTGCTGTGACCCCAACCCTCACAAGACATATCGGCTACCTTACAATGAAACGAGAAGAACCTTGTATAGTTTATAAGGAAATGTCGACGCGTGCGTGATGAATACGCAGGTCTCAGGTGTTTATTAACGCTGGCAAGTTTCGAGAAGTTCGAGGGTTTCTGTTCCAGCTGCGTTTCAAGTTTTTTATTATGTTTCTTTCTTTAAGTGTTTTTATTTTCATCGTCAAGTGTGGATTAACACTAAAATCACAAAAAAATTAAGAGAAGATCTATTTCGTTTCTCCCTACACTGAGACGATGTCGGAACAGTTCCTGGATTTCACCCATTCCATACACCCATCTCACTCTCTGTATCTAGCGGGTATACGGAGAACACCCTGCCATACCTCTTCAGCCTCGTCCCTACTAAATCCTTAACCATCTCATACTGCCCTCCGAGAGTTTTCCCAAGCGTTACCGTGACCTTCCTCCAGTATCTTCGATCCTGTGTTTTCCGAAAGTCCCCTAGTCCTCCACTTACAAGGTGTTACCACTATTTTTGCTTCCTATTTCATTACATAAAAGATCAAATTTGCGCATAATACCCCGCATTTACTCGTAGCACAATTAGGTGTTAACCTATTAGAACTCTTGCCATGACCCCCTTTCACCGCTCTTGGAGAGTGACTGACTCAAACGTCTCCTTCGTCTAACCGGAAGACGCATCAACCCCAACCACCGCATTTAACAGATAGATGGCTGTTTTACAATACCAATCGGTTGTTTCAAAAGATAATGTGTAAAGAGATGAGTGTCGAATCTACGTCAACAATGTAAATAAGTCGTTTCGCAGTTTCTCTCACGCATTGCCTTCTTCATTACAAACATTCCACACATTCTTCTTTATACAGAAGGAAAAATTAACATCTTAATGCTGAGTAAGAGACAGTAAAATAACGACCTTGGTTGACCTGCAAAAACACAGTATCGAGAGACTGGGAGGAAGGTCACGTAAAAATGGGATCTTCACTATCAGCCACGGATTCTAGTGGGAATTGACCCACATACACGCTGAGTTCTTACAGAAATATTAATGTAATTTCAGCAAAGAAGTACTAGGACTAATTATTGCTGACATCATTGTTACAACATCTGTGTAGAGAGTCATTATTATACAACATCTTATACAACATATCTATATAACATATATATACATCTATATGTACATTTTTATAGCTCCCAGCTCGATAGTCCACTTAAAGAATAATCAAAAAAAAAACTCCAAAATGTTGAAAAAAATAGAGGATAGAGAGTAACACAAAGAGACAAATAGAGAGAGAGAGAATCTCAAGACAAGATAAACATTAACACTTACGGAAACCCCACCCAAAACTTTGTTATGATCACTCCAGTTCTCCCATAATCCCCTGAATAAAACCCATCCGAATATTCGTTAAAAATCGATATTGGATTTTTATAAATTTCAATTCGTCAAAATCCGTTCTACGTTTTAAATCCACCATTTTATGGGCTACAGCCTACGAGCTATAGTTATGTTTCTTACATGAACTATATGGCACTTAAAAAGACTTTATTTGTCACGTTAATCGTTATAATTTCGGAATCGCTCCTCCTTGCCTACTCTCCAAACACAACTATTATATGAATTTTAAAAAAAAAAGCAACGTATAAGCTTTTACTTTCACTTTCGGTCGTTCGATGTCCGGAATACTCTCTTACCCTCCAACCATGGCGCTATTATATAGGGAAATTTTTAAGGAAAATAATATTTCTTGAAAATTTACCTTTCTTTCTTTCTTCGCTTATTTTATAAACACGAACGGCGAGAACACGTATAGTTTTAAACTACGGCCGATCTCAACTAACATACTACAGTCAAACGAGATATCTACCAGAGCTTTCTTAATACTTAAACTAAACTGTTACCATGGGGACCGTGCACTAACAAAGAGAATAGACCAATACACTTTAGGTAAATACAGATAATATTCGATATCTCCTAGTTAAACGTGTCCCTCCGTTCGTTGCATCCTCTAACTAACACTGTATATTAAAAGTTATATTATTTTGAATTTTTTTTTTTAATGAAATATAGTAAAACCGATTTGTTTCTTCCAGAATTATATTAGCTAATTTGAATAATATGTGATATATATTAATTATATCATGTTTAAAATACGAATACTAACTTACCGAACGCAATTGATTGTGACATTTATTTGACAGCAGATTGCAGTATTCAAGATTGAAACAATATAAATAAGAAAAAAAAAATGGTTGCCTGTAAAGTGGGTTTTACGGCGAAAATTACGTGACAACATCTTTTCTCGGTAATATTTATTGATAGATTAATATTAATATAAATTGCACAATTTAACTATAGAAGATTAATTTTTGTTTTACTAAAACATTGATACATGTGTCAAGTGATAACGCGCGGCGGACCGATCTATTTGTCGGTGACAGTTGACACATCGTTTTACGTTTCCTTTTTTCATATGTTACTCCGAGCCGCCAACCTATTTAAGACATTGTCACGTTTCACAAATCATTATTTACTATTTAAGTGTTTCTCGTAAAGGTTAAATAATGATTAAATGGTCATGTGGTTTTTTCCGTGAAATTATTTCACATATGTGGAGTTTTAGGAGTTAGGCTTGTGCGTTACCGTCCGTGCGCCATTTGTACAATATTAAGACCGATATATTGATTCTGTTTTGAGATTTTTAAAAAGGAAAATCGATTACAATTTTAAAGTTTACTTCGAAGATGGCTGATTCTAGTAAATATTTTTCCTGTTTATATCTTGCATTTAGCTTTGTTTGACCATTCCTTATGAATGTGGATTGAGAACTTTCACTTTATTTAAATTAAGCGAAAACGCTGACCAAAGACAGCTCACTCTCCGTGCCACCGATAATAAATTAAAAGAAGAGGCGTGGACTCGATGCGCAGTAGTTTATTGTATACCCGAGAAACAACTTGTCTGACACTTTAAAAAAGTGCAAGAAAACAATCTAACTATCGGTCCTTAATACTACCTTTTATGATCTAGTCATATTGAATTCTGAATTTTTTATAACACCTTATAAACTTGTAATTCACACACTATTTTTTAAACCTATAAAAATGATGTTCTCTTTACAACATAATAAATAATATACTAAAAATTTGTTTTTACATTGCAGAATGAATTAAAAGTAATGAATAATGGATTTCTGGGAGCACTTTATATTTCTAATGATTTGTTTTAATCATGAATGGTAAAGGACTATGCATAAAATGCTATTTATAAGTATGTATATATTTTTTTTTTTTTTAGCTTCACGCTTTATCCCGCACACGGCAGGGTAGCAGAGGAACTGCAGGAACCATAGTCCTTAGTTTAAGCCGCCCGTTTCTCAGTCCCCTGCTTCTCCAACCCCTCTTTATATCTCGTTTAATACTATATTATTTGGTAATCCATAGTTAATATAATAGATTTTTACAGTTAATAAACGCAGGAGCTTTCAGAGGCGTCCGGAAGTATAAGGGTTACAATTTATGGAGTAGCGGCTTGTGTCAGGGCAAAGATTGAAACGTATTGCAAAACTAAATAATAGAGTTCAAAAATAAAAAAATGATTTCAATGCTTAAAATTAGATTAAATAAACCTTTTTTTTTGCTTCACGCTTTATCCCCACAAAGGCATGCGTAGGCAGAGGGACTGCAGGGACCGTGGGAACCTAGTGTTAAGACCTCCTTTGCTTATTGCTCCGTTTGCGGGACGGATACATAAAAACATTAAAGTTAATATGACTGAGGTATAAATTACTGATATTATTTTTAATAATTTGTATAGGAATAAAGAAGTATATATATGATCCGTTGTTTTTTTTTTTTGCATTATATCCGTGAAGGTTAAACTTTGGTCTTGTCATGTAGATTTTATTTACGTTTAAATATTAATTTGATAATTTGTTTTTACTATTTTCATTTGTATAATGAGTTAACCCGATATGTTCATCTAAAAAAGAAGTGCTTGATTTAATTTAGTATATTATAGTTACCACCTAGACATATATTATAACGGCAGTTCATGCCAATTAAAAAATTTTCTATAAATTTTGTTGTCTAACAATATGAGGTTGTTGACGTTAACTTTCCGTCACGGATATTTTTAGACTCCTCACACCTTATCCTTCCACTCAGGTCACTCTTTTTTTTTTTTTATATAATATAGTTTGACACGAGCTGACATAATCACCTGATGTAAATGATACTGCCGGCCCTGGGACATTTTGCAACACTCAGAGGAGTCACAAAATGCTTTGCCGGCCTTTTTAAATTGAATACGCTCGTTTCTTCTTGAAGGTCTGCAGGCGTATCTGTCCGGAAATCCGCATGCGGCAACTCCGTCCCAATTTTGTGGTGCGGGGCAGAAAGTCATTATAATTATTTTAACTGGCAAATGTTGTCTAAGCAACAGAGTGTCTTAACACTAGGTTCCCACAGTCCCTGCATTCCCTGCTGCCCTACCCCTGCTAGATGCGGATAAGTGGTAAGCAAATAGGATTATTTTTCTAATAATATAAACACAAAGTACTATAACTTGTACTTTACCGCGAGGACTTAACTCTCCATTGATGGTATTTATTTAATTAAGTTTAGTAACTAGTTCATCACACTATTTTATTATTTTGATTAAATTAAATCAACGGTCCCCTGTAAACTCCAGTAGTATAATAATTTTATTCGATTTTTTTTAATTTTCTACTGTTTCTGATTGCATCAGAATTCCTTCACCGACCAAAGGCTTATTTTTTATTAACTCGAAAGTTGTTCTTTACACTAACGAATTATCCGCCGAATTCGGAGCGATATAAAATTTGTTGACCGCTTAGTTTTAAAACAACCTCAATTTAAATGACAGTGCGTTTTTGAAATCATATAGCTCTGGTATTTATTTTTTTGTTTTTTTTTTTTATTTATATTATTGATGGATTTTCCCTTAGAACCATTAAGATGATCACATGTGTATGTCAGATAGAGCGAACGGAGGAGTGTCAGAGGAGCCCGATTCGATAATAAATATCGAATTGAGCCCCTCTGAAACCTACACACTCCTCAATTTAAAACTAAAGTCACGAGGGTTCCAAGCGCTGGTTCCTGGTTCCTGATGTGAAGAGCCCACAACAAACTCAACCAGGTTTCCCTAAACCTATTGTGATCACTTCACAAACGTTATTCTAACGAGGGCACTAGCCCTCCCAAAGATAGTTTAATCGCGACGATATAAATTTCGATCTATCTTTGTTTATTGAAACGCAAATGTGACGTTTTGCCTAATGGCGGTAACCAATTTGACAGATTGTTGATTTTTTTTTTAGCTTCACGCTTTATCCCGCACACGGCAGGGTAGGCAGAGGAACTGCAGGAACCTTTCGACCTTAGTGTTAAGACACTCCGTTACTTAGTCCCTGCTTACTCCCCGCTTGTCCCCGCTTTCCGCCGTTATCGAGGCATTGCGTGATGAGTGTTGAAAAATTAAAAAGTACAAGCTACTTAATTTAACTCATCCTCACCATATTTATCATTTTAAACTACCCTCATTTTGAAACATATAAAAATTTGAACGCAGCGGGAATTGAATGCGTGCCCTCTTGCAGCGCAAGCACTCTGACCGCCAAACCATACGTTCTTAATCACACTGCGTCAAAATCTTATACGCTTCATACAACTTATTTCGTTGTTATCATCTCTGTAGGGAGATTCTTACAAAAATCGGAGAAGGAACGCTGTTTTTACTAAATATATTTAATTTTTTTTAATCCTAATCCACACTGAGGAGAGAAAAAATAATTAAAGAAAACATATAAAAATTTGAAGGCGACGGAATTTGAACGCGCGCCTTCTTGCGAACCGTGCAGGCGCTTTCACCATTGAGCCATGCGTTCTTATTCACGCTGCGTCTTCATTATTACAAAGAACAATCGTTTCGCAAAAATGAATACTGATTTTACTTAATACATTTAAATCACAAAACTTAACTATATACCTGAAAAAAAATATTAAACACCCTATAAAAGTAGGAGAAAGACGGAGAAATAAGGAGAGAAAAGGAGAGAAACTCACCGCCACAGCAACAGTGAAGCTCGGACAGTGCGCCGGTCCGCGCTGTTTCAACACACTGTACGCGACTCGAACCCCCAACTCGTTCAAAGCAGAAACGGGGGATTTACCGCCGAACTCGACGGACTCCGCCGCTTTGGCTAAAGCCTGCACGCGTACAGCCACAGAAATTATTATTAAAAAATAATAATAATAAATTATTTTTTGTTTGAATGAACTATATATAATTTTCTAATACATTGGATGTAAATAAAATTTTAGATCTATTTTTTTTGTTACTTTCACGCTTTATCCCGCATTTGGTAGGTACGGGGGATTTACCGCCGAACTCGACGGACTCCGCCGCTTTGGCTAAAGCCTGCACGCGTACAGCCACAGAAGTTATATTAAAAAAAAATAATAAATTATTTTTCGTTTGTATAAACTATTTATAATGAACTAAATATTTATTTTCTAATATATTAGATATTAATAAAAAAAATTAGATTTATCTTTTTTTATTTTTATTATCTATTTTAATTTAATACTGAAATATGAATATTATAAGTCTATTTTTTAGCTTCTCGCTGTATCCCGCACGTAGAGAGAGAGAGAAAGGGAGAAGGCAGAGAGAACCATAAGCAAAATGAACCTAGTGTTAAGACACTCCGTTTTCCACTTTCCCGCCGAACACAATACCGCGCCGTTACCCTATATATATTATTTATATAACAAATATATGCTTTTCAATAAAAAAAAATATAGATTATTAATTTAAATAAATAAAGAATAATACAGATGTTAAAAATAAATAAATATCTTACGTGAAGATTCCACTTGAAACCGGCGTCCAATTGTATAGATGGCATTGGTTTTTTCGTCGGCGGTTCACCATCTAGGCAAAGGTTAACACTTATAAGGCCTTATTTATTTATTTTTAATTTTATTTCAAAAAAAAATATACAATTTACTATATTTTTTAAACTATATATAAATATAAAATATCAATTACATTTTTTTTGTCTTCACGCTTTATCCCGCATATTACAGGTTAGGCAGAGGGAATTGCAGGAACCATATGAACCTAGTGTTAAGACACTCTGTTGCTTAGTCCCTGCTTTCTTCGTCCCCGCTTTCCGCATTTTTCAAAGCATTACGCGCTGAGTGGCGAAACTCAACGCCGCGTTTTTACCTAATTTCCAGAGCGAAGAAAACGAAAATAGAAAAATCCATCTTCCCCTCATGGGAATCGAACCAACAAACCGTCGCGTTTACAGGCAGACGCTTACGTCTCTGCGCCACAACGGTCCTCATTATTTTTAAAGATTTTTTTTAAAGTACAAACCTTGACGCAAATTGACCTCAGCATCCACATTCTCGTACATTTGTTAAATACGTTGTACAGTGTCTCAAATATTACCAATAATATCGAACCTGCACTTATCGTAACAACAATACTTGTTATAATATTTTAGATCACTTTACAAGTAAATAACAAATTCAATGCAAGGTATGACTCAACTGATGAAGGAATAACTATGAAATAAATAAAGGCGTTAAACTGTTAATGATTTTGCAACTACCCTCCATTTTTTTTTCGATTTAACGTTCTTCTTTCAAAATAATTGTGACGTGATAAATATCTTACTACATAGTGCCTTATTAATTATTTAAATATTAAATAATGAAATATTTTTTATGAATCTTGTAAATTATAGAAAATAAATGAAATTTTAAAAAATACGATAAATATTACAATCTTTTTGTAATTTTTACACTGTAATATAATGCTATGGCAACACTGTTATATAAATTGACTACTGGCAACACAATTAAGTAAATTATAAGAAAAAGGCGCTATATATATAAGAAACTTGACCTAACTTAGATCCTTACCTGATGATGAGATTAGGTCAGGGTCTAGCAGGTATCCTAGGGTTAGAACTATACCCCAGCGTTATACATTAATAATATGTATATATATAACTTACCCTTACTTCTGTTATGGCGCTTATCACCAGTTTTCACGTCTTGCTCAAAGTTAGGCTTCTCAATCTCCATAGAAGGCATGTCGACATCAGTTGATGAGCTGACACCACTTGAATCCTATTTATATGTATAAATATATATATATATATATATATATATATTAATATATATATATATATATATATATATATATATATATATATATATATATATATATATATATATATATATATATATATATATATATATATATTTGTGTTAATCCACACTAAGGATAGAACATTAGATATATTATATAGAATAAATTTTAATTCATATAAACCTTTTAAAGAGGCATGGTTTCAATCCACACTCCCCTCTAAAATAAAATATTGGCTAAATTAAATATATGATAATTGTGGCGTTCAGTTTCGCCACTCAGCACTCAATGCCTTGAAATTGGGAAAAAAATAAAATATAATGGGATCCCGATGGGATGAAAAAAAAGTATGGAAACCTCAGTATCCGAGTAGTTTTCACACTTGGCTGATATTTATTTAAGCTGTACTATATGTT
>JAZFAU010000313.1:0-57500 GCA_037178615.1 Dione vanillae | reverse complement strand
AATTGGTTTTAAGCTTTTAAAAATAATAATCTAAACATATGATTTTAAGCACTTCACAAACTTCAAATACATGTGTATATATATTTCTTACATATATATACAGTTATTAATAGTACTTTAGTTTAAATTAATAAATATATAAGCAGATTTATCTTATTATTCTATTAAAGACTTTACTCAGAATAAGTAAGTGTTAATACCATTAAGTCTTATTAATTTGATAAAGAAATAATGCAATTTATTTCCATGCTATAAATAGGTTATATATTAACTTTATATAAGAAACCGATTTTTGAAACGTTACAATTGTTTTTAAGTAAAATAAATCACAGTAATTTAAAATACAATGGCAAAATATTAAAATTAATTTCAAAAACTCACCATTGCCGGTAAAATCTGAAGAATAAAAGTCCATATCCCAAACTAACTTAAATTTAGTTTAAGCACTATATGTTTATAAATTATTTTGTTCACAATTAAATATATTATTTAAAAAGGAAATTAACGAGATTTTTTTTAATATTTGGATACAAAATTAAAATTAATATATTATACTGCAATATACAGATACAGAAAGTAAACAAATCGATGAGTCGTTTTTTTAATTCTGTCACAATGTTGCCAGTTTTTAAAATTTAGACATTTAAGATAATAATAATTATTTAAAATAACAATTAGGTAGCTCTGACTAAAGGTGTGATATGTACAGTATAAAATGTTAATAAAAAATCACAGATTAAAAAGCTTTTATTAATGAAACAATTGTGTGATTTTTTGAAAATGTTAAATATATCTATGTGAGCAAAAATTATATATAAATATTTTGTAGGTGTCTGGCATTCATATATTTATGTACTTTATATTATACGCAGGATCAAAATTTATATACATATGTATTTAAATCCATAATAAAAAAAGTATATAAATATTTCGTTTGTAAATTACCTACATTATTTAAATTAGTTCATAAAAAATTATTATATATGTAAGGATTAAACTAGTAAGTGGGGAATGGAGTATCTTTAACAATAACTTCCTGAGGTTCTTTGCCTAACCCGTGAAGTTATTTTTCTTTTACGGCACACATTTTCCTCACTCAATATTAAACAAATTAAAAGATTTTATAATATAAAAAATTAAAATATACAGATAGGACCGTCGTGGCGCAGAGGCGCAACGTCTGCCTGTAACGCGTCGGTTACTGGGTTCGATCCCCAGTCGGAGAAGATGGATTTTTCTATTTCCATTTTCTTTGCTCTGGCATCTAAGGCAAAGCGCGGCGTTGAGTTCCGCCACTCAACACGCAATGCCTCGAAAACGGCGGAAAGCGGGGACGAAGTAAGCAAGGACTAAGTAACGGAATGTCTTATCACTAGGTTCGTATGGTTCCTGCAGTTCCCGCTGCCTACCCTGTCATGTGCGGGATAAAAGCGTGAAGCTATAAAAAAATATACAGATAAAGAAATTAAAACAAATAAAATAAAAAAAATATAAAATCTATTTCACTAAATCATATAAAAATCTTTGGTAAAACTTAATTTTAATTAACACATTATGACATAATAATGTACTTTTATTTAAATGCAAGAAATCACATAGAAAATTACAAAATATATATATTTTTTTACATATTTAAAGAACATATACATACATAGAACATATATATACAAGTATACATAGCAAATAAAAAAGAAATATTTTCAGTGTTGCCATAGTACATCTACTCCATTAAATTATATTTTTTATTTAGTAACTTATTCACCTAACACTTTAAAAAATGGTAAAAACAACTTCTTACTACATTTCTAAACTTGCTGCAAGTGCCTTAATTAATATTTATGAGTATAAAAAGTTAAAATTTTAATTAGAAATTAAAAATGAGATGTTTTAATATTGTCAATAATATTACATGAATATTATTGATATATATTTTCTTTAATTTGTAGTAATTTGCTTTTATCCCATAAATATGGCGGAACTTAACACTGCATTCAAACTTGTTGAAAGTCAGACAATGGTTGAAGAGTTATTGTTAAAAAATATAAAAAAAATTAAATAATCACTGTACAATTTTCCATACAGAAGGTTTCTCACATCTTCCTTTATCTGGACATAATCTATTGAAAGTAGTATCAGGTTGAAATCCAATTATTTCTCTTTCCTCGTAAATTCTAAATGTAAATGTACTATCGTGGGTACCTATGAAAAATGCAGCGTGAGCACAAATAATTTGATCAATTATAGCAATTCCGCCGTCTCTGTATTGCAAGAATTCTTCTTTGGACGGTAAATATAGATGAACTTTAAATGTCATTTCTTCTAATAGTTTCACTAAAGTGTTACGTTCGTTTTCTGCAGCATCTGTAGCAATGAAGATATTGACAATGTCTTGTGTGTGTAGTTTTATACTTTCATTTAATTGCTTAGCTGTTCCTTCGATAGACGGAACTTCCTTCTTTCTAGATCTGGCAAAGTCCTGCCTACGCCAGTGTACACTAACATAATTATCACATTTCTCTTTATGGCAGTTTAAATCATTTTCCATATAGCTTTTAGCTCTAGCTACGAGATTTTTATTATATTTCATACTTTTCCTGCAGTTCCAAAAGTTTCTATCGCCATAGTAATTGTGTAATGGTATTTCTCCATTGTCAAACATAACAAATTTATCATTTGGGTGTAACATAATAACTTCCCACAATTTTGATATTCTTCCTTGGAATTTAACACATACAACTTCACCTACAGTTACATTATCATAATCCCAGTAATATCCATTGTATACACAATTGTTATTAACCTCCCATTTATCAATAAATTCGCCATTAGGTCCAAAAGGCTCTTCAAAATTTTGTAAAGCATAGACTCTGTCTATATGAAGTTTTTTGGCATCAGTTTTTTGAAATACTTCATATAAATCAAGAACTGGGGCAAAAGTTTTCATAGCATTCATATCAAAAAATTTATTCCAAGGCATTGGCTTACTCATATATCCATCGTTCTTCCAATGATACAGATTGTACCAAGGAGGGAGAACTAAGTTCCAATTTCTCTTGTTTTCCTTTTTCCTAGCCTCCGCTAGCATTATAGCAAATCTCATGTACACATCTCGTCTTAAATTAAAACCTTCTGGTGGATTTACATCGAATAATAAATATTTTTCGTCACTTTCTGAACAACCTTTGGCATCGCAAAAACCATTTGATATGCCTTCTTCTATAGTATTTGCAGAAAGGACAGAATAAATAAATAAACTAAATATGAAAGCCTTAGCGTTACACATTTTAATTCAAAATTTAAATTACAAAGAAATAAAATATAGTCATGTTTTAAATGTAAAGTTTTTGAATAAATTCGTCGGATCCGAACCTTTACTTTTCGTTGACAAACATAAATAGTTCAAATGTTGCTAGATACAAAAATTAACTGATTTGCGCCTATTTTAATGTTTACATATTATATAAAACTTGATATGCGTTTGAATTATCAAACGCGTATTTATTTATTTTAGTGAAGTTTCTTCCATTTGCAAGTAATGATTTTAAATGGCCAAAAATACCATGCTTGTTAAATTTATTCTATATACATAGCTACAATAATTATATTAACAATAAAGTAACGACAAACTCATTCATTAATATTTATAGAAGACAATTTATTTTTGTTTACTCAATGAAATACTTAATAAAAATAAAAACAATTAAAAAACTAAACACCATATGGCAATGGCAGATTATCATCAATCATGGCAACACCGATCCGCTGATGTCATTATTGAAAGCAGTCCGGATGAGAATCTAACTTGAAATAAATCCCAAAAATACAATAAAAATTATCAAATAAACCATATAAATATAAAAAATGGAACTCAACGATGTCATTGTGAATCAACCTGTCGTTATAGATAACGTAAATATTCTTATTTTTCTTATTTACCGATCGATTTTCTGTCGTATTGGCGTTTCGATTTTACACAACTTTTTCGTTTTAATGAGTAATAATATTATTAGAATTGTAACAAAACGTGATTTTTACTTAATAATTAACAAGTTATTAGTTTTAATTCAAGCTATACAGTAATTTATACGTAATGTGAGTCATGCATATATTTTTTTGATTAATTTGCATTTGACACCGTTTTTTCGTTGACAGGGCTCAGGTGTGATCAAAGCTGGGTTCGCTGGTGATCAGATACCAAAATGCAGGTTTCCCAACTAGTAAGTATTACAGTATTTATTTACTTAGACTTACTAAGACATGAAAAGAATTTCCCAAATGTTAGATTGTGAGATTTCTATAAAAAAAACTCCACAATTTTTGCTAGAGTCATTTTTTGTTATATTGTGCTTCTACATTAGGTGATTTTCATATACTAATAGAAAGTACTTTTAATATTTAATAAATTTAGCTTTATATTTATGAGATTTAGCTGATCTTCAATGTATTTTTTGGGTATGCTAGTCTTCCAAACTTATATTAATTAAAAAAGTTTAATTTACATCCATCTATTTATGCAAAGATTTTTAAAATTATGGTTTCATATTTTATGAATGTTTTTTCATCAGTCTGTATCGTTTGTTCATAAAAATATTGAATGTACACACTTTTTTTATTGTATTAATACAATATAGATTATGAAATAAACAGTTAAATTATATTATTATAAATTTTTATATAAAAAAGTTGCCTATTAGCTTTCAACATGTACTTTTTTTAACATTTGCTTCATATATTTTTTTTAATTTAAAAATATGGTTATTTTATATAGTTGATTGATCCAAAAAGGTTATAACTTTAGACTGTGTTGTATACAATTTTTTCATATGAGCCTCTCTTAGTAAGAACCAAGTTATTTTGGTTGCATAGAATCAGTTTCGTATCACCATATGGGTAGAGCAGAATATCAGACCATAATCAAAATCTCAGACCTCAATTGAGTGTATAAGGAAAGTTGACAACCGACATAGCGCAGAGGTGCATTGTCTGCTTGTAAATGAGTTCACATACACGTTTATCTGAGCACGTCCTTCTTCAATCTTATTGTGACATCCTCACTGGTACCTACCATCCTGTGTACCTCTTCATTGCGGATTCGGTCTCCGCATATCCATCAAAGAGATCGCATCTCCACAGCATAATCTTTCGTTCATCCTTCTTCTGCAGTTGTGTACACTGACATTCTGCCGTCTCAACAACGCAGCTAAGGCACCGTTCATTCTGTTACCGGCAGCAACACGTCTTTCTACATCCATTTCGTATCTACCATCTCTATTTAACATCCTTCCTAACTAATCTAGAGGAAAGTGTTACTTAAGATTAATCTACCTACCCTGCTACATGCGGAATATAGTTATTTTTTTTTCTATTCTACAGCATCGGTCGCCCAAAACACATTCGTGTTATGGCTGGAGCATTAGAGGGTGAATTATTTGTGGGTCCAAGAGCTGAAGAGCACAGAGGTCTCTTGAGCATCAAATATCCAATGGAACATGGTATTGTGACGGACTGGAACGATATGGAGAGGGTGTGGAATTATATATACAGCAAGGTGAGTTTGTTTTTTTTTTTATTTTATAAATCATACTTAATTAACTGAAGGGAACTGAATTTAAGAAGAAAATACTACTTTTTAGTTGTTTTGGTATTTTTTTAGCTTCACGCTTTATCCCGCATATTGCAGGGTAGGAACTGCAGGAACTACATGAACCTAGTTGCTTAGTCTCTGCTTTCTCTGTCCCCGCTTTCCGCCTTTTTCGAGGCTTTGCTTGTTGAGTGGCGGAACTCAGCGCCGCGCCTTGCCTGGTTTCCAGAGCGAAGAAAATAGAAATAGAAAAATCCATCTTCCCCTCATGGGTATCGAATCCACAAAACGTCGCGTTTACAGGCAGACGCTTACGCCTCTGCGCCTCGACGGTCCTCATATATATATTTTTAACACGTTGACGGACAGTAGGAACAAGCGAAGTTCGAAAATTGACACTATATGTTTTTGTGATTTTTAGAATGTTGAATAAAACATTTTATTTTGTATTATTATTTATTGTATATTATATATATAATATATATTTATCATTTACATTATCATTATTTATTTATATTTCAAATGTAAAACTCAAAAAAAAAAGTAAACAGTATAACCTATAGTATCGTTAACCTAACCTAAAATGCTAAATTTTGTTTTTTTATTTCTGTTTAAAGTATAAAATGAATAATAAACAAATACATACCAGTATAGTTATATAAATAATAATAAATATCGTTAAACGTATCAATAAGTACTATAAATTCAATAGAAAACACGATCGCACAACACAACCACGTGCATACTGAATCTGCAACTCGTATAATAGGTGAAATATGAACTTCAACCTAAAAAGATGTTTTCAAAACACGACACTATACTTCTACGTATACGCCAGTAAGTGCACATTTGTGCTGCTATAGCCGTAGTGTCTAAAAACGACCGTTTCGTTTTGGACGGCTATAGCAGTCATGCCACATTGTGAACTTCGCTTTGACGGCTATAGCCGCAATTGTCCCTCAACGTGTTAATGATAATAATAATATATAATATGTGACATCACCTATAATCACTTATTTACAAAATCTCAGAGCAGTTCCCTTCCATCACGGACCGTTGTCTGCATACAACTGACACAATTACTCAGTCAGTCATGTATTCATCTCTCTCAGACCCCCGTGGGGGGAGAGGGGAAACGGCATCAGGGCATTGCCCTCTGGCCGTGGTTTCTCTCGGCGCCCATGACCATGGGCGCGTCATTTGGATGGGCCTGGGCCCTTGGTATAGTCCCTTTGCAACCAGGGAAGGGAGTGAGGCATCAGATGAGGGGAGAGCTATGGGCTGCCAGGGCGGTCAGTCCAGCCGGGTGGAACCTCTTGTTCAGAGGAAGCCCAGCTTAGACGACCAGCGACCTTAGCAGCTGCTCAGGAATCAGAGGAGGGGGAGGGAAGGATATCCCTAGGGAGTCGCCATCTAGGGGCATCTGGAGGACGGGTGTGCCACGGTGCGATGTCTCGG
This sequence comes from Dione vanillae, assembly GCA_037178615.1. Lineage (NCBI taxonomy): Eukaryota > Metazoa > Arthropoda > Insecta > Lepidoptera > Nymphalidae > Dione > Dione vanillae. The sequence goes on along the minus strand of JAZFAU010000313.1, from coordinate 50,461 downwards.
ATATGGTGGTGGTCCGAGGCATCAGCACGGTGGAACATCCGGGTTGCAAGCGCTGAGACGTGTTCTTCGAGGCTCTCGATACGGAGATCACGCTGGATAGTAACGTTTCTCACGTATCGAGGCGCCCCGACCACACGCCTCATGCTAAGGTTCTGCAATACTTGCAGTAGATTGCGTTGGCGCGGGCTGGCCAGCGAGTACCAGGCCGGTGCGGCATATGTCAGGTGCGGCCTGACATAGGTTTTGTAGATACATATTTTGGTCCGTATCGGGAGTCTTGAGCGGAAAATAGGCCGCAAGAGGTTCAAGGCGACCCTGGCCGCATTTCGGGCCTTCTGTACCTGGGCCGTCATTGACAGTCCCTGGTCAATGACCACTCCCAGGTAGGTGGCAGTCGATGTCCAGTTGACCTCCGTGTCGTTTATGACTAGCGGAGGAGGCTTCTGACGTTGGCTCTTGAAGCAGACGGCTTGTGTCTTCTGCACATTGAGCGAGAGCCTCCACTCCGCTAGCCAATCCGGCAGGAGGTTCAGCGCTCTCTAACTGACACAATTGAGATGATGTCATCGCTTTTATAGCCTTTTCAATCTAGAACTACCCTCTTTTTTGAGGAGATTCCTAAATATACATCAAATGTTTTTATAGTGGTCTTGTGGGACTGATATGATTCTCTCACAGAAAAAAAATATTTTTTTCGTTTCCCTCGTTCTGATAACATGATAAAGCGCGGTATTAAGTTGCGTGCTGCCTATTATTAGTTATTTTGTCCTGTTTTATGCGGGATAAAGCGTGAAGCGAGAAATAAAACACTGATATCTTTATTTTTAGGACCAATTGTCGACTTTCTCCGAGGAACATCCGGTTCTATTGACCGAGGCACCTTTGAATCCTAGAAGGAACAGGGAAAAGGCAGCTGAGGTTTTCTTCGAAACGTTCAATGTGCCAGCTTTGTTTTTGTCTATGCAGGCTGTTTTGAGTTTGTAAGTATTTGTGTTGTTTTATTAAAAGTTGAACGAATGAGTGAATAGGTGAGTGAATGAATGAGTGAGTGAATAAGTGAATGGGTAAGTGAATGAATGAATGGTGAGTTGTTTTTTGAGTGAATTTGGTCCGAATGTGAATGTAATTTGAAATAAATCCCAAAATATAGTTAAATTTATTAAATAAACCATTTAAATATAAAAAATGGAACTCAACGATGTCATTGTGAATCAACCTGTCGTTATAGATAACGTAAATAGTTATAAAGAAGATTTTACACAATTTTATTCGTTTTAATCAGTAATAACACTATTAAAATTGTAAGAGAAGGTGATTTTCATTTAAAAATAAATAGTTTTAACTCAAATTATATATTAATTTAAATCTAAAGTGAGTCATGCATATATTTTTGTTGTTTTATTAGTGGTTGAGTCAGCGAGTGAATGGGTGAAAGAACGAATGAACGAGTGAATGAAGTTTATGATCAAAACATACTGTATAAAAAACAATTTATGACAAGTCATAAATTGTTCTCTTAGTTATACAGTATGTTTTTGACAAACAGTTTATTCCAATCTTGACCTGACTGAACCTACTCTAGTAACGTCAATGGCAAATGAATGAGTGAACGAATGTAACTTTGATAAAATTAGTAAGAATATATAAGTAAATTGAATGAATGAATGAATGAACGTATATCACTTGAATTATGACTACATAATGAGCGAATGAATTTATAAACAATTTTTTTCCTTAAAATACTTAAAGGAAAATTTTAACGCACCGGGTCTCGAACCCGCGGTTCAAACCATCTTGTACTATTCGCAAGAGGGCGCGGGTTCGAGTCCCGCTGCGTTAATATTTTTATATATTTTTCTTAAAGTTTTTTATATACTTTCCTCAGTGTAGATTAACACCTTAAATAATTATAAAAATAGTTTTTTTACCTTACAAAAACTTAAGCAAAACATAAAAACTAGAATTTGCTTAATTTTTTTTTATTGTGTTTGAGTTTTTAGGTGTAAATTAACACTTTAAAAACACACAAAAATAGCAACGTTTAAATATATTTCTACATATATACAGATACGCGACAGGTCGCACTACGGGCGTGGTGTTGGATTCCGGGGACGGGGTAACGCATTCGGTTCCCATTTACGAGGGTTTCGCGATGCCGCACAGCATCATGAGGGTGGACGTGGCCGGCAGAGATGTTACTCGGTACTTGAGGTGAGTTCTTCTCTGTTTTCTTCACACTTTAGGGTATTTGGTGTGAGTTTTCTTCTTCATATTCTCCGTTTTCTTTTAGTTTTTACGCTTTAGGGTAGGGTAGGCAGAGGGAACCGCACTGTGGGAACCTAGTGTTGGGACACTCCATTCTTCAATTTATGGATTACCTAGTTATTAGATCAAATATGAACAAATCGCGGCGTTAAGTTACACATATATATAGTGTGTGTTAACATTTTTTTCTATTCTACCTTCACTTTATTTCTTTAAGTTATTAATTGTTTTTTTTTTCTTTTTATTTCTAGGCTTCTCCTCCGCAAAGAGGGTGTGAACCTGCGTACCTCTGCCGAACTAGAAATAGTGAAGTCGATAAAGGAGAGAGCTTGCTATCTCTCTCCGAACCCTCTGAAAGAGGAGACTTTGGACTCTGAGAGAGCCCAATACACTTTACCTGATGGCACACAACTTGAGGTTAGTGACTGTTTTCTCCGTTGTTGGTGTATTTATTACTCCTTCCACTTTCCTTTAAAAAAAGCACACTTGAAATTGATATGAAACCCCTTGAACTCTCGAACTCGAACTTGACTGGTTTTTTTTAATACATTAAGAAATGTTTAATATATTAAAGAACTGCTTTATTCGGTTTCCAAATGGACCACAGAAATTGAGTACATACACACACACACATATGCACACACATATGCACATACATATGCACATACATATGCACATACATATGCACATATATATATATATATATATATATATATATATATATATATATATATATATATATATATATATATATATATATATATATATATATATATATATATATATATATATATATATATATATATATATATATATATATATATATATATATATATATATATATATATATATATATATATATATAATGAGAAAATCCTGTTTCAGATCGGTCCAGCGAGGTTTAGAGCACCAGAAGTATTGTTCAGACCAGATCTGATCGGTGAAGAGTGTGAAGGTATGAATTTGTGATAATATAAAAAAATTATATATGTATGTATATATTTTTATTGTATATAGTAAATAAATATTTCTTCATTATTAGAAAGTAACAAAAAAAATAACAGTTTTATTATTTGGAGATTGAAAAGTTACTATATAAATATGTGCTTATTCATCTATCTGCGACTAATAAACATTATAATTATTTTATTTTAATTATACTTATATTATACTAAATAAAAAGGGATAGATACAAACTAATGTTGGCTATGTATTTAGACTACAATTAATAACTATTTTTAAAAAATGAATTATATAAGTAAATATGTGTACTTATTTTTTAATCTGTGGCTAATACTTTACTTTAATTTTTTTTTTATTTTAATATTTTATTTGCTATTGTCAAATCCCTACAAAGTTACTCAGTTATTATATATACATATACATATACATATACATATACATATACATATACATATACATATACATATACATATACATATACATATACATATACATATACATATACATATACATATACATATACATATACATATACATATACATATACATATACATATACATATACATATACATATACATATACATATACATATACATATACATATACATATACATATACATATACATATACATATACATATACATATACATATACATATACATATACATATACATATACATATACATATACATATACATATACATATACATATACATATACATATACATATACATACACATACACATACACATACACATACACATACACATACACATACATGTATATACATATATACATACATATATATCTCCAGGTCTCCACGAGGTCCTCATGTTCGCCATACAAAAGTCTGACATGGACCTCCGCAAGGTGCTCTACCAGAACATAGTGCTCAGTGGTGGCTCTACACTGTTCCGGGGGTTCGGGGATCGATTACTGGCGGAGATCAGGAGGCTGGCGCCTAAAGATATGAAGATACGGGTATGTATATATTTAATTACACTTATTGTCTTTTCAAAAGCGGGGACGGAGAAAGCAGGGACTAAGCAATGGAGTGTCTTAACACTAGGTTCGTATACTTCCTGCAGTTCCCTCTGACTGCCCTGCCATGTGCGGGATAAAGCGTGAAGAGAAAAAAATTGTACACATATATATATTATTTTTTTAAAGATCTCAGCGCCACAGGTTGGTATTTGACATAGGTTATATGACATAGTGATTGATGGTTGTATCTGTTATATGATGTGATGATTGATGATTGTATCTGTTATATGACAGAGTGATTATTGTTTAAAATATAATACTTAATATACAATATAATTTTTTATAAATATACAATATTAATATTATTTAATAAATTAGTATTATTATTTTTTTTCTACATATAAATATACTATATTTAATTTAAAATACTCTTTTTAAAGATCTCAGCGCCGCAGGAGCGTTTGTACTCAACATGGATAGGGGGTTCGATTCTGGCCTCTTTGGACACTTTCCGCAAGATGTGGGTCTCTAAGAGGGAGTACGACGAAGAAGGTCACAGGGCTGTGCATCGCAAGACGTTTTAGATTATTATTTATTTTATTTAACTTTGAAATTGGGTTGCCAGGTATGAAATTATGTTATAAATAAATTGCTTTTTTATATTTTTTTTGATACAGACACTGCCTTTTTTGCTATTTTTTTTTTGTTGTAATATCAGGAATTTATTTTATAGAAAAATTTGAAGATGGCAACCCTATATAGACTTGTAATATTTAAGAAATAATAATAATTATTATAAAAAGCTTATGTATACATACATATATGTATATGTATGAGTATGTATAGTATATATATATATATATATATATATATATATATATATATATATATATATATATATATATATATATATATATATATATATATATATATATATATATATATATATATAAAAATGCTAACAAAAAAGACTTATGTACAATTCTCTATGGAAAAGTGGTCTAACCTAAGTTTTTTTTTTTAATTTTGTAACTATGGCTATATGAACAAACAACTTGAATTAAATAAATTAAAATATATTCATTTAATAACAAGCCATTTTTTAAACTTCTTTGTCTATGAAGTGGTATGACCTATTGCGGCGTTGAGTTCCGCTTTTAACAATATCTCGAATTAACTAGTAAAGTGTTGACGGAGTGTCTTAACACTAGGCTTTGTTCATCTATCCTGCAATATGCAGGTTAAAGCGCAAAAGTTATTATATATTATATTAAAATTATTTAAATTTAATAACGAAGTTCAAATTTTTTTTCTTGTAAAAAATTAAAAAAAAATTAAATATTTAGGGTTATGCCACTTTTATATTAGCAGCTATTATATATTTAGTCGTATATATACACATATATATATATATATATATATATATATATATATATATATATATATATATATATATATATATATATATATATATATATATATATATATATATATATATATATATATATATATATATATATATATATATATATATATATATATATATATATATATATATATATATATATATATATATATATATATATATATATATATATATATATATATATATATATATATATATATATATATATATATATATATATATATATATATATATATATATATATATATATATATATGTTTGTGTTATCTATGCATAATTTAACAGCATTTTTTTTTCTATTTCATATATAGAACCTAGTGTTAAGACACTCCGTTTCCTACTTTCACTAGTTTTTATAAAAGAAAGTGTAAAAGCAGAATCATTTGTATGCTTTTTAAGTGTTTAAAGTTTTTTTTTTTTAAAATAATCTTCTTTTTACCAAATATAAAAATATGTATATATTAAAAAGTTTTTAAGAAATATTCCTACAAAGATGCCAAGTCCCAGGTTCGAATCCCGATAACATGAAATAATTGTATTCATTTTCTAAATTAAAAAACAAAAAATATATTCATTTTCTAAATTAAAAAACAAAAATTACACTCAATTTTTTTATAAAAAAAATCACATTCCATAATTGAGTATTAAAAGTCATAATCTAGGTCTTAGTTTACAATATGAAGGTAAATCCCCCTTTTAAGTAAACGCGGCGTTGAGTTACGCAACTCAATTAAATCAAATTTCTTTTAGTATAGAGTGTCTTAACACTAGGTTCCCTCTATCCCGCTGTATGCGGGATGCGGGGTAAAGCGTGAAGCTACAAGTATTCGTTTAAGCGTGAAAGTGAACAAGTTGAAGTATTTAATGTTGAGAGTTTTTTTTTTGTAATCGAATAAATTATTTTTAACTCGATTTTGTTTTTTTATTTAATTATTATTATTAATAATAATGTCTTAGATAGTGGAAAGTGGAGAACGGAGAGTTTTAACACTGAAAACTCATTGACTATCCCGTTACGAGCGGGATAGAGCGTGAAGCTTAAGTACTAACTAATGCCAGCATTAAAATATGTTTTTTTTGTTAATTTAAATAAAAAGAATAGAACCTATGACCTGTTTAATATAGTATACAGCATTATAGACCGTCGTGGCGCAGAGTCGCAGCGTCTGTCTGTAAACTCGACGGTTTGTGGGTTCGATTCCCACTCGGGAAAGATGGGTAATTTCATTTCCATATATATGTATATGTATGTAATATATATATATATATATATATATATATATATATATATATATATATATATATATATATATATATATATATATATATATATATATATATATATATATATATATATATATATATATATATATATATATATATTATAAGTATAATTTGTTATCACAATTATAATATATCTCTTATCAAACAACAAGTGTCTACAAATTGACTGATAACACATGTGTGATAAACTGATAATGTAAGACCTGTCTTATGACACAACAAGTACAGGTACAGGTTCACATCATATAAGAGGGTATTCAAACATGATATTCTCTCTTTTTTGTTAAGATGCCTGTGACTGTTAGTGTGAGAGTTGGGGGTTCGATTCCTGTGATGGGAGAATTGGTATTTTCCCGCAGGTTTACATTCTTCTTTGAAATGTTTCAAGATTATATAAATCTTTACAAAGGTAAAGAATATATATATTCTTGATGTCATCTCTTGATTTTTTAGATCAATTTACGTCAATAGTTCACAGGTCAGTTTCAACTCACTACCCCTAGGAGGCTTGTTCTTCTCCTTCTTCATTCAATATATTATTCATACAATTTACTTCACCATTGTCACATAGCATGGAGAATACTTAGTCTTCCTAAATAGGCGCAAAGCACTAACTTAGGTGCTTTTGGTCAGAAACGACGTTTAAACGTTTTCAAGTGCCAATAGCATCTGTTACCAATAAGTTATAAAACTCATTGACTGATAAATCAGCAGGAACATCAAGGTTGAAATCAAAGTCAAAGTTTAAAGTCTTAAAGTCATAGATTCCTCTCAGATTGTAGATGTCTATGGACGAGGGTGTCCACTTAACATCAGATGGGCCTTCTACTCGTTTGCCATTATAATATAGAAAAAAGACTCGCCAAGTACCAAAAGTCAAGTTCTCTAAAGCCAAGTTAAGCAACGCTGAATCGTAGCCCAATAAGGTCCACCCTACCCTACCCTTGTTGACAAGTTCGTATTTTTCTTATATATTTTGTGTTGAACTTCAAAATTTGAAGTAAAATAATCACGGCAAAAGACAATGATTCAAGGCTCGTTTTAAACAGGTCTTTATCTGCTGGGTATTTCTATCAGAGACCTGTGAAACCAATATCTGTCAGATGAAGAATATGTGCCCTAAAAGTGAATTTATATGTAAATGGTTAAACTAACACTTACATTTTTAACACTAGGTACGTTTATTAGGCAAAACGCGGCGTTGAGTTCCGCCACTCAACACGCAATGCCTCGAAAAAGGCGGAAAGCGGGTACGGAGAAAGCAGGGACTAAGCAATGGAGTGTCTTAACACTAGGTTCATATGGTTCTGTAGTTCTCTCTGCCTAACCTGCTATGTGCGGGATAAAGCGTGAAGCTAAAACAAAAGATACGTTTATTTGCTTTACGCTGGAAACTATAAAAGTATAATATATTCATTAAGTCAACAAGTGTATAAGAGACTTATCGAATCGCCATTAGAGGACGCCATGTTGTAATTACAGCTCTGTGACGTCATTAGGCTTTGTACACAAATACATTGACATTGATATATAATCTAAGACGAAGGAAGAAAGCTTTATTAAAATTGTTTTATATCAAAATTAGGCCACTGAAAAGTCGAAATCAGCAGAACGGTCGGTACAAACTTTTATGTAACTAGAGGAGCCGTTGTATTTTGAAACAAACGAAGATATATTGTCATGCATATGACAATGTATTTCTAACAAATTATTTAATTTTATATTGATTTTCCACACTCCTTTATAATACAAAATATGTGTTATTTTTTATGGGCAAGAAAAGGTGAAAAATAAAATGAGCGTTCGGGTCATGTGATGGTAAGTGATCACCGACGCCCACGGCCGTGTGTAACAGCAGAAGCGTTATAAGTGCGTTGTCCGGCCTTTAAGGTGGAAGAAGACGCGCTTTTTGAAGGTACCCATGTCGGATCGATTTGGAAACACAGGTAAACTATTCCACAGTTGTGTGGTACATGGAAAAAAGTTTATACGGAACCGCACAGTAGAAGAGTTCCACGTGTCCAGATGGTGGGGATGATACTTTAATTTGTGTCGTACTGTGCGGTTGGAGAATTCAGCGGCAGGTACTAAATCAAACAGTTCTCCAGAACTCCCCATTGTAGAGAACGCACAGCGAGGAAACGTCTCTACGCAGCGCTAAAGTGTCTAGCCTTTCACCGATAATTGGTTCCCTAACGTTACAAATGGCTCTACGTTGTATGCAATTAAGTGGTTCAAGCCAGCACCAGACCAGAGATAAAAATAATAAACCATATGAGGAAATAATATGGGCAAATATGTGAAGAAATAACACTCCAAATCAAGGCTCTATAAAGAGCCAATCGGTCTCGCTCTTCCCATGACAATCAGTTTCTTCGCAGTCAACTTGGCTTGCTTTTCAAGTGATCGTGATACTGGCAGTCATCCGAAATGCTAAGTTCCAATATACTGATAATAGGAGAGTTACGAGTTACTCGAACATATAAAACACACAATAATTGTTCATTGTAAACGTAAAACAAAAGATAAACGATAACCCGCAAGTTCAAGAGTAAAATATAATTCAGTTACAGCACGACATTGGTCGAGAGCGCGCGAAAACATGGCGTCGAAAGTACCAACTGTCAAATTTAATAATGGCAAAAGCATACCGCAAATCGGCCTAGGAACGTGGAAAGTGAGTTAATTTAATTAATTATAATAAATATATAAAGAATATCTATAGAATTTAAATTTATTATATATTTTTTGAATTTATTATTGTATTTTTTAAGATTATACTTAATTACTTTTATCATAAATAGGTTTCGGCAGAAGTTTTCGCTTGTAGAATTATGAATTATATAAAGGACTATATGTACCTTTTTCGGAGATAAACGACGTTACAAGACTCCTGGATTTAAAGATGTTTAAATTACATTTTCATTTAAAAGATTGAAATTCTTGAAGCTGTTATGCCTCACTTAAAACACAAATATTATTCTAAAATAATTTACTGACACTCTACACTATATAACTCCGGTATTTAGTATATATTATAAACTTCATTACTCGATATATCAGTCCTTCGTAATAGGAAAGTGAGTTATTTTATTCTCTTGCTCACGAAACAATAAAAAGCGCGGCGTTGAGTTCCGCCACCCAATATTCAATGTCTTAAAATTGGTAGATAGGTAGACCCATCTATCTTACTTTATGCGAGATACAGCGTGCATATAACAAAATTATAGAAACGTATATTCTGTACCTAGAAACTATCCAATAAAATAATTAGAATTCTAAAATGTAATTCGTTATTTTTCGTCTGTGCTTGTCAATCGCTTTATAGACAAAAGAAGGTATGTCAATTTAAAAAAAAAACAACTTTACCATTTGTTAATCATACTATTTTTTTTTGTGCTTCACGCTTTATCCCGCATATTGCAGGGTAGGCAGGGGAAACTGCAAGAACCGTATGAACCTAGTGTTAAGACACTCCGTTGCTTAGTCCCTGCTTTCTCCGTCCCCGCTTTCCGCCTTTTTCGAGGCATTGCGTGTTGTGTGGCGGAACTCAACGCCGCGCTTTGCCTAGTTTCCAGAGCGAAGAAAATAGAAATAGAAAAATCCATCTTCCCCGAGTGGGAATCGAACCACAAACCGTCGCATTTACAGGATATCTACTAATATTTCGTCAACTCTTTTAATTATTTATATATAACCATTTAACTATATAGAAAATGTAAGACTTATCTGATGTATATATATATATATCTTCTTCCACTTAGCATTATCCCGGCTTACTGCCAGGGTCTGCTTTCCGACTCAAACTACTCCACTTTGCACGGTCTTTAGCATCCTCAGTGGTTAGTCCATTGGCTCTCATATCCTGCATCACGACGTCCAGCCATCGCTTCCTGGGGCGTCCGGGCAGTCTCACTCCAGGAACCGACATGACAAGGCATTGTCTTCCGACATAGTTCCTAGGCCGGCGCAAAACGTGGCCATACCATCTCAGACGACGCTCTTGGAGCTTATCCGCTATGTCACGAACTCCCAGACTACCTCGAATGAATGTATTGCGTATGCGGTCAGCCCGCGTTACACCACACATCCACCTCAGCATCTTCATTTCCGTGACGTGAAGCTCCTGAGTGTGCCGAGATAGTGCTGGCCAGCATTCGCTGCCGTATAAAAGAACCGGTCGAATCATGCTCTTGTATATCAGTCCCTTGAGTTTGTGTGGTATTCTGCGATCGCAGACCACACCAGTGACCTCCCGCCATTTGGCCCAAGCAGCGCTAATACGGGCGTGGACATCGTGGTCGATGCCTCCGAACTCGTGCATAATTGATCCTAGGTATCTGAATTTTTCTGTCTTGACGACTGATTCAGAACCTATCTGGATAGTGCTCGAGTCCGGGCTCCCGCAGGCCATGTACTCGGTCTTCAACACATTTAGTTTAAGACCACCGTTCTCAAGCGTACCCTTCCAGACGTTCACTTTATGCTCGAGCGTCAGTCGGTTCTCGTCAATGAGTGCTATGTCATCGGCATACATCATCAGCCATGGAGACTGGTCCTGGATATGTGCCGTGACAGTATCTAACACTACATTAAACAGAAACGGACTCAGAGCTGAGCCTTGATGAACCCCTACTGTAATCGGGAAGGGTTTTGTGTCGCCAACAGCGGTCCTAACCACAGAAACGGAGTCGTGGTACATGTCTCTGATAATATCAATATAGGATTCGGGGATGCCTTTGGATCGCAAGGCGCTGACTGACGTGGTACACAGTCGAAGGCCTTCTGCAAGTCTAGGAATGCTATATGCAGAGCTCTCCTTCTTTCCCTGTATGCCTCCATCAAGGTTCGGAGGGCAAAAATTGCGTCCATAGTACCTGATCCTGGCTGAAATCCATATTGACACCCAGAGACAGTACATTCTTGGCGGAGCCTGAGGCCGATCACGCGCTCGAAGAGTTTCATGGTGTGACTCATAATCTTAATGCCCCTATAACTACCGCAATCTTGAACACTGCCCCTTCCTTTGTAAATAGGGGTAATAAAACTGTGCAGCCACTGGCTTGGCATCGTCCCAGTGCTCAAGACACGGTTAAAAAGGTCAGTAAGTATGAGCACACCAAGAGATCCCAACGATTTCCACGCTTCGATCGGAATATTGTCAGGCCCCACCGCTTTTCCGTTCTTCATGCGTCGAAGACAATCTCGAGTCTCATCAAGGGTAATTGGAGCAATAAGTCCAAGGTTAGGAGGTGATTCAGACGGAAGACTAAACGGGTGCTGAGTATTCAGCAACTCTAAGAAATAACTTCTCCACCTCTCCTTCACAGAGGCATGAGTACAGAGCAGCTTGCCCTGGGAATCTCTGACGCAAAGACATTTTGTGATATCTTGCGTCGCTTTATCCCGAGTACGTGCCAGTTTGTATATGAGCGTCTGCCCCTCCACAGTCTCAAGTTTGTCGTATAATGGCGACAAACTTTCACTGCGGGCCCTGGCTACAGCTCTTTTGCTGGCACGTTTTGCTGCTATGTACTCCAGTCTGTCTTCAGGAGAGTTGGAATGCTGCCACTCCTTAAATGCAGACTTCTTTTCCCGAATCACTACCTGTACCTTATCATTCCACCACCACGTCTCCCTGTCGATGACACGCCCTCCCCTAGAAACGCCAAGAGCACGTTTACCAGCCGTAATAATTGCTGACTGAGCTCGATCCCAAGCTTCCTGAGCAGTTTCGGTATTAGTTGATAAGTTTTGTTTGTTAACCTCTGCCAGAAAGTCGGTTTGCATCGGTCCCTTCAGCAACCACCACTTGATCTTAGGCTTACGTGTCTCTGGTATTTTCTTTGTCGGGGTAACGATATAGTCCATGACAAGAAGACGATGTTGGGACGTGAGGCTTTCACCGGGAATGACTTTACAGTTAGTTACCTTGCCCACATGACAACGCCTGGTCAACAGATAATCTATTTGAGTTGAGTGGGGCCCACTTGCATACGTAATAAGGTGTTGTGGACATTTCTGGAAGAACGTATTCACGATGGCTAGATCGGACGCAATACAGGTTCTTAGAATATTTTCTCCCTCTGCATTGCGACTACCGTGACCAAGACCACCGTGGACACGCTCATACGTATCCGCAGTCCTACCCACGTGGCCGTTAAGGTCCCCCCCAACTATGATTACCTCAGTAGATGGTATAGCAAGTAGAACCTCTTCACAGTGCTCCCAAAATGATTCCTTTTCGGCCCGACTACAACCAGCCTGGGGAGCGTAAGCACTAATTAAGTTGGTGATAACCCCCTCAATCAGTACCTTCACCCGCATCAAGCGGTCGCTTTGTCTGTCAACTTCAAGGAGACCATTCCGTAGCTCCTCAGATAGAACTACTGCTACACCAGTTTTACCGCTAGGTGACCCACTGTATATGAGCTGGTAACCCTGTCCGATGTTACGGGACTTATTGCCCTTCCAGCGCGTTTCCTGTAGGAAAGCACACTGGACCCGACGTCTCATGAGTACGTCTGCGAGTTCTCTGCATCTTCCGGTTAAAGAGCCAATGTTCCAAGTTGCAAAGCGGAGTTTCCTTCTAGGTACTATCTTCTTTAGCCGTGTTCGTACTTCACACGGTAGCCCTTGCCCATTTAACACAGGTGTAGGGCGATGTGCCTGCGCGTCGTTAAACGGCGACGCCCTAACCGTACCCAGCAACACTTTACCTTTTCTAATCATTTTAAGCGGCTAAATGGCGGCTTTTTAATGGAGCGATTGCCATCTGACCTCCAAAACCCGTTTTTAAGGGAAAAGCCAACAAGGAATAAGGAATAAAAGAAGAAAAAGGTTAGGAAAGCGAAGGTAAGGACACCACTTTCATGGATTGGAGAGGAGTATGCCAGTGGTGGCTCGAGGATCCGGGGTCGCGCACCCGTATGCCCAGTACTAAACATCGGACAGATATTTAGCCAGACACCCTCTGAATAGGCCAGACAGATATATATATATATATATATATATATATATATATATATATATATATATATATATATATATATATATATATATATATATATATATATATATATATATATATATATATATATATATATATATATATATATATATATATATATATAACAATTTAAAATACTTATTTTTTTTACATTATGATCTACCCGACAGAGATATGTATAAATAGAAGCACAGCGTCTGTCTGTAAACGGCACGGCTTGTGGGTTCAATTCCTATTACGGGAGTATGAATTATTACATTTCTAATTTCTTCGCTCTGGTAACTGGCCAAAGTGCGGCGTTGAGTTCCGCCACTGAAAACGCAATGCCTCGAAAGGCGGTGCAAAGTGAACGGAGTGACTAAACACTGGGTTCTCACGGTTCCTGCTGTTCCCTCAGCTCATCCTGCTATAAACGGTATAAAGCGTGAAGCGAAAGCGTAAAGAAGTCAACGCAAGCAAAGTCGTGGATTACAGTTTGTATTAAATAACACAAACATACCTATCAGTAAGATCCCATGGATTTACTAACACTCTATACATATTTGTTAATCTCTTCACTCTTATCTCAAAAATATTATTTTATCTGTGACAATATTGCCGCCAATAGCGACACTGTCACAGATAAAATATTATTGTGTCAAACGATAAATACCTTAAAGACGTAAGTATTTGTAACTATGCTATTTAATCTAGCGTTTATTGAAATTGAAATGATTATTGTTAAAGACGTTGAAGTAAATTTTTATTGCGGTAAGTGCGATGGTTGCAGGTTCGACTTTTTTTTATTTCACTATATTCCGTATATAGCAGGGGGAAGGCAAGAAGAATCTAGTGTTAAGACCCACTGTTCTCCGTTTTCTACCTTTGAAAAGGTGTCGCGGGGTGAGTTGTGGAACTTAACATCATATATATATATATATATATATATATATATATATATATATATATATATATATATATATATATATATATATATATATATATATATATATATATATATATATATATATATATATATATATATATATATATATATATATATATATATATATATATATATATATATGTACTCATTAAATAGATAACATCACTGATAATAATATGTATGTCAGTAACAGTTATCCTATTATGTCATAAAATGAATGAGACGTTTGTAGATAACGTATATTATCTTTAGTCTAGTTTAATAGTAGTGAACTATAAAATATCCTTAGTATTAGATATTACATTTAATTAAGGTCTAATATTTATAAAAAAATGTAAAAATGTAAACGTAGTGAGATTCAAACCCGCGCCTCATAGAACACACATCTTCAAGCGAAGAGATCACATCACATTCATTTTTCTTGATATTCTGCCGTCTCAATAACGTAGCTAAGGCACCGTTCATTCTATTACGGGCAGCAACACGTCTTTCCACATCCATTTCGTATCTACCATCTCTACTTAACATACTGCCCAAGTATACTACTTGATTCACTTGTTCTAATAATTTTCCATTCATTAAAGTCTTGCAATCTGTCCTTTCCTCGTCTCTTTCAAATACCAGAACCTTTGTCTTACTTACATTCAGACTTAGACCATTAGTTTCACACTTCCGTCTTTCAGAATGGTGACCAATGCCTGCAACTTGCATTCTAATGATGCAATAAGCACTGCATTATCTGAGTACAACAAGCAGTTTACCTTCAGGTCATCACTTTTACTCCCATGTCACTTTCTTTCACTTCATTCGACCAACTAATAAGAATTAATAAGGGCTCAAAAAGCCGCTCAGACATCGACAGTGTCCCACGCCCTATCACTAGGTAATGGCGCGATCTCATGTGTTGTGAGGATCTCGTGAAGAGCTTACTATAGAAATAATCCTACGAAGTAAGGTCTTGCCTTAAATTTGTAATATTCACGAGGGTAATTGTTTATGAGAAAATCTTGACAGCACAATTGAATAGTTGTTTAGTACGTTGAACTTTAATGAGAGCATTCGGTTCAAATTTTATAGCGCCATCTAGGATCTATAAATTTTCTCTTAAAGATATATAATTTTAACTGGTCATAATATTGTATTAAATAAATTATTACAATATTTTAATGACATAAATCCTATTTTGTTTTGCCATAAATTTTTAAACGTTTATTAACTGTCAATGTCAAAGGTCAAAGTTCATGTCAACACGTCAAACGATAAATATTTTCGCCAGCCGATAATTTCCACCGTCAGAACACCATAAATAAAAATAAAAAAGAATTTGCATCACTAATAAATATTATAATCAATAAATTAATATATTTATTTAATATGGCTTCCAAAGTGCCTTTGGTTAAATTCGCGAACGGATATGACTGCCCCATATTAGGCATCGGAACTTGGAAGGTATTTTGAAGTTTTTTTTCTATTTCACCTCAATTTTATCTAACTTATAATAACAATTATATAAATAAATTTTAAAGTTATAAAATGGTTTATTATTTATTTATTTCTTTAGTTATTTGTATAAATTCTGTAACTTTATGAATATAATCATTGGTAGTTGTATATTTTACATATAAAATGTTTCAAGGTGAACTAGTCTTAATTGACAATACAAACTAAATTTATGTCATGGAAAATAATGTTTAACATAACTATTGATATTAGATAATAAATGTATTTGTTCAATATTTTTTTATAACTATATTTAAAATATAGATGTAGGATTAAAATATATTAATTTATTACTGTTATAAAAAATGAATAAAAGTTATTACTAATAATAGTATTATGAGGTATCTTAGAAACAAAACTAATTTAAATTACAATAAACCATTTTATTTATCATTGGACCATTATGTTTTTAATTACCACTTATGAGAATGTAATCTTTTATGTATCTATTCTGTCATCAGTCTTTCTATTTAAAGTCCAAGCTTTAGTCAAATAATTTTATTAAAAATAGGAAATTACCCGCTTTTTTTGAATAATATAAAATTTATTTATTTTACTACCGGTTTGTTAAAGTTAATGCCTCAGAAGCAAGAAAGTCAGCGGGACTTTCTCTAATTCTTTTTAACTTATCAAAGATTTACAATTTAATTCAACAATACTAAGTGTCCGTCGTGGCGCAGAAGCGTAACGCCTGCCTGTAACGCGACGGTTTCTGGGTTCGATCCCCAGACGGGGAAGATGGATTTTTCTATTTCCATTTTCTTCGCTCTGGCAAACTAGGCAAAACGCGGCGTTGAGTTCCGCCACTCAACACGCAATGCCTCGAAAACGGCGAAAAGCGGGGACAGAGTAAGCAGGGACTAAGCAACGGAGTGTCTTAACACTAGGATCATATGGTTCCTGCAGTTCCCTCTGCCTACCCTGCCATGTGCGGGATAAAGCGTGAAGCTAAAAAAAAATTCTAAGTGACAATGTTTCAATGTTACACATCAACTTTGTACATAAAATTAGAACTGAAAGTACAAAACGCAGTGTTTTAAAACTAGACTCCCTTGTGTTATAAGAGAGGAAATCCTAATGCTTGAAGGGTTTGCCGGACTCTTACTGACAACATGTGGGATACCAATAGAAGTTAATTATTAGACACACTACCTAAGCTAGAAGATATATGTTTGTTCTGGTTTCATGGAAAAACTACTTAACAGATTTTGATAACATGTTTCCAGTAATTTAGCTTATAGATCAGAATGACATATGGGATGTAGTTTATTATGAATGCATGCAATTCACTGTACTAATAAATATTTAACCCGCAGGCTCTCCTTGCACAAGCACTTCTTTTTATTAGCTTAACACTTTTTAGGGATGGTGAGAATAGTGTAGGATTTATTTAATCAATTATCAATAAGACTGTTAAAGTTTGAACATTGGCAATATTTTTCACCAAACCACCTTTTTGAGACCTTTAAAACAGTACCAAAAGTAAAATTCTATATCAAAAAGTCGACTTTCTAAGTGTGCGCAGTTAAAACGCTTCCACAAATAATATATAATGATAAATCAGTTCGAACAGTGAAAATTTCCTATATAAGTAGTGGTGCAATAATTTTATTCATAATACTTTTTTCATACAGTCGAAGCCGGGTGAAGTGACACAAGCTGTCAAAGATGCCATAGATATTGGTTACAGACACATTGACTGCGCCTATGTGTATGGCAATGAAAAGGAAGTCGGGGAGGCTATTAAAGATAAAATTAGTTCAGGCGTTGTTAAAAGGTATGTGATAATTCTAAATTAAATATTAGCTTTATACTGTATAGTACATATATATAGAGAAGTGTTAAGATATTCCATTTCCTTGTACTGGCACAGCGTTAAGTTCGGCCACTCTAATATTTAATGCTTTGAAAAAGATGGAAAGCAGGGAACGGAGTGTCTTAACACTAGGTTCTCAAGGTTCCTGCGGTTCTAAGTGTTAAGAAACTATGTTTTCAATCTTTTGGTCAGGATATATGAAAATATTTCTAAACCATTAAAAATTTAAACCCTGACCTGCTTGGTGCTTGGCTTGGCTGTACTGACAACTAAGCCATACCCTCTTATTTTGTAAACATTAATTATGCTGTTAGTATTTCTGTGGGAAGATTTTATGACTTATAAAAGTTGTGGAATTAAAATGTAATAAAATTAAAATAAAATATTATTAAATATACTATGTATATATTTAAGAGAGGATCTCTTCATAACATCCAAGCTGTGGAACACCTTCCACCGTCCGGACCTGGTGAAGGGTGCTTTGCTGGAGAGCCTCAAGAATCTGAACCTGGACTATTTGGATCTTTACCTCATTCACTGGCCACAAGCATATAAGGTATATATATACAAATATATGTATATATGTATGTATTGTATTAATAATATATGTTTTTTACTTCAAATTGTGGACAAACGCCAGCTTACTTACTAATTTACCACCTTTCCTTCATGGGAATCAAACCCACAACTGTCTTGGTTACAAAAAGACACTATATATAGCTTTTTACTTATATTGTGTAAGTTTAATTATGTTTTTCTTCATTAATATAAATAATACCTACGACTTACTTAATTTTTATAATTAAAGTGATGTAGAGAGTGAGAAAAGGTAGATGATAATAATGCTTTTGTCAAATTATATATATATTTTTTAGCTTCACGCTTTATCCCGCACATGGCAGGGTTGGCAGAGGGAACTGCAGGAACCAAAGGAACCTAGTGTTAAGACACTCCGTTACTCAGTGCCTGCTTTCTCCGTCTCCGCTTTTCCCAGTTACCAGAGCGGAGAAAATGGAAATAGAAAAATCTATTTTCCCCTCATGGGAATTGAACCCACTCACGACGGTCCTTTTTGTCATTGTGTTTATATATAATAACTTAATAGGAAGAAGGTGAACTGTTCCCAGCGGATGAGTCAGGCAAGATCCTGTACTCCGATGTGGACTATGTGGACACATGGAAGGCTCTAGAGCCTCTGGTCTCCGAGGGTCTGGTCCGTTCACTCGGTGTGTCCAACTTCAACTCCAAGCAAGTGGAGAGGTTGTTGGAACATGCTCAGGTCAAGCCTGTCGTTAATCAGGTTAGTCGAAGAGGGGTTTTTAGTATATTTTTTTATTAATTTAAAATTGTTTTTATATGTATTGAATTTGTTTAGGGTGATATACAGGGTGTGGATATACTGTGGCTGTAACCGCGACCATAATTTAAAGCATAATATTAACTAGCCTTTGTAAAATTGTTAAAATTTGTTTTTTTTTTTTTTGCTTCACGCTTTATCTCGCACATGGCAGGGTAGGCAGGGACCGTGGGAACCTAGTGTTAAGACACTCCGCTGCTTAGTCCCTGCTTTCTCCGTCCCCGCTTTCCGCCTTTTTCGAGGCATTGCGTGTTGAGTGGCGGAACTCAACGGCGCGCTTTGCCTAGTTGCCAGAGCGAAGAAAATTGAAGTAGAAAAATCCATTTTCTCGACTGGAGATCGAACCCAGAAACCGTCGCGTTACAGACAGACGTTGCGCCTCTGCGCCACGACGGTCCTCAAGCTAAGTTTAAGTTATAAAACAAGTAAAATTGTCAAAAATAAAAAAAAAGTTTTTTTCAAACAAAATAAATAATCAAATTATTGTTCCAAAATAAAACACCATTAGTCAAGTGAAGTATGACGCGAGCGTACACTGGACTGTCAGAGCGGGACGGAGATATAGCTCTCTCTCATTCGGTTATTTTTTGAATGAAAGGTGACAGATTGACGACGTTCAATAGTATTGTTGTAGTACGAGATGTTTACGTCATTTGTATTTAATGACGACTTCCTCACGCGTTACACAGCACGTGTAAATATAGGGAAATGGGAAAAACGATCCTGTGACTAAACTATAGTTAATTGTGAACTAGTTTTTTGTATATAGCCTTGAAATATTTTCCCTTATAAGTAGTTTTCATAATGGTCGCCGTGTCAGATACACCCTGTATATGTTGTATTATGTTTATGTTGAAATATCTTTTTAATATCTTTTTGTGGTGGTAGTTGTGTTTTGGTAAAGTTTAAAAAGTTTGGAGATAATCTAAATATATATATTTTTTAATACTTTTTATTGAAAAATATAAACATTTTAAAGATTGCAATTATTTTTGAAGAATAATGCTAATAATTATGATAAATGTTCTCAAAAATAAAAAAAATGGTTGCCTGTAAAGTGGGTTTTACGGGCGAAAATTTTACGTGACAACGTCTTTTTCTCGGTAGAATATTTATTGATATGATTAATAATTATAATATAAATTGCACAAATTTTAACTATAGAAAATATATGTTGTTTACTAAAACATTGTACATGTGTCAAGTGATACGCGCGGCGGACCGATCATAGTTCGGTGACAGTTGACACATCGTTACGTTACTTTTTTCATATGTGACTCCGAGCCGCAACCTAATTTAAGACGTTGTCACGTCAAAAAATTAAAAGTGTTTTAAACATAAAAAAAGGCGTTTTATTTTATTTTTTTTTGTCTTACAAGGTTGAATGCCATCCATATCTAAACCAATCTAAGCTAAAAGCCTTCTGTGCTCAACGGGGAATCAAACTGGCAGCTTACTCCCCACTGGGTTCACCCGACAGACCCTGGGCTAAGCCGGAGGAACCTCAGCTCATGGACGATCCAAAGTTAAAGGAACTTGCCCAGAAATTGGGGAAAAGTGTTGCTCAAGTGCTTATTAGGTAAGTAGGGTAATAGGTAAAGTATAAATAAAAGCAGGGACGGAGAAAGCAGGCACTAAGCAACGGAGTGTCTTAACACTAGGTTCCTATGGTTCCTGCAGTTACCTCTGCCTGCCCTGCCGTGTGCGGGATAAAACGTGAAGACATAAAAAAAGGTCAAGGGTAAACCCAACGGTTTGTGGGTTCGATTCCCATTAGAGGAAGATGGAGGGATTTTTTTTCATTTTTCATTTTCGCTATGACTAGGCAAGCGCGGCGTTGAGTTCCGCCACTTAACACGCCATGCCTCTAATATGTCGGAGAACGGGGGCGGACAAAACAGGGACTAAGTAACGGAGTGTCTGAACACCTTCCCTGTCATGCGGGATAAAGCGTGAAACTAAAAAAAAAGAATTATATACATTTTCTCCAACCTGGTAACGAGAGTGTCTTAACACTAGGTTCATACGGTTCCTGCAGTTCCCTCTTCCTACCCTGCCATGTGCGGGATAAAGCGTGAAGCGTGATAACGAGACAAAGCGCGGCGTTGAGTTCCGCCACTAATATTTTTTTTTATATTTTTTTTCCAGGTACCAAATTGAAAGAGGTAATATAGTGATCCCGAAATCTGTGACAAAATCAAGAATTGCTTCGAACTTCGACGTTTTTACTTTCTCTCTGTCGAAGGAGAACATGGAGTTGATAGATTCCTTCGACTGTAACGGGAGATTCGTGCCGATGTTAGCGTGAGTGACTCATTTCTCTCTTTAGTGACTCAACTCTCCGTTTTCTGATTTTTGTGTATAAGTGAATGTTTTAATAGTTGAGTGCTTTGTCGGCAACTTGAGGTGTGTTACATTAGTTTTTTATGTTAGTGACTTGATTCTCCGTTTTGTTCTTTTTTGGTTATAAATCTGTTTTGTTGGCATTTGGTTAGATGAATGATTACGGTGTTTATTGTGTGAGTGACTTTACTCTCCGTTTTCTATGTTAGGTTTACATTGTTTTTTTTTTAGTGAATTAATTATTCCCTTTGGAATAAAAAAAACTATTTTTATTTAATTTTTATTATTTGGTAGATAGTAGGTTCACTTAAACATATATAAGTTCTTATTGTGTTCCCGCAACGCGTGAAAGAAGCGTGCGGGAAAGAGCGTGAATAGCGTGTTTTCTAGACCAATTAAAAAAACACATGTTGTATTAATAATATTAAATATGTTTTTACAGATCTCTCGGCCACAAGTACCATCCGTTCGAGAATGAAGAGTTTTAAATTAATTAAAAAAAAAAAGAAAAATGTTTAACACTTGTTTGAAATAATATAATCTGTTATACTCATTTGTATGGAAATAAACGTTTTTATATAATCTGTATTTTTTTATTATTATATATAAAGGCTGTGGCGGTGACGGCAACCTTAATTTCAAGCATATTATAACCTAACTTTTATGATGTTGGTAAAATTATAAAACAAGTAAAATTTTCAAAAATTAAAAAAATTAATAATTAAGTTATTGTTCCAAAATAAAACACCATTTGTCAAGTGAAGTATGACGCGAGCGTACACTGTACTGTCAGAGCGGGACGGAGATATAGCTCTTTCTCTTTCGGTTGTTTTTGAATGAAAGATGACATTGATGACGTTTAATAGTATTGTTGTAGTTCGAGATGTTTACGTCATTTGTATTTAATGATGACTTCCTCACGCGTTACACAGGGTGTGTAAATATAGGGAAATGGGAAAAATGATGCTGTGACTAAACTATTGGTAATTGTGAACTAGTTTTTTGTATATGGCCTCGAAATATTTTCCCCTATAAGTGGTTTTGATAATGGCCGTCGTGTCAGATACATATATATATATATATATATATATATATATATATATATATATATATATATATATATATATATATATATATATATATATATATATATATATATATATATATATATATATATATATATATATATATATATATATATATATATATATATATATATATATATATATATATATATATATATATATATATATATATATATATATATATATATATATATATATATATGTATATATATATGTATATATGTATATATATATATATATATATATATATATATATATATATATATATATATATATATATATATATATATATATATATATATATATATATATATATATATATATATATATATATATATATATATATATATATTTATATATATATATATGTATATATATATATACATACATATCTTCACGCTCTATCCCTAGCGGGGTAGTCAGAGAGAACGGAGCGCCAAACGCTGCGGTCCCTGCATACCTCTTTCGCCTCGTCCACTGTCATTAACCTCTTCATACATGCTCTCCGGGGAGTCCTCATGCTTTTTACGTGACCTTCCTCCAGTATCTTCGATACTGTGTATTCGAAAGTCAACCGAGGTCTCCCCTTACCTCTCTTACCACACACTTTTCCATCGTATATCTTTTTTACCATTCTTTCGTCACTGAGCACATTCTTCTTCATTCTTACTATGACATCCTCGCCGGTACCTACCATCCTGTGTACCTCTTCGTTGCGGATTCGGTCAGCTAAGCTGACTCCGCATATCCTTCGAAGAGATCGCATCTCCACAGCATTCATCTTTCTTTCATTCTTCTTCTGTAATACCCACGTTTCACTGCCATATAACAGCGTCGGAACCAGAACTGCATTGTGTACGGCCAAACGTGCAGCGACGCTGACGTTCTGCCGTCTCAACAACGCAGCTAAGGCACCGTTCATTCTGTTACCGGCAGCAATACGTCTTTCCACATCCATTTCGTATCTACCATCTCTACTTAACATACTTCCCAAGTATACTACTTCATTCACTTGTTCTAATAAATTTCCATTCACGAAAATCTTGCAATCTGTCCTTTCCTCGTCTCTTTCAAATACCAGAACCTTTGTGTTACTTACATTCATATATATTTATATATATATATATATATATATATATATATATATATATATATATATATATATATATATATATATATATATATATATATATATATATATATATATATATATATATATATACATATATATATATACATATATATATATATATATATATATATATATATATATATATATATATATATATATATATATATATATATATATATATATATATATATATATATATATATATATATATATATATATATATATATTACCATTCAAAGAAATGAAATTTAATATGGAAATTAACTTAGCCTACGTACAGTTGGCTATATAGAGAATATTGACGATGTGATATTGTAGCATATAGACTATCGATAGTTTTACTCGATAAATGGACTATCCGAAACTAATTCTTTATTGACAGTCTACCTATACCGGGGTATGTAAACTATTGACGTGATGTGATATAGCCTATGATATAGACTGTTGATAGCCTTCCTCGATAAATGGATTATCCGAAAATTAATTATTTAAAGATAATCATTTATATAAGGTGTTTTCCATTAAGGGCGCTTATTCTTGGAAATGCAAAAAAAATACATGTAGGAAAGATATTTGCGATTTTTTTTTTATTTGGAAAGTCTATCGACCCCAGTATGTATAGAATATGACATCATTCAAATGACCGCCACGGCTTCGGTTGGTGGCGCGCATACGAAAGGTCCAATTTTCGATGATTCTGGCGCACAAATCGGGCTGTATTTGATCGATGGCGTGGCGTATGTTGACTTTGAGGGCATCGGTGGTTTAATGTGGCTTGTTGGCATAGACCTGCGACTTAAGAAAACCCCACAAGAAAAAGTCCAGCGGGGTCAAATCACACGATCTCGGTGGCCAGTTCACGTCGCCTCCGCGCGATATGACCATATCCAGAAATTGATGGAAGTTCTGCACTAGGCAGAACTTCCATCTTAGCGTGTGCTGTGTGGCACGTAGCGCCGTCCTGTTGAAACCACATGTTGTCCAAATCCATATTCTGGATTTCAGGCCAAAAGAAGTTGGTTATCATCGACCGGTATCGCTCACCATTGACGGTGACGGCCACACCATTATCATTTTCGAAAAAATACGGACCAATCACGCCTCCGGTCCAAAATCCGCACCAAACAGTCACTTTCTGCGGGTGCATTGCCACTTGGTGAACCTCGTGTGGATTGGTCTCGTCCCAAATACGGCAATTTTGCTTGTTGACATAGCCATTCATCCAAAAATGCGCCTCGTCGCTAAAGATGTTTTTTTTTGCCAAAATCGGCGTCAACTTTCAATTGTTCTAATGCCCAGCTTTTTTTGAGCTCTTGAATTGAGCTCTTGGGTCAGCTGGATCTTTTTTCAGGGTCAGCTGGATTTTTTTTCCAGCTTTTTTTGAGCTCTTGAATTGAGCTCTTGGGTCAGCTGGATCTTGTACGGGTGCAGGCTCAAGTCACAACGCAAAATTCGCCAAGTTGTCGACTGCGAAAGGCCGAGTTCCTGTGCGCGACGTGGTATTGACTGCCGCGAGTTTTCGAGGACATATTCTCTCGAGGCGATATTCTCGGCAGATCTCGCGTTACATTGACGCACGGGAACCGGCTGATTGTTAACTGACCCGGTTGACTCGAATTTGTCCACCAATGGACGGATAGTCGACTCGGCAGGACGATCATCGCGACCGTTAAACGGGCGAAGTGCGCGGAACGTTGCTCGAACTGAAGACCCATTTTCATAAAACAATTTTATGATTTGCACGTGCTGCTCGACACTGTAACCTGCCATGGTGGTTTAGGAAGACGGAATGAATATAACACACTGCATTTGACAGCTGTCACTCAAACAACATGGCCGCAATCAGCTGTCAAAGTTCAAGCGTCCCTATTGGAAATCCCTATATTTACAGGATACACATTTTCGTTTTAGACCAAAAGTTTCAACAGAAAGTGCAGTAATTTGTCTTAAGCAAAATATTATAGGTTTGTGGGTTCGATTCTCATGAAAGGAATAAGTGGCAGGTACCAGGACTTCACAGTCTATACAGGTTGTATCTAACAGCGCGGCCTTTATCAAAACTATCTATAGAGAAAATAATTTCAAAACTGTATACAAAAAACTAGTTAACAATTATCAATAGTTTAGTCACAGCATCATTTTTCCCATTTCCCTATATTTACACGTGCTGTGTAACGCGTGAGGTAGTCATCATTAAATACAAATGACGTAAACATCTCGTACTACAACAATACTATTGAACGTCGTCAATCTGTCACCTTTCATTCAAAAACAACCGAAAGAGAAAGAGCTATATCTCCGTCCCGCTCTCACAGTACAGTGTACGCTCGCGTCATACTTGACTGATGGTGTTTTATTTTGGAACAATAATTTAATTATTTATTTTGTTTGGTAAAAAAAAGTTTGTTTCTGAATATTTTAATTGTTTGATAATGTTCCAACACTTATTAAGGATAGTTAATACTATGCTTGAAATTAATGTATCCATGTATAATAAATAAAACCCTCTGTATTTACTATAAATCATTTATTCAATAAATAAATACAATTAAGCCATATATTGAGTACAAAAAAATATTATCGCATTCATCACATTGTATCACCGATTCAAAATTACACGACGTCCCAACAAAGTGGTGTAACTGGACTAATTCGACTAATTAGAACTAATTTGGACTAAATTGAATTCATATATATGTATATTACATTTTTTATTTTAATTTATACATACATATATAGAAAAAAAACATTTGAAGCGGCTTAACTTTTTAATAAAAAAAATTACAATTTATCGTTCAAAAGAGAATTGACTAAATTGAACTAATTTTGACTAAAACTAATACATAATTTTAATTTAACATCATCAAGATTGTAAAATTGGAAATATTTTCTTGTTCTTCTTCTTCTTCTCTTTATTTATGGCGTTTCGAAAAATTTTTTTTGTTAAAAAAAAAATAGAATTTTTGACAGTGACATAAAGCGCGCGCAAACGTCAAGTGTCAAATGTCAAGCAAATCCAATATGGCTGACGTGTAGAGGTTGTTTAATCAATTATCAATTGAACTGTTCAAGTTCGAACATATATACGGCTATATTTTTCACCAATCCGCCCTTTCGAGATCTTTAAAACGGTACCAAAAGCAAAAATTCTAAGTCAAAAACTCGCCTCTCTAAGTGTGCGCACGCTCAATTAAAACGCTTCCACAGATAATATATAATAATAATCATTATAACTTTTAAAATTAAAACCGTTTCCTTAAAAAAAGCTAAAAATTAAAAAAAAACGCCTAAAATAAAAAAACTCAAAAAGTCGAGTTACACCACTTCACCGTCAACCATTTACAAAGTACATACAAAATACTTTTTACACAATTAACTATTTACTAACAATATTTAAAAAAAAATGTATTAAACAACAATTAGTATACTTGTATGTTTAATAATAAAAAAATGAAAAAAAAAATGTTCACAATGGTTTCGGGTTCGATTCCCGTGCGAGGGAAAAGCGCAGCGTTGAGTTCCGCCACCGAGCACAGAATGCTGAGAACAGAGTGTCTTAACACTAGGTTCTCTCTACAATTGTTATTTCTCTTTATTATTAAACAAGTAATAAAATGTATTGACATAGTTTAAAATCTTATTGTTCTATAAATTTTATATACATTGTATATTTAGATAGAAAAATTATGAGGAATCAAATTTATATTATGTTGAATTTAAATTATGCTCGATCAAATTTAAACTTTAATAAATCAAGATTTAAATCAAATTTAGATTTTATTAAATCAAGATTTAGATATGTTGAATCAAATTTAAATTTTATTAAATCAAGATTTAAATTATGTTAAATCAAATTTAAATTTTATTAAATCAAGATTTAGATATGTTAAATCAAATTTAAATTTTATTAAATCAAAATTTAAATTATGTTGAATCAAATTAATTAATTTTGTTGAATCAAATTTAAATGTTATTAAAAATCTTAGTTGTATTTTAACTTTATTATATAAAAATTTAAGTTTTTGAATGAAATTTAAATAATGTTGAATCCGATTTAAATAATGAATCAAATTTAAAAAAGATAAATTCTACACAATGAATATATTTTTAGTCAAAAATAAAAAAATCAAAATCTAAATTATGTCAATACAAATTCGATGTAAAAAAAATATTATACATTATTTATTAATATTATTATATATTACAAAAATAACAAAACTGAATTATTGGGATGCTGTTCAGTAGTTGAAGTATAGGTTCAAATTCCAATAGAAAAAAAAGGAAAATAAACACATTTAAATAAAAAAAAATAATTTTTTGTTTTAAAATAAAAGCAAAAAACAAGTACCTATATCTAAATTAATATTGTAAAGCTGCGTTTTGCTCAGAAGTTATTCTAATCATCATTCTCTTTATGATATAGTCTATTTAACGTAGGCTATAGGCTATATCACGTCTTATAGTCTCTATATAGCCCACTATACCTGCTGAATTAAAATTTCTACTCCCCTATATAGGATTTGAACCTGCTTCTCCTCTATAAATTAGACACACCCCAACATCAAAAAAGTAATCTAAACAATAAATGCTATAAAAAAAGCTGCCCTCAATTAAAAAAAAAGTCACTACACACTTAAAAAAAATAAATGCTAAAAATTAAAAATAAAAAAAAAAACAATAAATTAATCGCAATTATTGCCATTGTTTAATTCACTTAACTATTAATATTAATAATAATCATAATCATAATTTAATTTTTTTTAATAATATTGTGATATTACAATAAGAATACAATTTTCTAAGACTAACTTTTATTTAAAGTCCATCGAACGTTCTAGACCCACATTTTACGAACCAAAGTTATCACTTTCAAAATGTTATCTAAACCACTTTAGCATTTCCACTTGCACTTGCACTTTCACTTTATAAAAATCTACTCCCCTTTTAATCTTTTGCTGAACTCCTCCTGCTGTAACTCTCTCCATTCCTTTTTAGCTTTCATACGTTTCAATTGACCATCCCTGGAAATAAAAAAGCATTTTAAAATAAAAAAAAATAGCTAAAATTAACATGTTTATTTTTAATTTTATTGTTTATGCGAAGGGTTGTGAGTTCGATTCCCACATGGCAAGAATTATTTATTTCATTTCTCAGCTCTAGAGAGAAGAAAACGCGGCGTTGAGTTCCGCAACAGAGGCGCTAAGTTATCTATTAATTTTTTTTTTTTGCAGTTTAAAATACAACGAAGCGTTAAGCAATCTATTTGTTTTATTCTTTTTTTTCTGATTAAAGGTCAAAATATATGTATATATAAAGATACAAAAGCTCCACTAACAGAAGCTAATCTGCCCCATTTTCCCAACCAGTAAAGGCTACTAATTCTAACTCTTCTGCTAAAAAATTCCATCCAACCCAATCTGCCCCACTTCCCCAACTAGCCCCAATTAGTGAAAGCTTCATGCATAGTCTAATTTTCTTCTTAAAAATTTCCATCTAACCTAATTTCCCCCATTTCTCTAACCAGTAAAGGCGTCCTACTAATTTTAACTCTTCTCTTACAAAAATCCTATCCAACCCAATCTGCCCCACTTCCCCAACCAGCCCCAATTAGTTAAAAATTTCCATTCGACCTAATCTATCACATTTTTTCCCGAACCAGTAAAGACTTCACACTAATTCTAACTCTTCTCCCACAAAAACTCCATCCAACCCAATCTGCCCCACTTCCCCAACCAGCCCCAAACTCACCACATCAAATCCACGAGCCCACCACGCCTCGCTATAACCGCTTTCACTCTATTAGCAAAATCCACTGCACTTTCGTCAGGCTCTCTATGCATGGCGGGTAAGTACCACACGTCGCAGACTATCGCCCACGAGGTCATCATGTTTAGGAGATAGTGGAGCATGCCGTAGCGGGAACTGTTCCAGAACGCGTCGCCGAAACGTGGGTCGTATCTAAAATGGACATTTTATATATGTATGTACAGTGGAAACTCGATTATCAGGCCCTCAGTTATACGGATTCGCGATTATCCGGACTACAGGCCAATTGAATTAATGTACCTACAAGTCGTATCTGTGGAAGCATGGACGTGTCGGAACTTGTGTGTTATCGCCATTTTCAACCAAATTTCTAAATAAACAATGATTTTCGTTAATATGTACTACTTGTTTTTAATAAACATATAATATTATGTTGCGGTTTTATTCATATTTATGTAGTTTCAATTATCCGGATTTTCAATTATCCGAATGCGAATATATATATATATATATATATATATATATATATATATATATATATATATATATATATATATATATTATATATATATATATATATATATATATATATATATATATATATATATATATATATTATATATATATATATATATATATATATATATATATATATATATATATATATATTATATATATATATATATATATATATATATATATATATATATATATATATATATATATATTATATATATATATATATATAGAGAGAGAGAGAGGGGGGGGGGGGGGGGAATGAAAGTAGTGTGTATAGTAAAACCACAACTATTAGTGTTATTTTTAGTGTATTTAAATTTAATTCTTAGGAAGTTTTGGTAGCTGACAACAAGTTACCACAAGTAGTAAAAAAATATTAAAATTTATTTAAAAAAATAAAATACTTTTTGGCTTATCTTGGTGTAAGTAGGTTGAATAATAAAGCGTACAGATAAAATAATTTACATAAAGACTAATTAATATAAATTTCATTTCATTTATATAAAAAAAAATCAAAAACGAGTTTTATGATAAACAATTAATAAAATAAGTTTTTATAAAAAAAATAATATAAAACACCAAAAATAAATTATATCAACTTAGATCTTTTAAGCCCCAAAATAAAAAAAATACAACTTAATTTGGAAAAAAAATTCAAAGCGCAGAGGTGTCTGTCTGTAAACGCCACGGTTAGTGGGTTCAATTCCCAACCTCGCTCGGTCGCTCGCTCGCTCGCTCGGTTTACCTCGCTCTAGCAACTGGGCAAAGCGCGGCGTTGAGTTCCGCCACTCAACACACAATGCCTCGAAAAAGTCACTCACGAGAAACAGTGTCTTAACAATATGTTCCCGCTGTACCCGCGGTTCCCTCCGCCAATCCCGCTATGAGCGGGATAAAGCGTGAAGCGTGAAAATAAACTAAAAAAATAACTTACTTAATAGCAACAGGATAGATGGTACCGCCCACTTCAAAGCTACCCTTCTTGAATTGCATCACAGACGTATTATTTATACAAGTGCCCTCGGGAAAGATGAGGATGGGGGGGTTGTCCGCGACTGAGATGTGCTCTTTTAACCTGGAATTAAATTAATTTTTTAAGATATTCTTTCATAGGTAGATATATATTGTGAGATATCGTCAGATGGCGTAACTAAACACTGCACTTAGTCTATTCAAATCCATTCTCCTTTATAGGGATTGAACTCCAAACTATTGCGTTTATATGTCACTGTACAAATTATCGTGATTTTAGATTATAAATTAAATTACGTTATCAATATTTATATAAAAAATAGTTATTTTTATTATTATTTTATTTTCATTACTTTTAAAGTGTTAATTCACATTTAGGATAACAAGACCACAATCATATAAAAAATTTAAACGCAGTGAGTTTTGAACTGCTATGAATTAATACTGTAAAAAAAATATAAAGATGTAAAATCCCATCTTTATCAATAGTTTTCAGTTACACTTATCATTTTTAAGAGAATCATCAGTTGGGTGATTACTTGGCTTCTTTTCAACCAACTAGTTGGTCAAAATCACTGGCAAAAATGTCAAATTATCATAATTAGACACTATAGATGCCTAAATCCAATTTTAAAGTTGACGAAAAACATTTCTTTTTTTTTAGCTTCACGCTTTATCCCGCTTATTGTAGGGTAGGCAGAGGGAACTGCAGGAACCATATGAACCTAGTGTTAAGACACTCCGTTGCTTAGTCCCTGATTTCCTCGTCCCCGCTTTCCACCTTTTTCGAGGCATTGCGTGTTGAGTGGCGGAACTCAACGCCGCGGTTTGCCTAAAAATATATTTTTACGCATTATTTATTATAATTTACCTTCTAGCAACTGCGTGTCTGTCCTTCACCTCTGACCTCTCAAACCAAATGTGAGGCGACGCTCGAGCCAATGCTCTTTGTAAAAGCCCCAAAAACCCATTATGTCTTTGACCGATCTAGAAATATTTTTGTACACTTTAATATATTTACAGTAATTAATTAAAAATAAATCTAGATCTCTTAGAATTTTTCAATATTTTTATATTTACTATTACGATGGATTTAACTGTCGTTTGTAGTGACTTTTACTTTGTTTCACGCTTAAACCCGCTATATCCCGCAGGGTAGGCAGAGGGAACCTAGTGATAAGGCTCTCTTTTTCCCATTTTCCACGTTTTATTGTATATAGAACGAATGAACTCAACTTTGCATTTTGCGATTTTACCAGAACGAAGACACTCATTGTGGGAATCTAACCCAGTCGATGAATCCAAGATTTAATAAAAGCATTTTTATTAAAGATTTATTTCTGGTTTGCTTTATCATTATTAATTAATATCGTTTACTAGACCACTTATATACTCAGAAAACATACGAAACAATATATTATAATAACTAAATTTAATATTTAATGTACCCATTTAAAACATTCAAAGATATGACATGCCCATTTTTTTGTACAGTACAAAATATATATGGGGCAGTTAAGGTCTAATCCCCATTATGAAGGAATATTCCCATGCTAGCTGTGATATATGACTGGCGTGGTGATATATATAGCCCCAGATATATAATATAATTAAAACATTCAAACGGACAAACACAACATACCAATTATTCTATATTTATAAAAATTTAAATAACTCACCAATTCCGCTTTAAAATTATTAAAATGTAAAAAAAAATAATTATTTTTTTAATTTCACGCTTATTCCCTTACTTAATTTCGTTCGATGTGGAGTGGGAATCGAACCCACAACGTTCGCACTTATAGACAACCCCTTCATGACATTATCCTGAAAAATAAACACTAAATCCGACCCAAACTTACCAAGGAATAACAGCTATCACACATAAGCACCAACACGTCTATGGGGCTCGTATGGTTCGCAACACAAATACCACTTCGGGGCTTATGATCACTATTGTGATACGTTATCACAGCTGATATGCAGCGTGATAAGAAATTGAAGCAGATGAGTGATAAGGCGTTGTTCACTCTCTGTTTAAAAGCACCATCGGGCAACGTTCCGACACACGCTGTACATACGATCAACCACCAGACCTATATAATGTAGTGATTTTTATATATATAAATATATGATGGGGCTGATTGGGGCTGATAGGGTAATTGGGTTGTTTGAATTTGACGTTCTTTTATATTGAAACAACCGAAAGTGTACTGTAAATTTATTTCCTACTAAAACTTAAATCAAATTAAAAAAAAGGCCCTAATATATATATTTTAATGTAATTGTTTGAATTTAACTTTCATTCAATTTAAAATAACCTAAAATATATTACAAATGTATTTCCCAATAAAATCTCACCTTAAAATAAAAAAAAAAACACTCACAATACATAAAAAAAGAAACGTCAAATTTAAACAACAGAACACACAAAAACGATCACAACGAGTTCTCCCTAAAAAAGCACATCAACCCGAATACTGGCAACATTAGCGAGTCCTACCAAAGAGAAACAGGTGTTGACACTTAAAATGCCCACATCGATGGGGCTCGTGTGGTTGGCAACACAGAACCCATTCGACCTCGGCATATATTGCGTATCGTGAAAATTTGTAACACACGATGTACTTCGCATTAGTGTTCTTATTGCTATTTTATATGCTATGGCGCCGAGAAAACGACGAAACTTGCTCTCTGGCAAGAGTCCGATTAGAGACATCGATGTGATCATCGTGAATACCTGTCCGCCGTTACATAGTAAAAAATAAAATAAAATATATAACCAATTAATATGTTAGATTTTTTAAATAGATATTTATTTTAACTTCACGCTTTATCCCGCATATTGCAGGGTAGGCAAAGGGAACTGCAGGAACCATATAATCCTAGTGTTGCGACGTTGCTTAGTTCCTGTTTCTCCGTCCCCGCTTTCCGCCTCTTTCGAGGTATTGCGTGTTGAGGTATGGCGGAATTCAACACCGCACTTTGCCTAGTTGTCACAGCGAAGAAAATGGAAATAGAAAAATCCATCTTCCCCTCATGGGAATCGAACCCTCAAAACGTCGCGTTTACAGGCAGATGCTTACGCCTCTGCGCCACGACGGTCCTCTGGATTTTTTTAGATAGATGAGTAGCACAAATATTTTCATCCTATAAAGAAATTGCTAAGCAATGCTTTTTGCACATTAATTTCTTGTTAAAAGAGCTTCACGCTTTTTGTCACATATTTTACAGCAACTCGCCGAATTCTGTCTCCAAGTTTGAGCTGAATTTTTAAAACATTGCGTGTTGGTCCTCAACATAGCGTCTTGCTATTATAAGATCGGGGAAATGCATTCCTTCTAGAATAAGATGCGAACTCACGACTGTCGTGTTTTTATTAATTAGTATGCATTGATTTTATTAATATATATATATATATATATATATATATATATATATATATATATATATATATATATATATATATATATATATATATATATATATATATATATATATATATATATATATATATATAACTTACCCCAATAACAAATATAAGTATCCGTAGAGGTAGCAAAAAGAAATATCGTACTACAAATCCCATTGCCCATATGATCGTTAGACGCCATGTTAAAAACTCGTATTGCCTGAAAAAATGTGAAATAAACTAATTTTAAGAATAACCTCAAACACATTTCTGGGGCACAAAAGTTCGAACCTTGCTATATTCAGACCAATTCGAACCTGTATACCCTTTCTCTACAAATCGCAATCGTATCGAATAAATATATCAAATATAATAAAAAACATAATTCTAACAAAACTTCAACACCTAATGCTAAAAATATTCAAAGTTAATTTTTTTGTCACACAAACTAAAACTACTTGTAGCATCAAGAAACTCACATATTAGTTCTAGTAAGGAGGTTCCAGCTCCTCAACTCTTCAGCCTCGAAGACCGACGTGACCTGATCCTCGATTATGGACTCCATGCCAGCCTTCACCAGATCCATACAGTGGTGAAGGTGGAACTCCAGGTTTGTCTGAAAATGTCGTGATTTACGTAAAGAAAACATAAAAATGTTGAACCCAGCGAGATTTAAACCAGCGCCCTCTTGCGAACCATGGGAGCGTCTGACCACTGAGCCATGCGTTCTTCATCTCGTTGCGTCAAAATTCTCATATGCTTTATACAAGTTATTTCGTTGGGGAGATTTTAATGCTTTTCCATCCTCAGTGTGGATTAACACTTTAAAAATCATAAAAAGGCCGTAATTTTTTTAAATTTTAGTACGAAAAACGTATAAATGTATGTATATATATATATATATATATATATATATATATATATATATATATATATATATATATATATATATATATATATATATATATATATATATATATATATATATATATATATATATATATATATATATATATATAAAGAGATCCTATTCCGTGTGTTTAGAAAACCTATTTTAGAAGACCTTCCAAGTATAAGGTATTACTGTCCTACACTAATTAATAATTATTATATTACAATAATGTCTTTAAAATCTGGAACAAGCATTAATAAATAGAATAGAAATAAACAAGTCCCACCTCCTCCTTTCCGGTTTCCGTTCTATGACCATTTTGAACCCGTTCTTGACTAGAACTTCGTTTATAATTCAATTCTGGCGAGGGACCTAATATTTCTTGGCGTTCTATCACACTTGTTTTAGTACCTGAAAAATATTAAATAAACTTATTTAAGGAATAGCCCCAAATTTATTCTGGGGCACACAGGTTCGAATCCTGTTGACACTATTGAGACAAATTCGAACTTTTGTGCCCTTTTCTAGAATTTGTAATCTTTAATTAGTAAATAAAATATCTTCAGCATTAAATTATTAAATCAAGGTCAAATAAATAAAATAATATAAAAAAAATTAAAAATGTTCACGTTACAAAAGGGAGTAATGAAACTCTCATAGAACATTAGTCAAGACCAAGTATTTGTCACATCAAGCTGCTGCTAATGGGTTTCTCGGTTATAAGCGCTTCGTTTTATTACTTTTAAACTTTATAAAACGTTAACAAAAAGCGCGTGCAGAGGCTTTTTAAGAAAACCCAATCGGCTAACAATTATCAATTGAACTGTTCAAGTTCGAACATCTATAGCTATATTTCTCACCAATCCGCCTTTTCGAGATCTTTAAAACGGTACCAAAAGTAAAATTATATGTAAAAACATCGCCTCTCTAAGTGTGCGCAATCGAAACGCTACCACAAATAGTATATATCAATCATGATGATTAATACCGAATGTTCATGTCTCAGATTAAAGAACTAAATGAAACTTCTAAACCATCGGAATCCAGAAGGCACCAATTTTGTATGAAATTCGTCAAGTAATCAAAACTTAAATAACGATATTTCCCGATAACCTTAAGGGCGCATTTTCATTGGTCGATAAGTCGGTAGTTAGCCCGAATGCGCGGAGTACCCGCATACGAGCTAACAACCAATGAAATCCACTGGTCGATAACTCGGTCGATTAAACGTGTGCGGGTGATATCCACATTCGGAATAACGACCTTATCGCATGCATTATAGGAATCACCCGCACCCCGTATGCGGGCCCTGACGACCAGTGACAACGATAAACACTTTGCGGGCCCTATGGCATGCGTTACAGAAATCTCCCGCATCCCGAATGCGGGCCCTATCGACCAATGAAAATGCGCCCTCACAGAATTGTACTTTCCGGTGACCTACAAATACGAAATTGGTAAGAAACCCTTGGTATATCATTACGAGTCACACTTAACTATTTCTCTTAATATTTTGGTTTGGCCAAAAATTTAATACACAAAGTCATATAAATAAGAAAAACAAAAAAAAAAAATGCAACTTTTAAAATAAAAACTAATATTATATATTTAGTGTAATACCTTTTTTGAACGAAAAACTTATTATTATTATTGCTTATTCAAGTTTTTTGCTTAAACACCAAGTTCTTAGTAACATACAACAGAAATAATTACCGTTAACGCCATTCTCCTTAACGATAGCTGATGGAGGTCTATCCTCAGGAGTGGGTGTCTCTTCCTCATCAGAACTGTCGTTTCTTTGCAGCCGCTTGGCAACTTCAATGTGTTGTCTGCCATACTATACAAAAAAAATATGAACATATAGAAGATTCTAGTATATTTATTAACATAAAGCGCGGCGTTGTACTCCGTCACTCAACACGCAATTTTTCAAAAGGCAGAAAGTGGAAAACGGAGGGTTTTAGCACTTAGTTCTCTGTTCCAATCTGGCTATATGCGGGATAAAGCGTGAAGCGACGTTTTACGTATATTTATATATATCAAATTGAAAGAGAACGGAGTGCCACTCGTACCTTATTTGCTTTTAAAGATAAATAAAATACTTAATTTTATAACAATTGCATTAGCATATTAAAATATAGAAGCAAAAAAGTCCTGGTGAGATATATATATATATATATATATATATATATATATATATATATATATATATATATATATATATATATATATATATATATATATATATATATATATATATATATATATATATATATATATATATATATATATATATATATATATATATATATATATATATATATATATATATATATATATATATATATATATATATATATATATATATATATATATATATATATATATATATATATATATATATATATATATATATATATATATATATATATATATATATATATATATATATATATATATATATATATATATATATATATATATATATATATATATATATATATATATATATATATATATATATATATATATATATATATATATATATATATATATATATATATATATATATATATATATATATATATATATATATATAAGACATATAACTAACAATAAAAAGAATACCGTTACATCTTTACATGTAGACAGACCTTTTTGAATATTTTTTCAGGTCAAAAAGATCACTTACGTTAATCAACGTCTGTGACTAATAGTCAAAAGTTTGCAAATCACCAAAAAATAATCACCCACTAATTGCTCTTACATTATGCGCACGCGCATCCATAAACATTATACCTTGTAGCCATATAAAGAAAACATCAGCTCGTTAGTACATTTGATAAAGACACTGTCGACCTTTAGCCAAGTCGCCAAGGTCATGGCTATCATATCTTGGATTGTTTAGCATAATACGATTATTACCAGATTTACTTGTTGCAATTGTATTTATTACTTGGTAATGCCGATATACGACATTCTCACTATCAGGCTTTGAAATGGACGTGATATTTACATTGTGACATCAATTACATTCGGACAAATTAATGATATACCTTTTTACTATCTTTTGTCAAGTGAGAAATGGCGCAGCGTAGAGTACCATCACTTAGTACAGTGTCCAGAATTTTGACTGGTAACAGAGTGTCTCAACACTACTCAAACCGTCAATCTTTAGTCAAGGTGACTCGTCTTAACCTTAGATTGCAAAATTGTCAATCGTCATGAGAAATTTTGGGAGTGTCTTTATATTATGATGTACATATATTTTTCTGCCATGTTATTGATGACTTAAGCACGTCGCGGAATGAGTGATGAAAGAATGGTAAAAATATATACGAAGTAAAAGTGAGTAGGCCTCGGTTGAGTTTCGAAAACACAGTACAGGAAATACTGGTGAAAGGTCACGTTAAGCATGAGGACTCTCCGGAGGGCACATATGAAAAGACGAACCGAATAAGGTATGCAGGGACCGCAGCGTTGGGCTTTCCGTTCTCTCCGACTATCCCCCATTGGAATGGGGTATGCTAAATGTTAGGTGACATTTGTGTTGAAGTTCAGGACAAAAAAGAACACATTAGCTTCATTAATTAAGTAAAATTTTTTAGGACGACCCTGGTTTATCTAAATACATAAAATATGTATTTAATAGTGACATCTTAATAATGACACTAATTTAAATCTACCTAAAAAGATTTTGAAAACATTTTTTAGCTTCACGCTTTTTGCCGCACACGGCAGGGTAGGCAGAGGGAACTGCAGGAACCATACGAACCTAGTGTTAAGACACTACGTTGCTTAGTCCCTGCTTTTCTCTGACCTCATTTTCCGCCTTTATTCGAGGCATTGCGTGTTGAGTGGCGGAACTAAACGCCGCGCTTTGCCTAGTTCGCTAGAGCGAAGAAAATGGAAATAGAAAAATCCATCTTCCTCGAATGGGATTCAAACCCAGAAACCATCGCGTTACAGGCAGACGTTGCGCCTCTGCGCCACAACGGTCCTCATTCACATTTTACTTCACCTATTTCGAAAAATTTATAGAGTTTTAAACTAGCTGTCCAAAGATGATACCAAAAGCTTACAATACCTTCTTATGATTGACTGACCTGATAACTGAATTCTTGCGCCGGTCTGGGGCCTAACTTTAGCGAACCGGTGCTAATGTATTTGACGTTTAAAGTATAACTCTAAATAGCGGGGACGGAGAAAGCAGGGACTAAGCAACGGAGTGTCTTAACACTAGGTTCATATGGTTCCTGCAGTTCCCTCTGCCTACCCTGCCATGTGCGGGATAAAACCACTTCAACGAATTCGTGTAATCGCTTTATTTTGTATTTTCACGCTCTATCCCGCATAAAACAGAATGGCTAGAGAGAACTTAGTGTTAAAACTTCAAACAGTCTGAATTTTGGAGAAATTCCAATTTGAACTGCAAAACGCAAACGCTTTCTTAAATTAAATATAATTCATAATTCCCACTTATTGGAATCGAACCTACAAACGTCGTGTGTACAACTAGAGCATAAATATTTGTTTTCGTCGAATATTTGCGATAGAAAAGAACTAAGCTGCCATTGGCGTCAGAACTTAATACTTATCCGACCGGACCGAACCGGTGCTAATGTATTTGACGTTTAAAGTATAACTCTAAATAGCGGGGACGGAGAAAGCAGGGACTAAGCAACGGAGTGTCTTAACACTAGGTTCATATGGTTCCTGCAGTTCCCTCTGCCTATCCTGCCATGTGCGGGATAAAACCACTTCAACGAATTCGTGTAATCGCTTTATTTTGTATTTTCACGCTCTATCCCGCATAAAACAGAATGGCTAGAGAGAACTTAGTGTTAAAACTTCAAACAGTCTGAATTTTGGAGAAATTCCAATTTGAACTGCAAAACGCAAACGCTTTCTTAAATTAAATATAATTCATAATTCCCACTTATTGGAATCGAACCTACAAACGTCGTGTGTACAACTAGAGCATAAATATTTGTTTTCGTCGAATATTTGCGATAGAAAAGAACTAAGCTGCCATTGGCGTCAGAACTTAATACTTATTGTATTAATTTATAGATAAGGTCTTTGATTTTACGATTAGATATGAAACAAATCTAAGTTTAGTATATATATATATATATATATATATATATATATATATATATATATATATATATATATATATATATATATATATATATATATATATATATATATATATATATATATATATATATATATATATATATATATATATATATATATATATATATATATATATATATATATATATATATATATATATATATATATATATATATATATATATATATATATATATATATATAATATATATATATATATATATATATATATATATATATATATATATATATATATATATATATATATATATATATATATATATATATATATATATATATATATATATATATATATATATATATATATATATATATATATATATATATATATATATATATATATATATATATATATATATATATATATATATATATATATATATATATATATATATATATATATATATATATATATATATATATATATATATATATATATATATATATATATATATATATATATTATATATATATATATATATATATATATATATATATATATATATATATATATATATATACATATATACATATATACATATATACATATATACATATATACATATATACATATATACATATATACATATATACATATATACATATATACATATATACATATATACATATATACATATATACATATATACATATATACATATATACATATATACATATATACATATATACATATATACATATATACATATATACATATATACATATATACATATATACATATATACATATATACATATATACATATATACATATATACATATATACATATATACATATATACATATATACATATATACATATATACATATATACATATATACATATATACATATATACATATATACATATATACA
The DNA here is from genome assembly GCA_037178615.1 of Dione vanillae. Classification (NCBI taxonomy): domain Eukaryota; kingdom Metazoa; phylum Arthropoda; class Insecta; order Lepidoptera; family Nymphalidae; genus Dione; species Dione vanillae. Next base: position 8,773 of record JAZFAU010000313.1, on the reverse strand, counting down.
TATATACATATATACATATATACATATATACATATATACATATATACATATATACATATATACATATATACATATATACATATATACATATATACATATATACATATACATATATACATATATACATATATACATATATACATATATACATATATACATATATACATATATACATATATACATATATACATATATACATATATACATATATACATATATACATATATACATATATACATATATACATATATACATATATACATATATACATATATACATATATACATATATACATATATACATATATACATATATACATATATACATATATACATATATACATATATACATATATACATATATACATATATACATATATACATATATATATATATATATATATATATATATATATATATATATATATATATATATATATATATATATATATATATATATATATATATATATATATATATATATATATATATATATATATATATATATATATATATATATATATATATATATATATATATATATATATATATATATATATATATATATATATATATATATATATATATATATATATATATATATATATATATATATATATCGTAATGTTATTGACTAAGTACATTTTAAATCACGCGTCCGGTGTGTGTCAAAGGTTAATATATTAAAATTATAATTATAATTATTTTATATAACATTAAAGTCCGGAATGATTTAATGGAAATTACCTTTAACACATATGATATAATGTAATTTCGTTTATATATAATGACCGCATCATCCTGCATATAGGAGAAATGCGGGATAAAACGGGATAATGCGTGAAAAATAGTAGTTTTCTTTATCATACCAATCGGGATACCTTCACTGCTGGACAAAGACCTTACCGATAGAGCGTCATAAATGTCGGAGAGTTTCTCTCTCTTTCTCCCTGGTATATCTTTTTTTTTGTAAGTATGACACATTTCATACCACTTCATTGATTCACTCAGTATCCCGCACATAGCGGGTTAAGTAGAGGCTAATTGTCGTTAATCGACACGTAATGTGTAAATGGCGGAACTCAACGCCGCGCTTTCTAATGTTCTAATACGCAACGGAGTTTAGAGTGTACATACATGTCATACTTACACGTTGTATGTTAGTGGTAAAAGTTAATATATTAATATATTATGCTGTTGTCCTAAGGGATTATTGAACTGAACTCTTAAGTTTTGTTCTATAGAGTAATCTAGGAATTGAACGCGCTACCATCGCCATTTTGATTAAAGAATTATATATACGAGAGATAAAGAGAGAGAAACTCTCCGACCTTTATGACGCTCTATCGGTAAGGTCTTTGTCCAGCAGTGGAGGTATCCCGATTGGTATGATAAAGAAAACTATTATTTTTGACGCATTATCCCGTTAGTTATGATGACGGTAACACGATATATATATATATTTATTTTTTTCGCAGAAATCGAACCCTGATCTTTGGCTTTTCTCATTTACAATCATTTCTACTAAATAACAGTCATCATAGCATTCTGCTAAGTCCAAAGTACATATGTATGTATGTATGTATGTATATATATATATATATATATATATATATATATATATATATATATATATATATATAAATATATATATATATATATATATATATATATATATATATATATATATATATATATATATATATATATATATATATATATATATATATATATATATATATATATATATATATATATATATATATATATATATATATATATATATATATATATATATATATATATATATATATATATATATATATACATATATATACATATATATACTATATATACATATATATACATATATATACATATATATACATATATATACATATATATACATAGGTACATTACACCTGTGTATACTTTTGTGGTACCCGTTGTTCTCTAAGTTCGAGATCCACTCAATTTTATTAAAGAGTGTGGCGGAACTCAACGCCGCGTCTTTAATATGTATGACACGCATATTTTATTAACAGCTTCGCCTCTACTTCTAATGGAAACAAATAAGAAGTGTCCTTTCGACCTCTTAGCCTCTCAGCCTCTGAGCCTCTGAGCCGCTAGGCTTTTGATAGAGTATCCAAGAAAAAAAACCAAAATTCTTATCAATAGTTCTTGAGATAAGAGCGTTTACCAAAACAAAGTCTTTATAATATAAATATAGAACAAAAGAAGACTAAAACCAACTCCTGCGCACGTTTAATATGAAAATGTTCTTAATTCTTTTGTTTCCATACATTATTGTGATAATAGATTTATTTTTGTTACATTCGACTCCTTTGTTTTCTTTGTTTTACGCGTTTGTGTTTAAATAATCTTTTTAGGGTTCCGTACGTTCAAAGTAAAAACGGTATTACTAAGCCTCTATCAGTCTGTCACCAGGCTGTATTTTTTTTTATGGGAAGGACAAGGCAAACGAGCGGTCGGGTCACCTGATGGTGAGTGATCACCGACGCCCACGGCCCTGTGTAACAGCAGAGGTGTTACAAGAGCGTTGCCGGCCTTTAAGGTGGACGTAATATATCATAAACAGCGGTAGTTATATATTTTTCATGCTTTATCCCGCCCATAGCAGGGTATGCAGAGGGAACCGTTGAAACCTAGTGTTAAGACACACCGTTCCCCGCTTTCCGCTTTTTCGAGGCATTGCGTGTTGAGTGGCGAAACTCAAGGCCGCGCATTCCCTAGGTGCCAGAGCGAAAATAATGGAAATAGAAAGATTAATTTTCCCCGGGTGGGAACCGAACCCACAAACCGTTTTTAAAGGCAGACGCTACGCCTGTATCACGACAATCCTATTTTTGTTGCCGCTATTAAATATATATTACAAAATAGAAAAAAAAAGAGAAGAGATTAAGAGGGTTGTATTTTCAATGTTTTTTCATTAGTATAATATACTAATATACAATTATAAAATAGGTACGGAACTCTCGATGTGCGAGTACTAGTCACACTTGACCGATATTTTTGTCTGTATGTACGTATTGTGTCGTACTTTAACGACAGGAAGGAAGTGGGTTCAAATACCTTTACTTGTTTGGCTTTTGTACATATTATTTGCATTACAAATATATATATAGGTACATACCTATATGGTAATATATATATATATATATATATATATATATATATATATATATATATATATATATATATATATATATATATATATATATATATATATATATATATATATATATATATATATATATATATATATATATATATATATATATATATATATATATATATATATATATATATAATATATATATATATATATATATATATGTATATATGTATATATGTATATATGTATATATGTATATATGTATATATGTATATATGTATATATGTATATATGTATATATGTATATATGTATATATGTATATATGTATATATGTATATATGTATATATGTATATATGTATATATGTATATATGTATATATATATATATATATATATATATATATATATATATATATATATATATATATATATATATATATATATATATATATATATATATATATATATATATATATATATATATATATATATATATATATATATATATATATATATATATATATATATATATATATATATATATATATATATATATATATATATATATATATATATATATATATATATATATATATATATATATATATATATATATATATATATATATATATATATATATATATATATATATATATATATATATATATATATATATATATATATATATATATATATATATATATATATATATATGAATTTATGTATGTACGTACGTATATATGTATCAGTCACTATAAATATAAAAGCAAATGACGTCACAAAGTAGTATTAAACTTTAATTATCTTTGATGTAGAAGAAGCTAGGTTTGATGAAGTTACAAAAAAAGGAGGATCGTTTGAAGACCATTGCAGCGCAAAGGTACTGTCTGAGGAAATGCAATGGTTTGTGGGTTTAATTCTTACTCGAAGAAAAAATATATATATTATTTTTTTTTCTCTCCAGCAAGCACGACAGGAGGGAGAAAGTGAGTTCAAATCCTTTTACTTGATTGGCTTTTGTGCTAGGCTAAAGCGCGGCGTTGAGTTCCGCCACTTAATGCAAACACGGAAACACGGAAAGTGGGGAACAGAGTGTCGTAACACTAGGTTCTTACTGTTCCTATGTACTACGTAGGGATGCCATGTACGGGCAGCGAAGCCAAAAAAAAAAGGTAAAAAAAAAACTTCGAGCATTAATAAAATATATGTATAAATACATACATACATACATACAAACAAAAATATACGTCAATTTATTAGAAAACAATGTCTCAGAGACCCCAGTTAACATTTAACTGACATTAAATCAGCAATTAATTTATTTATTACACATTTACATATTACATAATAAGTCACAAGAATTGCGATAAAAAAGAACAATAGTATAATATAAATATAATAAATTTAATAGAATATGAGTACTGTACAAGTATTTCTAGTTTCACGCTTTATCCCGCACATAGCAGGGTAGGCAGAGGAAATCTAGTGTCAAGACACTCCGTTCTCCGATTTTCTATCGCGTGCCGATCTTATTTTCATAAACTAAGAGCGGCGTTGAGTTTCACCACAAAAAATGTTCAAAACTTGACAAAAATAAAGACAGTGACTTAACATTATTTTTTCTCTGCCCACCCTACTATATATGCAGGGTATACTATAAAAAAACAATTAAACATTAAGACCAAAGAACGCAATAAAAGAATACAAAAAAAAACACAAAAAAGTTTAAATTAATATTTCTATAATAGAAAAATCATAACATCACTATCAATATACCTTATCTGTGGATTAATACAGATTGTGACAACGTCCGATAATGCAGACCAATGTACAACTGATATGGCTTTTTATTGCTGGCTTGAGTCATTTTATTAAAAAAAAAAAGAAAAAGCTAATGAATAAGATACTATTTTCTCCATCTACTGTTTATGAAACTCTATATCCCTACCAGAGCGAAAAAATGGAACAGTTCACTACCTTCCCCTAAAGGGAATCGAACCTAGAACCGTCGACTTTACCGTCAATTGCTGCGCCTGCGCCTCTTAAACTAAAATTAAACTAGATTAGTTCTACATAAGACATGAAATTCCAAATCCTGAAGACGAGGATGTTGATAATAATTTAAAATGAAGTAGCTTGAATAGAAGCCTGGTTAAAAGTAAAACAATTATTAACGAGTTGAAGAAAGTTCAAGTCAAAGAAGTAGGGTGACAGCTTATAAAACATATCCTATTTGACGGCAGAGATGCTTTGTCATCGACTACCTTAAGTAGAAATCGAACCTGCGATCACTGTGTGTTATAAAATGACATGTATTAACAAATAATATCTCCATATCTAGTCATTATAATGTATAGCTGACATGACTAAGATTTTTTAAAATAATAATTATGAAAATTTTGTAAAGATAAATACGACATAAATCATAATAAAACTAAGCATTTTCAGTGAAAAAGTTAGATTTTAATGTATTTAAATATAAATTTGTATTTTTAAATTATAAGAGATTTTCATGAGCTATGGGTAAAGTTTCAGATATTAAGGCAGTAGATAATGCAGTATGCCACAAAAAAAATAACAGTTATAAATGGTTTATCTTTCACATATTTCTATGTGTATATATATAAATATACATGAAAATATCTGACATATGTATTAAATAATATATATATTATATTATGTATTACATTCATACATACATACATAACTTCATGCTCTATCCCTAGCGGGGTAGTCAGAGAGAATGGAGCACCAAACGCTGCGGTATATATATTTAATTGGCTATCTATTAGACGCACTCAAAATTGGCAATTAAAATGTCATCAATAAATCATTATTTTTATTATTTATTAAAATAAAAATATTTCTTTCCTTATTTGTGCTTGTTTATGGAAGAAATAAAATTTTATGAGAAATATGAAAGCTATTACATTATTTTAACATATTATATTTTATTTGCTTTACACATATATTGCATTTAGCAAGACAAGAACCTTGTTTAAAGAAAACATATATATTTTTTTTAATTGGGTCCGTTTTGAACTTTGCGCCTCTTGTAAACTGAGCAAATATTTTTTATTGCATTGTTCAGTTCCTTATCTTAGTATGCACTTTGTGTTTCAATAATGTTATATAAAAAAGCATAATATAAAATATATTGTTTTTAAGAATAATTTTAATAAAAAATTATACTGTATGTATGATTAATTTAATATTTTAATAATTAATATTTACATAAACACAAGTGTACATTACTTATTTGATATTATATAAATAATTGAGATTTTCCATACATAAAGATAATCAATTCAAAGTCAACAACTTATCTGATAATAGTTACCAAGACAATTATATATATATATCAATTAATTGAAATAAGTAAATACATCTTAATAATATTGAATTGTAGACTTAACTTATAGATAAGAAAGCCATAAAATATGACTAATAAGTAATTTGGCAAGTCACATGGGCTCAAATTCAATCAAACGATGACTTAATATCGATTGCTCATACATTATTTACCTTCAATTATACATTTTGAAGGCCGTAAACAAAGAAATCCTTGGATATAAAGGATAACCAATAAAATTAAAATTCTGTAACAAGTGTGAAGTAAACATTGGATTTATACATAATCAACTACCAGGAAGCAATAGTTTGACGAAAATAACTTAATAATATTCTAATAACATGGTATTAAATAAATTCTATGTGATTTATATGTATTTTTCAAACCGAAATGCGGGCGTTTTGTAATTATACAATTAACTATACGTACCTCGAAAAGTTTGAGTAAAATATTCACATAAAGTCTTCGGACGCCCAAAGATTTACCAATGGATGCTAGGAATATAACACATAGTATTAGAAGTAGAAACGGCGTATATAAAATAGAAATAGCGACTGACACGATCGTCATCATAAACGCCATATTTCGAACTGATTGATTGAAAAACGAACGTAAAACGTCAGTTGAGAGAGCGAATGAGTGAATGACGTTAATTGAAAAGTCTCGTTCAACTGTCAATGTCAAAATAGTGTTGCAATTTTTTGGTTTAGTTTTGGTATAATATTTGTAGTTTGTATAATTGTTTATGTAGATTTATTTTGTTTTATAGTTAACATATTTTATTCTTTATTTCATATACATTTTATTTTAATTTAACATTTTTTCTTTATTAATAATAAAAGACAACGAAAAATATAAAATATTAAAATTGATGAAAAATATATAAATTGGTAGGAAATAAATATAATTTCATTTTTACTTAAACAATATTTCTTCTTAAAATTAAATTAGTAATAATAATTATCAAATTTTAAATATTATTATCTAATAACATTGCCTGTTATTTTTTCATGTGGTAGCACTGTTTTATAACCTCAGCTTCGAATCAGACGACAAAATTTTTAGTTTTTACTAAAAATCCTATTCGGATTTAAATTACACAAAAATTATTAAAATGGCAGACCTTCCTTACGGACCTCCTGTGAGAGTATCCCCATTGATCAGGGTAAGTCATTTTTCGTTTTAAAACAAACTCTTTAAGTAATTATGTAATACTGATTTTCAGCCTTTTTTATAAAATACAAATATATATTCTTTTCATGAATTTAAGATATTTATAACGTAAATTATATTAATTTAATAGAAATAATCATCTTGAATTTAAATAAATTAATCAATTTAATTGAAAACACCTTAAGTTCTCTGATTTCTTTTGACATTTTTATATCATAAATTTACAATGTTCTTTGTAATGAACCTAAAATTAAAATTGTTGTAAACAGTAAAGAAAATAAATAAAAGAAACAATTATATAAATCATTATTATTTAGCAAATAGTTACTACAATAGAGTATATGTTATAAAAATGTAAATCTTTCAGGTTTAAGTATAAAAATGAAACAAATAGTTAAATAAATGTATATTTAAAGAATTTTAAATATGTAAATTACTTTTTCAGTTTGGCCGCTGGTCATTCCTATCAGTTGGTATCCTCTACGGCGCCTTCCACCAGAACAGGTTATCCAAGAAAGAAGCTAAGATCCGTGAGATTGAGGCTAAGGAGAAAGTGATCAGAGATGCCAAGCTTAAGGAAGAAAAGGCTATTGCCGCTGCTGGTATGTCAATATGACTTAAATTTATATTTTTGAATTCCATTTCCACTAGTATTAGTTAATTATCTATAATCATTTGTAGTGGTTTTGCATCACTAAAGCCATTTTCCTTTTGTATTTATTCTGTATTTTTGTTTTGAAACAATATGTGTTCTTAACATTAACATATTGAACATCTCTCTATATCTCATTTCTCTAAAAATAGTTATTCTATTGTTAGAAAATAGAAATGGTTAAAAATAAGTTTTAAAAGAAAAACATTTAACCCTTAAATGGTAATATCCGTCTACGGGACGGAGAGCGTTTACACTTTTTACGCTAGGATGCGTAATTGTCGGTTTGAAACCTCCATCTTCTGGTTATGCTTCATTCAGTTAGTTACGTTTGTTGTGTTTTTTTTTTGTCCCAGAGACGGATGTTACTGGGAGTGTGAGTCAGACAGATGTTACCATCTAAGGGTTAAACACATAAATCACAAAATCAATTGTGTACCTATGACAACTGGTTGTATAG